>VZTJ01001153.1:715510-893891 GCA_013397795.1 Orthonyx spaldingii | reverse complement strand
GGGAGCCATGGCGGGGCCGCTGTGCCAGGGCTGGGGCCTGGGGGCGGCCCTGCGGAGCCGCGCCGCGCTCCGGCCCCTCGGGCTGCTGGCACCGCCGGCACGGGGCGTGCTGGGGCCGGGAGCGGGAGCGGGATCGGGAGAGGCGGCGCTGGAGGAGAACCCCTTCTATGGGAAGTACCGGCACAAGATCCAGGAGCTGCGGAGGTGGGCCCTGGGGGAGGCGGCAGCGGGAAGGGGTGGGCGGGCTGTGTTTTGCGAAAAGGAGCTGTGCCTGGGAAGCTCTTTCTTGAAGGAGAGGTGTCGTTCTATTTTAGGTTTTCGCCCTCATAAGGAACTCGATTAGTTTAGGCCGATTACCTTGAAATTCGTATGTCAGTGAGAGTCGTCTCCCAACGTGGTCAGCTTGATAAGAGATAGTTTTGCAAAGATGAAATTAAAATTTTAAGTTCAGAACATGAATCAGTATGATAGTAAACATTTTAAAAGGCCAAATGATGTTAATCACCCGGCACTGCTCTCCACCTTTTGAAATCATTGGAGCAGGCAGAGTATTCCAACTTTGGAAATCATTGGAGCAGGCAAAGAATATTTAGTCTTCCGTCATATTATAAAGGAGGATTTGAACAGAAAATGAGTAGGCAGAAGTTGGTCTTATTTTAGGTGTAAGTCCATCTGCTGGCAAAGCCACAATTGGAACTGCCCATGGAAGAATCATGGTTTTATTATTATTATTTTTATTGTGATAAAGGTGGGTCACCTTACTTAGCAACAGAAATGATGCAAAAGACTTCATGGACTCACCCACAGAACCACGGAATGGCTTTGGTTGGAAAGCGTCTTAGAGATGGAAGCACCCCTTCCAACCCTCCTGCCATGGGCAGGGACAGGTTCCACTAGGACAGGTTGCTCAGAGCCCCATCCAACCTGGTCTTGTTGGAATCCACTGCCAAAAACAAGTCCAAAGCCTTGGGTCATAGGAGAGAGATATTGTGCAACAACTTTCACAGTTTCTTAACTCTGCATTGATTTTTCCTGTTTATTGTCATAATTAAAAACTTAAGATTATTTAAAAGCAAGCTGGAACGTTTTAGTTGTATGAACTTATGTCCAGTTGGACAAGGAGCAGGGAGTTGGACTTGGATAATCCTTGTGGGTCCCTTCCAACTCAAGCTGTTCTGTTGTTCCGTTAACAGTCCCTTTTCCAAATCAGGTCCAATCCAGATGTGTTTGAATCCCGCATGGAAAAAAGAAGTGAAGTGAAAAAGCAGCCTGTGGGACATTCCAAACAAGGGGAGTTTATCAAATGCATGGAGGAAAAGGCAAGGCCAATTTTCTTTGTAAATCACATACATTAAAGCTATAATGTTATTTATATGGGATCAGCGTAATGTTACAAACTTGAAGCACCCCTGTTAGTAGGAGCCCAGGAACTTCACTGTCTGATGGCTAAAAGCATTGTTCTGTATTCCTCTGTATTATTTTTTAGACTGTAAATTCCCTGCTGGAAACCTTGTTTAAGTTTCATTAGTTCCAGATTAGTTTGGCCAGAGGAGTGACACAACCCTGCATTTATCATTTTTTAGTGAGTGCAAGAAAACTGTTCAATAATATCGGATCCAAAATGCATAATAGTTTCCTTTTGACTAATCCTTTATGGCCCTGAAATTCATAATTCAAATTAAGTTACTAATCTTTTTTACTTCACCTAATCAAACACTTAATTTATTAAAAATACACTGCAGTGGTCTTCAAGTATCTTGAGCTCCCACTCAGGAGTTTTTATCAGCAGGCAGGTTATGTGTGGCAGGGAAGGCAAAAAAATTGTATTAAAGCATGAGTTGTAACACTAAAGAAGAATGTTTTCTTGCAGGCAGAAGGCTTGGGCAGCAAGACATCAAAGGGAGGATTCACAAAGGATAAGGTGAGGGAAATGAACCCAAGTGTTAGGAGGGGACATGGTGGCAAGGCAGGGGTGTAGATTAACTTGTATTGCCACAGTCAGTGCTTCAGTCAAGAACATTTTGATACAAATCTCGTGTTCCTTATGCTGCATTTGAGTGTTAGATTTTAGTTTACTGTTGGGATTATATTGAACTCTAAAACTCCTGGCACTCTGGGTTTTTATTACCCTGACCTTTCTCTGTGGCACTCTGGCAGTTCCTTCCAGCTGGGGGATCTGTTCTGAACAATAAATGGAAAGGGCTAAGCTGCTTTTACAGCATGGAAGTACATTTCCAGTGATCAGCCAGCCCAGGGACAGGAGAATTCTCTTTCATATTCTCTTATTTGGGTAAATTCTCAGTGTAAATCTGCCAAAGAGCACGTGTTTGAGACGGCTGAAGGCAAAAGGCTGCAGCTTCAGCAGAGATCTGCACAACTGGAGCAAAGCATGTGCTGTGTCCTGAGAGAATCTATTCTGCCTCAGTGTGTGAATCCACTTCTCAATGTGTTGCTGCTGTATTTTTTGTGGCAATTAAAGGGACTAAGTCACACTATAAATGGAATTAAGTTCCTCTTGGTTGATTTTCTTCTCTGTAATTGCATCCATTCATTCTGGATTCTTACACAATCAGAGAACTGCCGTCATGCCAGATTCTTTGTGCTTTCTCTTGCAGACACTTGATTCAATTCTTAATGTTGAGATGGTGAAAGAAAAGTCAGCAGAGGAGATAACACAGGTGATGGATTTAAATGGAATTAACTTTGCTTCACGTCTGTGCTTAATAGTAATCTACATGTAAGAATGGAAATTCTACTTAGACTGAAAACTAAAACACAGCTGTGGATGTATGTTTATAAAAAGTACATTCCTGTGGGTATCCATAGGAGAAGATAAAGTTTTCTCCATCTAGGTAAGTCCTCCTAGGATGTACTGGGAGGTACAGGTACAATGGGGTATTGCCCTCCTGCTGTGGTGAAGGAAAAGATTGTCAACACAGAGGAGCATTATGCAAAGACTTGTGTTCTGTTGAAAATGTTTTGTATGCTCTTTGTTAAAAAAACCACCACCACCACCACCACCAAAAAAACCAACCAAAAGCCATTAGTGTGATTGTTGAGAAAAATGTAAGAAGCATTTCTGTTGGTTAATAAATACTGAGCCACCTCTGAGCCCGCTGCTGGTTTCTGTTACCTGGTTGGAATCTGTCATTTGGTACAAGTACTCTGGAACCTTTGGAGAAAGGTGTTGCATTAGCAGGAAAATCAGTCAGGCTTGATTGAAAAATGACTTCCCAAAGTGCTTACAAAGGTTAGTTGACATTTTAAAGCCTTTAACATTACTGCTAGATGCTGGACTTTAACTGTATCTCATCTTCTTTGTTTCCTGCAGATTTGGAATCAGTATTTTTCTGCAAAAGACACAGTTTATGCTGTTATTCCTGTAAGTAGTTCCTCTGTAGTTCTGCATTTGAAAAGCCAGCATGCCAAGCTTTCCTTTCCAGCTGTGATTCTGCTGCTTTTAAAAGCAGGCATTAAAGGAAAATGAGGTTTCAAGAACAAACTTACTTTCTGGGTTGAGTGGTTTTATTGCCCCAAACAAAGGCTTTTGTTTCCAGAAATGCATATCCCCTTTTTTCTCACTCAGAGAGCCTCAATAAATCAAGGACCTTTTTCTGCACACCTGGCTGGAATTTCCAGGCTTCTTTTATTACAAGTATCCAATACTCTTTGCAAGACCCCAGTGTTTATTAAGTAGAATTTGTATTTTTACAGTTCTTTACTTTTTCTCAGAGTTGCTTGTTTCTTTGCCCTCTGCCCTGCAGCACAGGCAGCTGCCTCAAGGTTAATGTGGCAGTCCTAGAGCACTTGGCTGGTAGCTTGCAGCTGGCTAATCACTTATTACTTACTTTCGTACATTTACAATTATTGGCAGCACTGTCTTTCGTTGAGATTGCAGAGTGTTTCCTGAGATAAGATCATATTTCTTACTCCTGTTAACTTTTCCAGATGTTAATTGTTCTTAGTTTGCATTAGGCTGAAGGAGGTTTTTTTCACTTTGGGGATTTCTCTTTATTCTTTTCTTCAGGGTCATTCTGTGATTGCGATCTCTTAAATCTGTCTTTTCACAACTGTGTGGTCCTTGAGTTCTTGAAACCTCGTTTAGATCTGGGGTCTGATTTGCAATTGTATTTGGCTATTTGAGCTGCAGCTGAATTCAGTGGGAGGCAGTGTTCTGAATGTGTGATGTGCTGTATGCTCTGAAAATAGGATTTGAAGTCAAGCAGCTTCGTGTTTTGATTCTCCCAACATGTGGACGTTGTGAAAATAGTTTGACTTGCACATTTACTGTAGCAGAGGGCCAGAGCCAGGGACTCCAGTTAAAATGAGGTAGGTCTTTCATTAGTGAGGCTGGCACTGTGCCTTGGTGCACTGTTTTAGGAGGAGTTGGAAGCTTTTTAAGACTTCAATGCAGACCAGATCCCAGGCACATTAGGAAGCAGTTCATGGTGTCATCGAGGGGAACAAAACCCTTTGTCTTTTGCCAGAAGCCTTTTGTTGGCTGAAGGAAAGGCCTTGCATAATTCTCCAGTGCTCAAAAGTACACACGAAGGAATTTCTTGTTGATGAATGGCATATGTTTTGTTTCCTGAACACCTAAGAGTAGATATTAATATAGTGCTGGGAAGCAAAAAAAAAATTAGGCAAAAGATTTGGGGAAACACAGAGAACATGTGAGTGAGATTGCCAGGTTTCATCGGGGCTGACCAAATAGGGTTGTGGTTTTAATTTAAACCTAAGCAGTAAGTATGTTATTGAGTGTATATATAGGCTGCATTTTTATACTGAAGAACAGATGACAATGATGTAAATCCACAGTTTGGAGCCAGGGATGTGTTGTCTCGCTCAGCTGTTGACACTACATGATGCAGTGGAGCAGTTACTGAAAGAGGATGTAATGTAAGCCTCAGGCTTGGGGCCCCCACATCCCAGGAATAAAGCTCTGGATCCAAGGATTTTGCTGCTGCATCTTAGAGACAGCCTTGTTAAAACAGGGTACTGATGACTTTTAGGTAAATAAGAACTAAATGTGGCTTTCCACACACTCATTGCCATCTGTCCCCACCTTCTCCAGCTGGAAGTTGTACCCTGTAAAGGTTAATGAGGTGATTGTGAACAACTCTGCGTCCATGTTTGTGTTATGAAAATTGATCTTCTCTTTCTCCTTCCCCAAAGGCAACCAAGTTTGATTTGATGTGGAGGAGAGCCCAGAACTGTCCATCGGTACGTACAGCAGGGCGTGGTTGTAGAGCTGCAGTGCTTCTCCTCTTCAAAACCTAATCCACAAACTTTTGACCCTCCTGTGTTCATCCCCGTTGTGTCAGCCTGATTAGTAAAATCCAGGTGTTCAAATACTTGTCCTAGTGCTCAGATAAAGCAATGGCTACTCATATGTGTTAAACAGTTTGATCTAGATAGAAAAGATGAAGGGTTGAGAGAACAGCAGCACAGAATCTCCCAGGGAATGGAGACTTTGCTGGGTTGATGCCCTAGCCCTACTTGCTTCACTTGCCAAGAGCAAGATCAAATGTATCTGGCTTTCTGAGCTGCTTGGAGATTGGAAGGCTATTTATAGCCTCAAGTGTGTTTCTGTACAGTGCACTGGCATTCAGTCAGGTATCCTACAGGATTTTCTGCTCCCATGTTGTTCTTCCCTTGGTGTGGGAAAACGAGCCAGTCTGTAGCCTGTGGAGCTGGGGAGGCTGTAAATCTCTAGAGACAAGATGCTGCCACTTCTGGAGCAGCTGATTAAATGACAGGATTGAATGCTTTGCTCCTTACCTTATATTTGACCATTTCTGCTGTCAGTTTTCTAGGTGAGAACAAAAAGGTCAGAGTCTGAATATTCTCCACTCTCCTTTCCTTTTTATGTCTCAAAATACTGATAAAAAGTGTCTGCCAACATATTTGCTAATGAAACAATAGTGATAGGGTAATTCTGCTTTATTATGTGAAGTCTGGTTCTTGCTGTCCTGTTACTCCTTGTGGGGCAAAGAAACCCTTTTTTCTGTTGTGGTTGTCTCACTAAAGCATTAGTGCTGGAAGCCAGTGTGACACAGGCATCATTTTGTTCGATAAAAGGGAAAATTGGTTTGGTTTTTTTATCATTTCTCTGCAGTTTCTGTATGCTTTGCCAAGAAAAGAAGGCTATGAGTTCTTTGTGGGGCAGTGGTCTGGAACAGAATTACACTTCACTTCCCTGATAAACGTTCAGGTGAGTGAGATAAAAAGTTCAAAACTGACTTAGGATCCAGAAACAGATAATATCAGCAGATTGCAATATATGGTATTTACTAAATAGTTTAGCCAACAGGTTGTCTAGCTTAACTTGAAAAGAATTATCATGACAGAAGCTGTCATTAATTATAGTTTAATTGTACATTAGATACAGGTAAATTAGTAAAGTTATGGGTATTAAGTGCCTCTCTAGTGTAGAGAATGAGGTAGAAATTCAGTAGCCTCAAGACATGAGCAAGAGCCAAACTTTTTGAAACTGTGCAAGCTACTTAAAATAGCAGTAGCTGCTGTAAAATGAAATATCTTTCTACAAATTGTGGGTTCTTTTAAATGCAAAATGGTCTTAAGGAAAAAAAAACAACCTAACTCTGTAAATCCCTTGTTTTCTGTAAATACCAAGAATAATGAACTTTTAATTAGAACTGACCCTTAAGTCCTGGGCACTAACTGCCTCTGTGGCAGTTAATGCTCAAATTTTGTAATCAAGCACCCAAATCTGCAGTGGAGTGAAGGTTTTTGTGGAATACTGACAGGTTTCCTTCTCTCCTTCAGACTCAAGGTGAAAATGCTCCAAGCCAGTTGGTCTTGTACCATTATCCTGATCTGCAGAAGGAAAAAGGGATAGTACTAATGACAGCAGAAATGGACTCCAAGTTCTTGGTAAGAGAAGTCTCATTGGCTTCCTTCATTTTATGTTGCAGCTCCTCGTACAGTTTTGAATTAAAACCAAATTACAGCGAAGCCTTTCAAAGACCCTTTGCCAAAGAATGGTCTTACTGTCTTTCTTTAACCTAATACATTCTAGGCTAGAGAAAACTAGAAGGGAATCATCAGTCTTTGGTAATCTCTGTTCACGCATTCATTTTTTTTAATTTGGGTATTACAGTTTATTGTTGTAAAAGAATAAAGCTTCTGTTTTTCTTACTAACAGAGGCAAATTTAAATGAAAGCTGTTGCTACCTGCAAACAAGTTAAAATAGTGTTTTGAAGCTTAATCCTGTTTGTCAAAGCAGGAGTTGTGTGTTCAGTTTGTGCACACCTGTGCTCTTTCCCTCTGTGTGGGCACACCATGGTTGGCATATCTGTACCAGAGCCTGGGCTGGTGGCACTGGGGACTGTAGTGGTGAAACAAGATGATTAAAATATCCTTCCTCTAACCGACCTCCTGACACCCCTTCTGAAACAATGAGTGGAGTACTTGGCAATGCTTTTCTTTTGCCCTGTTGGATCTCAGAGCAAACAATCCATCTTTGCAAGTAGGTCAGCTGGGAAAATGAGCACTTGGTGCATCTTAGAGTGGGCAGGGATCACAAAAGACACACTTCACCTCTGAGGCAGAAGCACAGCAGGAGAGTTGCTGAAAGACAGGGTGCTGAAGTGTTCAAGTAGGTCAGGAACAAGAGGGAGGTGGTTTGTTGAGAGATTTGCTGAACTAAGGTGACTTGGAGCTGAGCCATGTGATGAGTAGGACTGTGGCCTCTCTTCTGCAGTGGGGCAGTGGCACAGCCCCACCCCGATGGTGACAGCTCTGTTTTCCCTGCAGGTGGTCCAGGATGCCCAGTGCTTGGCCAGCCAGGTGCAGCTGTTCTACGCCACGGAGCGCTCCCAGACCTACGGATTGGTGGAGACCTTCAACCACAGATCCAGCGAATTCAAATACATGTCAGTGATAGCAGAGCTGGAGCAGAGCGGGCTCGGGAGAGAACCGAGACCTGCGCAGGTTTCTGACAAGTCATAGAGCCCGGCCTGTGCTGAAGGGAGCCAGCAGCAGGCAGGGGCTCCTAGGAGGGGTGGTCCTGTGCCTTCTGTTTCACAGCTTGAGTTTGGCTACAGAATGAGCCTGGAGACATCCTGAGAGTGTGACAGTCAAGCCTGTCTGGCACTGATGCAAGATGAGGACTTGGGCCATTTGAGTAACTAATTGCCAAAAAATGGAGCCCAGTACTTCAGTGTAACTTCATCAGAAAGAGCATTTTTCCCTGTCCTATAACTTCCTGCTGGATTGTGGAAATCTGAAATAAAGTGGCAGAAGGGGAACTATGTAATGGGCTGTGCTGACAGCAGGAAAGAGATGACAACTGATGTTTCTTCTCAGTAAACGCATTTTAAATGCTCTCCACCATTATAATTGCATGGTTCAGTACATTTTAATCTGTGTGGAATTCATACAGGCTTGTCCATCAAGAAGAAAGAATAGGAGCAGTGGTCTAAGACAGACACCTCTTTGTTTCTTTGTGAGGTGACTTACACATGTATATTGTGGTCTGAGTTCTTCTCAGGATTAAAAAAACAGTCACTAGATTTGTTACGGGAATTTTCTGCTTCTTAATTGATACATGAATTGTATCCTGTTGCTGTGTTTCTGTCTTTGAGATGTTATTTTTGAGCAGTGTGAACATGGGTTTATTTTGGTTTTTTAATAGTGTAGAGGAATCATGGCCTGTTTTACAAGAGTAATTTTTCTCAGACTGGCATCTAGTCAGCCAGCTCACAAATGGTATTTGAAGGAACAGAAAATAACTCTTGTTCCCACTTCAGGAAAGGCACTATCCATAATAAAGGAAAGATGGACTGGCATAGTGACAGAGGGAGAGTCACCAGCCAGCTTCTTGTTTGTCAAGTGACAGCTCATGAAAAAAAATGTGTTGGTATGAACCAGCAGTGTTGGTGAGAGCCTGGCTTCACAGACTGCAGCAGGTTGGGGGTTTTAAACCTGCCCCCAGCAAAAGAATCCCAAAACATTCACACTCTGAGCTTCTCTTGTGTTCACTCCCAGCAGAGGCACATCCCTGGGCAAGGACACACTGCAGCAGTGAGGTGCAGCAGGTGGGGTTCCCAGCACTGCCACCAGTGCACAGGGGGACAGCAAACACAGCACAGCCAGCAGCTTCCAGAGCAACAGTGAAATACCTCCCATGTCTGCATCAAACCCCCAGCACCAACTCATCCTGAGCACTAATTAACTCTGAGCCACACTGCACCCTGTCAGCCTGCTGGAGCTGGCAAGCCTTCCCTCCTTTGTCAAAGAAATGGAGGCAAGAAGGGTATGCAGTTTGTCTCAGTTGGGGGGCATGGCTGGTATCAGTTTTCTTCGTTAACCACACCCTGATAGGGAGCTGTGATGAGTTATGAAGGTTTCTTGCACCATCTCTGCTGTGGAGTTGCAGGACCCTGTTGCTGGGGCGCCCACTGTCACTTCACATTTTCTCAGCCCATTCTTTGCACTACATGGCCTTTGAAAGGTCCCTTTCAACCCAGCCCATCCTCTGATTTTATGACGTGAACACTTCAGCTGAGCACTACAGCTACACTGCAGTTTTATGTTGGGGTCTATTTTACCACCAAATCTTGGGTGTGAACTCCTGTCCATCTGGGAAATCTTAGGTGTGAACTCCTGCCCATCCAGGAAATTGCAGGATGTTTCTAGAAGCAGCACATCTTCTCTTGGAGCTTTGCTGGAAGGTAATGGTCTTGCTCCCTGGGTCTTTTGGTTTCCGTTCACTGAGTGTGCATAGCAGGGGAATAATCAATCAGACGAGGTGTAGATAGGGCTGTGATAATCTGAACAGCAAGTCACCTTTATTAAAAAGCATTTCTCCTTCTGGTTTGTAGTGTTCATGCTCCATTTATCATTTCTCCTTAGCTGATAGAAGGGCTGTTTTGATTAATTATTCACTTCCTGCTTTGAAGAAGTCGAAGTTACTGCATTAATTTTTAATGTAGCTATAATGTAGCATCTCTGGGAATGAAATCCAAGGCTTCCAAATGTACACCTCAGCTTCCTTCTCAGGTGTAAGGCTGTAGTGATTGCTACCTGTAATTTTGAGTGGTGTTTTTTTCAACCTATTGTGATTTTTCCTAAGATAAGAACTTCTCTGGGGCTTAAAAAAGATAGAAATGGCCAGTGATGAGCCTGGAACTGGGATGAAGACCCATAATAAAAGGGTCCAAGAGAAAATCTCGGTCTGATCCTGTGCCCCACTGAATGATTGCTGTAAGGGGGAGTAACCCAGCTGAAGAACTGGCCCCACAAACCACCTTTGCTGCAGAAACCAGAGGTGATTCGTGGCTGTGTGGCTTCTCCAGTGCCTGGGATGCACTTGTGCATGAACTGTGCTGCCTGGCACAGCCTGGGCGTGGGCTGACCACGGGCATGGATGGGCAGTACAAGCTGCAGAGTGGACACAGACCCCCGGGGCTGTCTGTGGCTCTGTGCAAATCAGCAGCTGCGCCGGTTTTAAGCCACTAAAAACTCACACAGAATTTGTAAGATTTGATGCACTCAGGATCTGTCCTGAGCCTCAAGGCTGGTGAAAAATAACGCTGTTAGGCTTGGCATGGGGAGAGAGGTAACAGAGAGAGGGTGGCTGTGGGACTCGTGTGCCATCCAGCCACTAGAGGGAAGGTTTGTCTCCTGATTATGAGCTCTAGGCACACACAGAGCCTGCCTGAGCCTGTCTGCTCAGCTTTGTGAACCTTGTGAGTTGTGTGCTGAGAACCCTTTGGATGCCCAGGCTGCTCCTGGATGGTCCATAACGAGCTGGGCTGTGCAGAGTTCAGCCCACAGCTCCACCAGCCCCGTGTCCTGGATCCCACCTGAGCTGCCCTGGGTTGGGCAAACATCCTGCAGTAGTTGCCCGGCATGTTTTGCTCACTGCCAGTCTTTTTTGGGCCAGGATCTTCCCAAGATGGATGTGTCTGGTTTTAGTAGCCCTCATGTGGCCACATTCATGGAGGAGAAGCCCAAGACTCCCAGTGGCCTGGTGTAAACTTCAGCCCCTGCAGCATCCTGCAGCAAGGACCTGCTGGCAGAACCAGGCGCTGTAGGAGCCCCCTCAGTGCTGGCTGTGGTCTGCCTGCAGCTGCAGGAGAGCCCAGGGCCAGGATTTGGCAGGAATTCCTGCTAGGAGTGGTGGAGCAAGTTTTGCAGCCAGAGGCTCTTTGTTACCTGCACCTCAAACCTCTGGCTCGCCCACCCACCGCTGTCACCCATGGGAGATGAACCCAGAGCCCTCCTGGTCCCCAGGGAGACGCCCTCACTTGTGGAAGGTGGCAGCTGAAGCAGTCAAGGAAGTGCAGATTGACAGATGACGTTCTTACCCTCACTTAAAATGGTGACTCCAGTGCTTTTTCATCTGCGCCTGGCTTTTCTCCCCGTGCCTTAGAAAATGGCAAGACTCCAGTGCCCTCTGATCCACGGCTGAAGTTGTTCTCACTCCCTGTCTCTGAGTTTGCGCAGGACGTGGTGGAGCGGAGCAGGGGAACGGACTGTTCCTGACACAGCTGCATAGCTGAGGAGAACTTTTCTGGGCACGTCCTCTTCCTCTCTGGGAATAACCAGAGCAAGCCCACTGCTCCCTTTGCAGTGTCCTGTGGTCTGCACAGGCATTCAGAGCTGTCAAGCCTTGCCTGGGAACAAGCATCCCCCCGGCTGCTGCTGAGGTGCTGTGCAGGGCATCGTGTGAGAGCCCAGCGCAGCGGTGGGGGCTGGCAGGGGGCTCCCCCCGCTCCCTCCACTGCAGTCAGGTCTTGACGAGCCTTGCGATGCTGCTTCGCTGCCCTGGGCCTCTTCCCGTGGCTGCCCGTGAGCTCCGATGGAGCCTCCCAGTGCTCCGGGCTCGCTTCCGTCTCTGCTTCCTTTCCCCCGATAAATCCAGCCATGCACCTGCCCTCAGGAGCGAGGCCAGCATTCCCCTCTTCCTTCCTCCAGGGCAGACAAACGCCCTCTTCACAATAACACATCCCTCCTTCCCCAAACCTGTCCCTCGGACCTTTTCCTCTCTCCCAAGTGACTCCTGCTTCCCTCCCCACAGCTGGGACACCGGGTGGCTCCGCGACTGTGGGCTCTCTGCTCTGGGAGGTTTCCAAAACCTCATGTGAGGGGGTAACTCCCCGTGTAGGATGTGCTCCTCACCCCTGTGGACTTCTGGGGCTTCAGCTGATGTAACTCCAGCCCTTGTGCTGTTGTCCTGGCCCCTCTCCTCTGGCTCCAGACTGCTGAGGGTGGGAGGACCCCATCTCGCCTCCAAGCATTTTGGCTCCATCTCGCCTGGATGTAAATCCTGGCTATGAGTTTCCTTTGGGATCTTTGCTACTCGGCCAAGCCCCCTCACTTGTGGATTTCTGCCCATTTTTTGCTGGGATTTCAGTTGAAAGTTTCCTCCTGGCTTGGCATTTGCTGTTGGGAGTTACATCTGCTCCACAGCCCTCCACCTCCTGCTCACAAGATCTGAGGACTTTCTGTTGTTTGCTGAATCCCTTGGAGAGGAGCATGGGCATGGGTCCCCAGGATGGAGGACGGCAGAGTTGCTCAGCCCTTGCTGGGACTTGGGGTGGCTGTAATGTGCAAGCAGGGAGCATCCAGCATTTGGGATGAAAAAAGACTTTGCCTGAACCTGGTGGAGCCAGGAATGGGGCTGGTTTGCCGGAGACCAGGAAGAGTTTGCTGGACTACTTGAGCTTGATCCTGATTTTAGAGGTGTTACTTTGACCTGAGACTATCTGCAATGACTGTGAGACATTCACTCATTTCTATTGCACCTGCACCAAACAAACCTCACAGAGAAAGAGAGGAAAGGAGAGCAGATGCGTCGCAGGGCTGGGCTGAGCTCCCTCGTGGCTGTCTGGTCTGGGAGGCTGCTGGATGACTTTATTTTGAAAGACTGCCTCTGAACATTGTGCCTCAAGAGCAAACGCTGGCATCACCTGCAGCTGAGAAGCCGGGTTATGGGAGAAGGAGTCTGGATCCTGCAGAGACGCATCCTGGACGCGCAGGCTGCGTGGGGTGGAGAGATAAATCCACGGCTGCAGCACCGGGATGCCAGGCAGGATTCAGGGAATAAAAACCTCATCCTAAACCCTCCAGCTTTACGCAAACGTGCCCAGCAGCCACATCCTCCTGCCATCTCAGGTCTCCTTTCTCACACTCCTGCTGCTCCTTACCCCACCTTGCCCTGTGCCCCACTCCTCAGCTCGCCCCATCGCCTGCCAACGCTTGGCTTGACCTGAGTTTAACACGCACGTAAGAAAGCCTAGAAACATTTCCCTCACTAGAGCTGTGCCGGTGCCAAACAATGTGCGGACATTTTAGTAAGGTCAGAGCATCACATCTCACTACGGTGTCCCCCGGGAGCGACACGTTCCCGTGCCAGGAGGGAACCGGGACTGTCAGGGCCGTGCTCTGCCTCGCCCCTGCCTCGACAGACCCCTCAGCATCACCCGTGGGGTGCACAGCGGTGTTTCACCCCCGTCCGGGAGTCACCCCAAGGCAGATCCCGGCTCCTGCCAAGCCGTCCCACGCTGGCTGGGCGCTCCTGCCGGCGCCGAGCGTGCTGGCTCAGGCTTGCCTTTGCTGAGCAGGATTTAAATACCGCAACGCGCCTGGGAACTCACCCCGCCTCCGACAGCCACGGAAAGTAAGTGCTCTGTGCAGACCAAGTTTTTCTCTTTATTTCTTTTCCCCCCTCTCCGGCTTTTCTGTTTTGGATGGCATCCAGCTCGGCCGGGCATGGAAACCCCCGGCTGGTTTTTGTGTGCGTGCGGAGCGGGGACGGATGAAGGGAGAGGGACTGTGAAAAGATGGGGGGAGGAGGGGAAAAAACTCGGGGATTTCATCTCCTTTCCCCGGCTCCCTGCTGTCCTGTGGAAGCCGGAGCCAGCCAGCGGCACGGGACCGCTCGCCAAGGAGGACCTCAGCGTCCAGGAATGGTGCGTGGGCGTGGGTGTGAGCGAGCGCCCACCCCTGAGCCCACCGCGGCGCATGAGGGGGCTGCCACGGCCGCTTCCAAGCGGGTTTTCCAGGGACAGCTGGAGCTGCCGGCAGGGTCAGGATGTGACATCACTGACCGGAGAAAAACCCTCGGCCCGGGGTGTCTCTAACGAAACCCCCGAGAGCGCTGGAGCGAGGCGGTTCTCCCTGCTGCTGCTGCGATCCTCAAACTGCCAACAGTCCCAAAAGACAGCCTGGCTTGGACTTTTATCTTTTTAATTTGTTGTTGTTGTTGTTGTTGTTGTTGTTGTTTTTTCGTGAGTAAGAGCAGAAAGTGCAGAGGAGGGATTTGAGGCTGGAAGCCGCCGTGCCGGGGGATGAGGTGAGTCCTGGGGATGTAAAAAGCCAGCACCGCACTCCTGAGGATGCGCCTGGGGTGCTTTTAAGTGCGAGATGGGCAAGACCTGGGTTGGGATTAGCCTGGCAAAGAGCAATTTTTCACCCAGCCGGGCCATGGACGCTTGCAGGAGGTTCTTCCCTTTCCTCTGGGGTGTCCCAGCTCAGCAGCCAGAGTGTAAATACCAGGGAGCCTGTTTTGGGGATGCTGGGCAGGGATCAGGGGCAGGGGGTCCGGCAGGGGCAGGGGGACAGGCAGGGGAAGGCAGCACACGCCTTTCCCGAACGGGACAGCCCCGGCTTTGCCGGTGTTGGAGAGAGGGCGGAAAGTTGTGGGCGGGGGAACTGGGTGAGAGCAAGCGGTGGAGATGGGTTTTCAATCTCCTCTCGTCTTCTTCCCTGAGCTCGCAGACCTGTAGCTCCCGGTGTTTGGAATTACGGCTCTGACAACAGAGTAATCACCCTTGGGACCGAACCAGAGCTGCGGGACACCACTGAGGCCATCGGACACTTCTTTGCAGGGCTCTCAGCAAGTTACTGGTAGCAGCAGAGAGATCCCAGCCCCCAGGAATGAGGTACCCCCAAAAAGCCCCCAGCCCCACCTGGTACCACTCCTAAAATGAATGGGATGTGCTGCCTCTAACCCGGAGAGATGGTGCTTTGCTTTTCTGCTCAGAGGTGTCTTGTGTGACTCAGAAAAAAACTTTTTGGGTGCCTTTGGGCCAGGCTGTGGTCCCCAGAGAGCCGCTGCTCTGCTGGTGGTGTGGCAGGGAGGCAGGGCAAGGGACAGGACAGAGCAGGGGACAGCAGGGGACAGCTGTGGGGTTGGTGTAAGCGGTCCCGTTCCTGGAAACCATCCAGGTCCGTTTTTCACGAGCTGGGGATTTCCAAGCACCATGTGAGTTGGGGAAAGCACCCGCACAGCTTCCCGCTGGCAGCTGTCCCCAGCTGGAGTGTGGGGCTCTGAGTCCTGCTCTGCGCCAGAGATTTGTGCTCCTGGATGCTCTCGTGGGTCTCTGTGGCACCAGGGGAGTTTGCACAAGGGAGGTTTGGCAGCAGGGAGATGCTGCTGAGAGCCCAGGGCTTTTCTGAAGCTCCCCCAGCCCGTGTGCTGGGCCTTGATCTCCCTCCCAGCATCTTGTCTTGGCTCATTTCCTGGAATTTTCTATCGTTTGGGTTATATGTGGGATCAGCAGCCAATAACCCCGTTTCTCACGGACAGCCCAGCTGGGGCTTGGCTCCAGTGGGAAGCACAGAGGGAGTGGGGCCAGTGCCCCAGAACTCTGCTCCCCAGCATCCTCCTCCTGCAACCCCCTTTTTCCTTAGATGAATTCAAAACTGGAAGGCCTGAAATAGAGGGAACATGCTCCCTTCCCTGGAAGCACCATTTGCCCACAGTCTCTCCCTGGGTCAGGGCTGCAGTGGCTGCAGTTTCAGGGCTGCTTGGGAGAAGCAGCCTCGGTCTTTGGGGTGTGAGTCCACCAAGAAGTAGCCCTGGTTGCAAAGGTGCTTTAGGACAGGCTGGAGACCAAACTGCATCTGGACTTCTTTGGAGCTTGAAGAGAAGCTCGGAGACAGGGCTGCCAACTCCTCAGCCAGGCTTCCTAAAGCAGTGAAGAGCCAGCTGGAGACAGCAGGGCAGACTGTCCATCTGGAGGCTGTCTGTCTGTCTGTCTGTCTCAGGGCTCTGGCACATGGTGGCTGAGCTGATGCTGTCCTGCTCCTCCATCTGGGATGGTGCTGGGTGGGACTGTCACACTGGCTATGGTGGGGAGAAGGGAATCCCCTAGAGCAGAGCAGCAGTAGATATCTGGGTGCCCCAAAGGCAAGATCCCCTGGGGAAGCCCGTGGGGGATGTGCAGAGCTGCTGGTAATGAACCTACACTTGGCTCTAAGGCGCCTGGAGCTGGACAGGTCTGTGCTCTGCCTCCTTGGCCTCTCCCCAAAGCAGTGGGAGCTGGAGTGTCCCTGCAGATGGCCCAAGGTGCTGCACCCCTCGTTGTGCTCCCCAGTGGTCACACAGCCCACGAGGGTTGGAGTGTGCTGCCAGTGCAGCAGTTTCCAGGCAGATGCTTCTGCAGGCAGTCACTGCCTCGGGATGGATCCAGGGAGGATGCACTTGGCACTGCAGCCATAGGAGGTGCTGGTGTCAGAGCTTTCCTCTCTCCTTGCCTTTCACAGTCATTAGTGCTTCCCAGGGACACTTGCAAAGCGCTTTTCCCCCTGAAGCCTTAACGTAAAGGGAGACTGGGGAGGGACATTGGTTTTGAAATTGGGGACACTGAGGCAGGGAGCGTGGGACCAGCACTGTGACCATCACCCTGGAGTCTGGCAGTGCATCTGTCTGATCCTTGCTGCTGGGTTTCTGACTAAAGCCTGTTTGGGGTCAAAACCAGAGATTTTCTTTGGTGACCTTGCCCCCACCCTGCAGGACTGAGGGGAGAAAGCCCCTCCCACAGCTCTGCCTGCTCTCCCCTTTTGTCGTTTCTAAACAGACCTTTCAGAGTTGTTTTTAATTTACAACAAAGCCATCGCCTTGTTGTGTTCCTCTGTGGTTTTCAAATGATAAGAAAGAAAGTAAGAAAGAAAGCAAGCTAGTTTAGATAAAAAACAAAACCACCCCTCAAATCTGAAATTAGCAGCTAAGTCTGACCCTGAACTTGTATCCCTCCCATCAAGTTCATTTCCTTTCATCTCTGGACTTGCCAGCAGTCTTGGACATCAGTGTTTCATGTCTGTGCCTGCTGCCTCCCCAGCAGTGGCTCTGCCTTGTCCTTGCACAGCTTAACGCTGTGCTCATTTGGTTCTTGCTAAACCCCACTGAGTTTTGCTTCTGCTGCTGCTTTTAAAACCAGCAGGACTGAACCCAGCAGCAAAAACAGGGGCAGGACTGAAGCCCAGCAGCCTTCCTGGCCAGGGATGGGATTTTGTGGCCACTCAGCTGGGTTTGTAGCCAAGCTATGCAAAGCCAAGGCTATTTTGGGATCGTGGATGGGGGTGAGCACTAAGGATACCATGGCATGGATGTCCCATGGGAAATGGAAGTCTCTTTCCTTCCAGAAGCTTCGGTCATCCTCTGTGGGGACACAGGGTGACAGCAGGGAAAGTTCCAGCTCCACCTGCTTCACTTCTTGTCCACTCCCAAGTGCAGGATGAGGTTTGAATTGGGGTTTTGCAGATGCTTCAGAAAGGGATTTGTGGACTCCCGGAGTGCCAGCATTGCCCTATGATGGGAACTGTGGCGTGGGGAAGGGGGTTTGCAGCCTTTGCCAAGGTTCCTCTTGGAAAAGCTTTGATTTTGCAGTGGAAACTGAAGGCAGAGAGCTGCAGGCTGCCGTGGCTGGGGCGGGATCTGTACGGTCACGTTGTAGGGAGCTGCTGTCTCAGCTTGTTGGGTGGCAGCTCGCCCTTAGGATTCCCAAAACAGGCAGTGTGAGCAGCAGTTAGGACTTGTACGGGTCTCCTGCCCCACCCCAAGCCCCAGTGGACCCCGGCATGATTTCCAGGAACAGACAGCCCTGAACATCAGACTCAGCTGAACTTTGCACCATAAACCTTGGACGATCTCCCATTTTCTGTTTCTTTACATGAATTACATGAATCTGCCCCAAATACTTGGTCAGTGATGAAAGAGCACCAGTCGGGTCAGATGCATGAAGGTGGAAACCAGGAAAATCTGATTTTTCGTTGGCTGAGGCCCTTTTCCACCACTTAGACTCAGGATGTGTCCAGGTCCATTCATAAAGGATTTTGCTTTTCTTCCCAGAAAATGGGTGGGTGCTGAGTCTCTGCCTGAGGGGAATCTGAGGCATTGGTGACTTTGCAAAGCCTGTGTGCTCAGAGCTGGTGCATCCCATCTCAGCACCTCAGCTGCAAGGGCCAGAGCTGGGATCTCATGTCCTGGCCACCACTGCTGCCATCCTTCCCCGTTCATCGATCTCTCTTGGCAGTGAAAGCTTTGAAGCGAGGTAGAGAACAAATCTGTTCTTTGGCTCAGTGCCTCTCTCTGCTTCTTCAGGTCATAAATCCCAGGATGTATTTTTGGCTTTGTGTTAAATGTAATTTCTGGAGAACATTTTTCTCCAGCAAAGATTAACAAGGTCTTTTAACGACTTGGTGATTTGGTAGTGGTGCTGACAAGGATCCTGAAAGGAAAACTGCTGCCTGGGGAGCAGAGAGGCTGCAGTGCTGTGCTGGATCCTGCAGGCTCGGGGACAGGTCAGCTCTGAGCACTTGGGCAGTGATGGGTTTTACTCCCCACTCCCACTCTAACAGATGCGTGGTAGGAAAACATCTGGCAGATGTTTAGCAGGTTTGTTGCACTTTTTTTTTTGAACTGGTGTTTTATTCAGATGGTGCTGAATCAGGAAATACATTCCCACCTGCCTGATGAGTGAGAGCAGCTTGCAGGGTAACACAGAGCTCCCGCTGTGGATGATGCAGGGATGCAGTTGTAGATGAGTTACAGGTCTGGCTTCAGCAGATGAGATATTTCTTTCCCAGTCAGTGGCTCAATATTTGCAGAGGACTTGCAGTGTGAGGCACTAAAAGAGAACTGATTTCACTGCTGTCAGCACCTGCAAGTGACAGGTTTGATTGGATGTCATCAGCCAGGGTGGCTGCTCATCACCATGGAACAACCCAGTCTCTGCATGGAAGAGTGTGCAAACAGCAACAGCTCCTGAGGCAGAGCAGATGGAGCTGAGGCCAGCAGGAATGGTGTCACAGAGAAGTGTCTGTTGGTATGACTTCCCTTGCTGAAATTCCAGGGAAGCCTGGCTGCAGGGCCAGGCACTGCTCAGCGCCATCATTCCTGCTTTGCACTACGGGCAAAGCCTGCTGAGTGCCTCACCCCGAGGGTATCCCAGCACTTCCTACATTCCTGCATTCGGATCCCTGCTGCAGTAGTTATATATAAATGTATAAGTATGTGTGCATACATATTTTTGAAAGCGTTATGCATTAGCAAACTCCCCAGAAGGCTTTTTTTAGAGGTGTTATCAACAGGATGTGCTTTGAATATGTGGAATCCAGGAAGTCCTGGATAAGGGCTTTTCTTTAGAGGCTCCCTGTGCCCAGAGACCCCTGGCCTCCCGTGGGATCCCTAAGGACTGCTGTAGCACAGGCCATTCCCTAGGGACAGATAGGCGTCATGACATCATCCCAGCTCCATCAGCTGGCATTTTGGAGAGATTGTGCTCTTTTTTTGAAGTAGGGAACAAACTCTTTGCCATGAGTGGAGTCAGTTGCTTGGAGCAGGGGAAGAAAAAGCATCCAAGAAATATTCCTCAGTCATGCCCTTGGGCAGTAAATGAGGGCAAGAGGGATGTGGCCATTAAAATCCCACCCAGCCACATGAGATGGGGAAGGCCTACAGATACCCTGGTTTTGAAGTCATACTGCAGAACATTGCGTGATGGCTGTGACCCCTCTGTGGGGCAGCAAGCACCTAAAACCACAGGTTTTCAGGTCTGGTTGTACCTGGGTACAGCAGAGCGTGGTGGGGTTTGGTGCCTCTGTGCTGTGAACTGTGTAAGGGTGGCAAAGCTCTGGCTCCAGCCTGTGGGAAAGGCTGTGGTTCCTGCACTAATGGCATTTGTGCTGGGCTTCCCACCCACACCAGGGTGTGCATCCATGACAGGGTTTTCCACGTGCTGCCTGTGGTGCAGAAATCCCCATCAGGCAGATCCTGCAGGCATTGGGATGATCACTAGATCCTGCTTTCTCCCAGGGGTGAGCCCTAAGGGAAGCAGAGGGTTTCACTTGAGAGGTGTTTAGCTGGTCACAAAAGAGGATCTGCCTGGGGCTCAGGACTGAGTTTAGAAAACAGTTTTTATAGCAAGCTTTTGGCTAAAGTTGTCGTTTTAATGATGCATGTGCATCCAAGGTTTGCACCATTCCCTCCTGCTTGTGACTTTGGGTCAGTCACTTCCCTTTTCCGTAAATATTTTCCTTCCTTTTTCTTAACTGCTTCTCCATCTCCTCCCATCAGTGGCAGGCTGTTGGAGGACTTTCTCTTCCCTAAGCCTCAGCAAGATATTTAGCACGAGGAGGCCTTGGTCTCACATTAACACCACTGGTGATTTGTGCAGGTAACGAAATGCACAATTTCAGCCTGTCCAGGACAGCCTTGGGCGGATGGGATTTCCACTGGATTTCAGAGAGGAAAAGGAAAATACTTCAGCCCTCATCTGTGCTGCTAATCTCGGGCAGGAAGGGGTGAGCTCAGCACTTTGCTGAGCCCTGGAGTCACCCGGAGCATCAGCTCCACCACCCCAAGGGCTGCTGTGTGCATTGTGTGCACGCCTGGAGAGCTGGCGGCATCCTGGCAGTGTTGTTGTGCTGTGCCGGGCTGCATTTCCCTTCTTCGGATGTGGGTTTTGTTCTTTTGGACAAACACACCAGGCAGAACAACAAAAATAATCCCCCCTTTTCCCACTGATCCTGGCGCTGGGGCTGTGTGAACCAGGAGCCAGCTGTGGTCGCAGCGTGGTCCCCAGGGCCTCGCTTGCCAGCCGCTGCTGCAGGGTCAGGGGTTATTTGTACTGACAAGTCCCTGGGAAAGACATACTTCCCCTTTGCCAGGAGAGGAAAAGGCCACCAGGATGGGACTGTCTGAGCTGGTGAGCTCTGCTGATGCCATGGCTATTGCTTTACTGCAGCACTTGTTGGTGAAAACCTGGAGGGAAGAGGTTGGCTGGAGTCTGGTGAGCTCCTGGGGCGCTCAGGAGGGAGGAAGGGCTCTCTCTGCCATCCAGCCTTGCGTGGGGCACATGTGGCAGGGCTCACCCTCTCCAGTGCCAGGAGCTGCTGTGTGAGGTGGCAGCAGCTGCTCCAGCTCACCCTGGTGGGTGTCAGGGTCCAGAAGCTCACTCCAAATCTGTCCCCATGTGCTGTCAGAGCAGTGGGGTCAGCCAGCATTCTGCTGCAAACCCCTGCAAGGGTGTCCACGCATGCCCCTGGCTTCATGTGTGACTGAAATGTGTCTCTTTCTCCTCCCAGAAACCTCCACCCCTGAAGACCCCAGCCTTGGGTTTCATGTTGCTCTGAGCCTCTGCCCTCACCCTGGCCCTGCCCACAATGGCCCTGTGTCTCAAGCAAGTCTTCAACAAAGACAAAACGTTCCGTCCCCGGAAGAAGTTTGAGCCGGGCACGCAGCGCTTTGAGCTGTACAAGAAAGCCCAGGCCTCCCTCAAGTCCGGGCTGGACCTGAAGGCAGTGGTGCAGCTGCCTCCCGGCGAGAGCATCAACGACTGGATCGCCGTGCACGTGGTGGATTTCTTCAACCGCATCAACCTCATCTACGGCACCATGTCGGAGTACTGCACGGAGAGGAGCTGCCCCATCATGTCCGGGGGGCTCAAGTACGAGTACAGGTGGCAGGACGACAGCAAGTACAAGAAGCCCACCAAGCTGTCGGCTCCGCAGTACATGTGCATGCTGATGGACTGGATCGAGATGCTCATTAACAACGAGGACATCTTCCCCACCAGGATAGGTGAGTGTGCTCTGGTTCTGGGCTTGGAACTGGTGCACGTTCCCAAGCTGCTGGTGCACCTCAGGGTTGGTGTTGCTGAACTTTGCGATTCCAAGTATTGTGGCCTTTCCCGTTCCAGGTGTTCCTTGGTGTCTGTCCCACACCCTTTTGCTGCAAATTGAGTTTGGGATTTCTCATCCTGCTACTAGGGGATGTGGAGCACAGTATTCTCCTTTTCTGTGCTTGAACTTATTCTGTGTTTGTGAGAAGTGAAGGCTGCTAGGTGATTAGCTTCCTTGCCTTTCCTCAAGAAGTTGAGCTGCAGGGCTGGTTAGAGGTGGTCATCACATCCCTGCTCTGCTCTCAACTAATCAACTCAATTTCTTTCTGGTTTTCCATGTAGGTACATGGTCCCAAGGTCCAGCCCTTGTCCATTCTTGCTGCTGCACTCCTCAGCCCCCGTCCATGTCAGCCCTGATTATACATCACATCTTGCTATGTAGCTGAGGCACTGCTTGAGCAGAGATGCCTGTCCCCAGGATGTGGCCTTTCCACTGCCAAGGCCCAGGCTGTGTTAATACACCTCTTCAAAAAGTTTGGCCGTAGGAGCTCGCAGCAACTGCCAAAGGCAACACAGCTTGCAAACTAACCCCTCTGCCACTGACCTGCAATGCTCAGCAGCTGCCAAGGCTGATATTAGCTGCTACTCAGCTGCTTTGTCATTTGGGGAGATGAGTTCAAGGGTTGGAGCTGATGGAGCTTCCAGAGTGTCAGGTCGTGCCTTGGAGTGGTTGTTTTTCAGATGGAACACAAAGCTACTTGAATGTAAGAAAAGATTTAAGGAGATTGGGGGGAAAAAGGCATAGCTTTGCAAGTCTGCTTGACCTTTTGTGTTTGTGAAGCAGACAGAGCTGTAGGAATTCAGTGCAGCTTATGATCAAGATTTTCATTAATATGCTGGTAAACGTTGAAGAAAATGGTCTGTGTGGGATTCCTGGCATTACTCTGCTGTAGCCCCATTTGGCTGTGCTGTACATCTAGTTGTGTGTCTTTTTCAGGAAAGTCACTGGTTCTTGGAGTCTGAGAGGGGTCGTGGGTCTCTGCAAGGAAGAGGGGAGACAGTGCCTGCAGCCTGGTTGTGCCAAACTGTTTTGGCTTTGGGATGGGGTGACCCCCCAGACTGCTGATCTCATCTGGCTGCTCTGGCTTTGCCTGGAGTTAGGGTGGGACAGCTGGGACAGCAAAATCCCCGTTCATTCTGGCTGCACAGGCTTGCTGCTGCCAAGGGGTGAGACAGCAGCCACGGGGAGCAGGCTAGGTCATCTTCTTCCTGTGGTGGCTTGTCCCCAGGGAGATCTGCACGCCATTAAAAGCAGAGGCACAGATGTGGATTTACTCTGTTTTCCCTCCAGACAGGAAGGAGAGTGTCCTGATCCAATTTCATGCCACTCAGGTGGGATTTGAGATGTGATGCTGCTTGACACTGCTCTGGGGAGTGAAGGTGTACGGGTGGTCTTAACACTGCAGAAAGCAGGCAGCCACGGGAGGGACATTGCAGCACCCTCTGCTCTCCCACATCTCTCTTTGAGGTGAAAAAGCCTAATACAGTCATGGCCCTGGTGGTTTTCACCTCATTTCTGGCACTTCTCCCTCTGGGTTGTAGCACATCCTGAGGTGGTGATGGATGGCTGGTGCCTCTGGTTTCCACTTCTCCTTTCGTTTCAGTGTGGGGGCAGTTCTGGGTGAGATCCAGGCTGACTGTAGGTGAACATGGGTCAAATCCATTTTTTTCTCTTCCAAGGCTGTTCCTGGGGTTCCTTTTCCAAGCCCCTTTGCTGTGGGGACCCTTGTGTCCCCTGAATGACTTCAGTCCCCGTGTCAGCATGTCTTGGTGGTTCTGGTCACACATGGGAAAGGGAACTCAGGCTGAGGTTGCACTCTAACACACATAAAAGGCTATTGGGGGAGGAGGGAGCTGGTGGCACTTTGTCACCAGTGTGTCCCCAGTTATCTGCCTTTCACTGGCCTGCCTTGTTTGCTGGGTAATTGCTTGGCAGCTCTGGCATTTCAGAAGATGGAGTGTTTGGCTGAAGGGAAATGCACTGGGTGACAGAGGAGGCTGGGCGGGATGTGGGGCTCGGGGACAGCGGCCAGGGTGACCAAATGGAGGTGTTTAACCTCTCTCCTGAAGAGCAAGCCCTTGGGAAAAGGCCCAGGACAAGGGAAATAAGGCACTGAGAGGACACAGAGGAGATGTGAGCTGTTTTAAGGAGGGGAAAGGAGCTTGATGAGGTGATGAGGGGAAATTACAAATGTCACGCTTTGGAATTGTGGTGAGGCTCTTGGATATGAGCAGCAGAGATGGGATTTAGCATGAAGGTTTGTTTCACTCCTGCTTGTGCTGGAGAGGTCCCTGGACACAGCTGCCCACCATCTCAGCTTTCCTCCTGGCCCCTCTTTGCCATGTGCAGTAAAGCTGCCCCAGCACAAAGATCTCCCTGGCTAAGGCCACCTGACTGCAGACAGAACAGACTTTTCTCTTTTCTAAATTTGTTTTTCTTAGAAACAGCAAGTGTTCCCCAAACTCACAAACACTGCCTGAGGCTAACCTCAGCATCCTCCTCCATCCAAGAGCTACACAGGCTGAAGCAGCACATGATTCAGCAGGGCTTGCTCATAGGTTCCTGACAGTTCAGGGAGAGGTATCTCTTGGGTCAGAGGGGGGAAATCTTTCACCCCGGAGTGAGAGGCTCAGCTAGAAATGAGCAGAGATGGTTCAATGGCTTGTGGGCTCACAGGGTCCTTAGGCATCACAGGGGAGACCTTGGCTGGGGTAAACGGTCACAGCTCCAGTGACCAGAGCAGAGCTGGGCTGATTTTCACATTACAGCCTCTGCTCCTTCAGCACATGTCAGAGGTGGCAGGGGAGCAGAGTGACCAGTGACAAACACTTTTGGTTTAGCCAAGCCGTGTGATGCAGAGCTTGTGCCAGCTCTGCAGTGAGGCCAGAGGGACAGCTGGCATCCAACATGGCAGGAAGGGAGGCCGACAGCAGCAGGCAGTTTGTGACCTGGCAGAGTCAACCAGCAGGACCGCAGCCCTCGGACGGCACCAGCAGGAAATCCCTGTGGTGGAGATTATTAACAGGTCTGGGGGGGCTGCCAAGCTCCCTGCATACCACAGCAAAGGCTGAGGGGAGATACTGTGTCTTCCCCATGCCCAGAGAAATCCATCTACAGGACTCCATCCCAGTGTCTAATTCTTTCTCTGGAGTGGGAACCTGTTTGTCAGTCAGTTAAGATGAAACAAATCCCTCCATGGGGTGAGCGATGCCAACCTGATGGGTGTAAATCTACAGAAGCAGCAGCTTTCCCAGACAACCCCATATCATTTTGTGTGTGCTGGTGATTTGTTTCTACTCTTCCAACCCATGTAGCTGTTCTGAAAAATACATTTAAATGGCAAATAAGCATTTTTCCCATGCAGGGAGAAGAATAAATGATTCTACAGGTGTACTTTCACCAGCTGGTAAAACTATATCAGTGGATTTATTCAGTGAGTGGCCGCATGAACAAATTGACACCTGGCAAATATCCTCTCCTCCCAGTAATCGTTCTGCCCTGTGCTGCCTGGTCTTGGGGAGCTGCTGCTGGAGAAGGAGAGGTTGTGCTGAGGAGAAGCTTGGCTGGATGGGGTTTCCAGAGTCCAGGGCTGTGTCTGCACTGGCCAGCCCACCATCAGGCTGGTGGTTGCACAAGGGCAGGTGTCCTCCTCCAGCACCATCGTGGCTGCTGGAACCTCGCTGTTGCTGAACGAGTGCAGACGCAGGGTTTGGAGCAGACCCAGCGCCGGAAACACCCCGCGCTCACTGCCAGATTTGCCTGCAGCTCCACAGAGCACCGGCCACAGGAGGTTTTATAACAGTTCTTGGAAAGCTTTTCAAAATTCAAGCCTGTCATTCAAGCGTAGTCCCAAAACAATTATAAAAACCAGAGAAAACCTGGTGCGAAATTATCTGATACTTTCTCGCCATAACAACAGGAGAAAAATGTTCAGAATTCAGCTAATTATTGGTGTTCCCTCAGCTGGCTCTTTTTTACATAATTTGATTTTTTTTTTTTCCCTGCTTTTTTTTCATCCAAAATTCATACCACACCAGCTTGCAGCTGCCATCATGCCATTAGTTTTAAACAGGGCTTTAAAGATTTATTTTTAGGAAAAATGAATCACCAAACACCACGGTGGCCAAAATGAAATTGAGAAATAACAACAACAATTCATCACGAAGTTCACTGAACTACTGCATTTGCAGAGGAAAAAGATACAATTGCCAAGAAGCAAAATAGCTTCCCAGTACTGATTCATCATGAAAAAAATTAAATTGGCTGGTGCACAAGTGTTAGGGATAGGAGATGGCAGGAAGGATCCAGGACCCATTGGCAGTCCCTTACTTAAGCACAGGCACTTTGTTACCTCTCCTTTTCATTTCCTTTTACACATGGTTTCCTTATGTTTTGAAGCAATCAGCACAGAGTGAGGAAAACAGATTCCTTGGAGCTTTAAATAATATCTTGGGATTTTCAAGCAAAACATCCAAGACAAACTAAAGGTGCCAATTCATTTCAGGGCTGTGAGTCACTCTGCTTGGAGTGAAATTGTACCTGCTGCACTTACAGCTTTTGCCTTGGCCGGAGCAGGGGTAAAGTTCTCCCTTTTCCTCTGCTGTGGATAGCTCCCTACTCCCACTCCTCCTGGGACTGGCTGTCTCTGCCCTGGGACAGGTGATGCTCCCAGGTGCTGGCTGGTCTGTGTGCAGCCTGTGATCACGGGTGGAAGAGAAGAGCTGACCTTGTGTATAAATCTTTTTCCAGGCATTTGAGCAAGCTCACATTGCATCCTGTGGTCCCCTCCTCATTGCTCCTAGAACCATGGAATCATTAAAGTTGGAAAAGATCTCTAAGATCATTAAGTCCAGCCATTAGCCCAGCGTTGTGTTCACCACTAAAATATATCCACATCCACAGGCCTCTTGAACACTTCCAGGCATGGTGATTCCACCACTTCCCTGGACAGTCTATTCCAATGCCTGACCACCCTTTCAGTGAAGAAATTTTTCCTAATATCTAAACTAAACATCATGCCAGAAGAGGGTGGCTATCGCCTGCCAGACTGTGGGGTTGCTGCTGCTTTCTTCAAGGTTGCTGGATGGTGAGCACCAGGGAATGAAATGTAAGAGTAATTTCAATGCTTTTAAATCAGCCCAGGTGGGTTTTGTGGTGTTCTGTTCTCCCCCAGGGCAGTTAGACCACCATCAATGGGATGAACTAGGATGCTGTTTCTTGGTCTCTGCAGGCATGTAGGACTGGGGAGGGTGAAGCAAACCCAAGCAGCATCACCCTGTTGGGATGGTTTGTCAGAGCTTGGGGGTTCCATCCTGGCTTTCCCCTGGCCTGCTGTGTTTCTGCTAAGAGAACATCTCAGCCATGCAGGGTCTGTCCCACCAGCCTCATCCCTCTGTCTCATCCATCTGCTACTCTCCCTGGTTTGTGCCACCTTCGAGATGGAGGAAGTCCCCTAAGCAAGGGTCACTGCTGCCCCACTCCCAAATGCCATTTATCATTTATCATTTAGGACGTGCTGGCTGCAGTGTGTGCCTGGCTGCAGGGAACAGGCACAGCCTGCCCTGGCCGTGTCCCCTCACGTGCTGGAGAGGATGTCACATGTGTTGTCTGCTGGACATCCGCTGCGCCAGCAGTGCTGACCCCGGGCAAGCCGCGTTTATGCTGGGTCTTTCTGCTGCTCTCAGATGCAGCCTTGACTGCAGAGCCCTTTTCTTTCAGCTCTGGGCAAGGGGATGGGGGATTTCTGCAGCTCCTCACCAGCATGGCCCGTGCCTGCTGGGGCTGCTGTGGGTTGCTTTCCACGTCACAAGAGATCAGCAGCAAGGCAGCACTGCTGGCAGAAGCAATCTGCATATCAGATATCCGCCCTGCTTCCTTCCCGAGGGGAAGTGCTTTGATCAGCTGGCACAGAGCCCTGTGCCAGATGCAGGGCCCAGTCAAGTATCCGTAACCTGTACCGAGGGTCCTGGCACAGGAGACAGACGTGGCTGCAGCACAGGGAGAGGAAGCAGGAGCCGATGGCTCCGGGTTGTGCCTCCCTGGGCAGGTGTGCCAGCAGGGAGAAACAGTCAGAGCCGGAGCCGAGTGACCCCTGGTCCCAAAGGAGCACAGTGAGGGAGGTGTGTGACATGGGAGCTGTAGAAATCCATTAGTGACAGGCAGCCACCGCCACAGCCTGGCCACGTCCGGAGGGGACGGCCACACACTGACACCTGGTGATGGACACACAGAAGGGCAGCGCGGCGGCACCTCCCGGGAGCTGCCGATGTTCCTGGTTCTTGTGAAACACAGCGGTCAAGCAGTCCAGAAGTGTGCTTGGACGTCCTGGCAGCTTGATGGTATCTTTGGTATCATTGGGTATAGGAGTTTTGCAGATCCCATAGTTGCTGATGGCCATGAGATTTTAATTAGATAACTTTGAAAGATTCTTCCTAATTCAAACTATTCTTAGATTCTGTGATTTATGCTAAATCCCTGTTTCCTGGTGCAAAACCTGCTTTTGGAGAACCCAGAATGCAGCTGGAGGTGTCTCCCCTCTAAGTCTCCCAGCTGCCAGCGTGTCCATGAGGACTTGCTGGTGCCAGGTGTGTAAGACAATTCCTGGCTAACCTCAGCACAAAAGCCGTGGAAAGCCACATGTCATTATCTGCCTTGTCTGGAGGTGGCTCATCTGACAGCAGGATCTGCACCATAGATGTTATCAGCCCTGGGAACCTGAGATCTGTTTGATCTGCTGTTCACTCTCTGCTCTTTCTTCCTTCTCAGCTCAGGACTGGGTCGAGGGTTGCTGATTCCCTTCACTATCACTCTTTGCCATTTGGCAATAAATTCCCAGTAGTGGTCAGGTCTGATTTCTCCCTCACTGCTTGCTCTGACCAAGGGGACAATTGGTGACTGGGACAGGTGACAAACTGGAGGCATCAAATGCAATCCTGCCTGGTCCTGGGCACTTGCTGAGATCCCAGCTGCTCACCTCTGGTCCCAAGGAGATGACAGACTGTCCAGAACCATGTGTATTCCCCAGCCACAGCCCAGAAATGTGCATTCACCAGAAATTATTTGCTGTGATGAGCTTCATTTAAAAAATGTTTCTTGACCAGTTCTTCAAAGCTGGTCTGCAGGGGCCACCCTAATGGCATGTCTGAGTCCCCAGCTGGGTGATTCCAGCTTTTATTTGCTCAGCAAATCCTCACTCAGTGCCAAAAGCTCAAATGAAGCCATTGATAAAGCGCCTTGTCCCTCCTGACTGGGGGGGAACCTGTAGATCTTTCTGATCCCTGCCTGTGTCAGACCAGCAGGCAAGGAGAGCTCTGTAGCTAAGGGTGCAGGGCAGAAGCAGATCTCCAGTACCATCTCTAAGGTGTTGGCATAGGGACAGCCTGGTTTTACTTTGCTGGATGTGAACACCTTTCCTGGAAAGTCCCAATGGGATCTGTCAGAGCTGGCAGTAAAACAGGTCATGCTGAGGTCCCTGCTGCGGGAGCAGCCCTGGGGCTGCAGTGAGCTCATGGTTGTGCAGAGCAGTGGCCACGAATCAGTCTCAAAACCGCCTCTCTGTGTGATGCTGAGCCAAGATCTGTGTCCTCCTCCAAGGGGTGGCTGGGACATCCAGATGTGGCATGAGCACAGATGCTTCAGCCCTGCCCACTGCTCCTACCCTGTGCATGCAGGAGAGGGAGACTGGGCTGTGCTCAGGATGACTCTGCTTTAGACCAAAAATCATTTTCTTTTCTGAGCTTCAAACCCAACACCTGCCCAACCCTGGCGATTGAAAGCAGGCTCCACACATGATGTCGGAAGGACGGAACCTTTGCGTTTGCCACCCACGGAGCAGAGGGGCTTGGCACTGCTGCTGGGAAACAGAACTGCCAGGAGCCTTTGGGAAAAAACAGTTCTAATTGCCTAGCAAGGCTGATGAGAAAGATTCAAAGATAAAATTACCATTTTTAATTTTTTAGCTAAGAGATTTGCTGACGCTTTCCCGGGCACAAAACGTGTGAGGTGGCCATGGTTGAGCAGAGTTTGTTTGGAAGGATTTTCAAGAGGTTATGTGCTGCATTAGTAAGAAGCTCAGGGAGGAGGCTGGTACAACCGTGGGAAGGGAGGTTTTTATTTTGTTCCTTGTGTGTGTTTGCATTGAATTGCTCTGGGGAGAGGAAGAAGCTTCAGGAAAACAAATATCAGTTGTTTCATTCTCCTCACAAAAAAAAAAAGAAACCCAAACCAAAAAGTTTAGTATTCAAAGCCATGTTTCCTTTAGAGATTTACCTCAAGGTTGCTGGCACTGATGTTATCACCCCCTGAGATTTTCACTGTGATAGCGGCACGTTTTGACAAGGATGGAAATATCCCACGCTGTGTCCTTGTGTGGGACAAAGCTGAAAGTACAGAGCCAGGTGTGGTGGGTCCCATCCTATGAGGATATCTCAGGATCATACAGATGCACTGAAATTACAACCCAAACATCATTAAGATGGGCATTTTTCTTCGTGATTTAATGAGACATTTTATTGAAATAAAGATCAGGAAAAAGGGAGAAACCCAACCCATTTCTGTTGATGTATCAGAAGTGATGCTTGAGGGTGTGAGAAGGAAGAAAAACAGTAGGAGCCATGCTTTTGGGTTCAGAGGAAGGTATCTTTTCTGCTGGGAGATGGTTTGTTCATGGACCTGGGTAAATATAATTTGACTTAGGCTGTGCCTGCACAGGCTTGCAGGGGAAAGCCAGGCAGAGAGAGCAGAAGGATCTTCTGCCAGATTGCTCTGGATTGAGCCAGATGTGGAGAGTTGTGGCCTCCTCAAATGGATGAGAAATTTTCTCTCCTAGGGCAACTCTCCAAATCCTGAGCCCATGCCTGTGTGAAATTGCTGGCTGGGCAATGAGGCAATATATGGGAAGAGCTCAGTGGCACACTGCACCAGGGTCACTCTTGACATTAGCCAAGGGTGTCCTTCCTTGTCATCTATGACTGCTTGACAAGCATGACAGAGGCATTTAAATGCTAACTGGTTTTTTTTTTTTGAAATGTTCAAATGGCTTCCAATTTGCTTCTGCTTTGCAGGTGTTCCCTTCCCCAAGCAGTTCCAGCAAGTTTGCACCAAGATCCTCACCCGCCTCTTCCGTGTCTTTGTCCATGTCTACATCCACCACTTCGACAGCATCATCAACATGGGTGCTGAGGCTCACGTCAACACCTGCTACAAGCACTTTTACTACTTCATCAGGGAGTTCAGCCTCATTGACCACCGGGAGCTGGAGCCTTTGGTGAGGATGCTGCCGGGATGGGGAGGTGGAGGGTGAGAGTGGTATGGGCTGAGCACAGCACTGGTAGGCTGGGGTTGGGGCTGGACTCCGAGCAGTGCTGACCCTCTCTGGACTCTTTTGGCCACCCTGCTGCAGACACATGGTCATGTTTTCTGTCCTGGGACCGTCAGCCTTAGTGCTGAGAGAGAAATTCTCAGCAGCACCAAGGAAACCATTGGCCCTTTCTTAACCTTTGCCTCTGCTGTCGTGTCTGTGAATCGCTGCTCAGTACCCTCAGGGCCACCACAGGGTAGCGTCCCCATACTGACTTGGTAGCTCTAATGCAATTTGCACATCAAAGTGTTTCCAGCCAGTTGTGTCCACGTGGCTTTCAGAAGCCAGATTTGAGCCGAAGCCTCTTCTCCACAGTTTTTCTTTTAGCATTCCCTGCTTGAGATATTAGTGTGAATTACATTGAGGCTGCAGGGAAAGCAAGCCCTGATAGGACACACAGCTTCAGACAACAGCTATCAAGAGACCTTGCTGCAGCTCCCCGTTTCCCTACAGCCTCCCTTGGGAAGCGATTAGCCAGGCAGAAGGTGGAGTCCTTGAGAACAGCAGGATTGGTGGGAAGCAGGGGCCAGACAGCCCAGGGCACATGAACTAGAAAATGCATAGTTAGTTATGTAAGAGAAGCAAGTTTGTCACAGACAAGGTTGAGTTTAGTCTGACCTAGGGAGGACATGTTGCAGTGGGGAGAAGAATTAATAGGAAACCCAATAGTCTGCATGCTGTGAAAAGGGCTGGATTGCAGAAAAGGCCATATCCAGCAGCAGAGAGTCAGGGAAGACCAAGAGAATATAATCTAAGAAAGAGCTAAGAGTCCCAGCTACTTGCTTAGGATCTGGAGGTGGGGGCGATGTCCGTGCCCCTAAGTGCTAAGCACTTTACTCCTCTGCTTTCATTTGTCTCAATTTGCTGCCTATCTGCTCTAATAATGGTTTGGGGGAATGGAGAGATCTTGATCTAATCAGGGGAGACTTGAATGACGACAGTATCAACTTTAATTATTTTGTAGAATTCAGTTGTGACATATATTATCACAATGGCCCTCAGATCCAGAAAATGGCAGCTCAGCATCAGTCTGTCCTCTGTCAGTGTTCCTCATGACAAACCTCTTCAGCCTTGCTATACAGTCCATAGCAGTGTCATCCCCTTGGATTGCTGCTTGCTAATGTACATGATTAACACCTGGTAGCCAAATCAGAGGCTGACATTGCTGAATAGGTTTTCAATGCCAGTGACTCACAGGCAACATGAGATGATTGATGGGTCTGCATAAATCTACAGTGAACAGATTCTTTCCCTGTGATGCAATCAGTGTTAAACTACAGGGAAAGGAGACACATTTGCCCCTGGTCTATCAGTGTCTCATTGCTTGGCATCTAAGCCTCAAGCAGACCCAACCACAGGGTTGAGAGGAAGGACCAGCAAGGAGGAAGGGCCTCCTTCCCTCAGACAGTGAGCTGCTTTAGGTGTGTATGAGAGTGTCCTGCAACCAGGCTGCCTCATGAGCCCAGACAGTTGTCTTAAACTTGCATTTAGTTAGTCCCCTTGAATCCCACGACAGACTTCTAAGCTCTCCTCTACCTGAATCTCCTGCTGTTGCTTCAATTTCCCTTTTGTCAGGCTTTTTTGGGATGTGATTTCTTAGCAGCAAATTTTGGGAACTGAGAATGAGATCCTTTGTGTGGCAGAACCAGCAAAAGGCAGTGAATCACTCTGTTAACAAATCAAGGAACATGGGGGCAGAGAGGAGCCATGCACTTGCCAACTCCTTGCCGAGGGCAGGTCGTGGTGCTGGGCTGCAGCACTGGCAGGGGTCCAGCTGATTACACACTAAGGCAGAGCTGTGGGGATTTCCTGAACGTGAGGAATGCCCTGGACATTTGGGGCTGCTCTGAGGAACTCACGAGCGATTTATCAGCCCACTAGTCACTGCAATCCCTCCTGTTCAGAGCTGCTTTTGTGCCTGGTGTTGTGCTAATGGGGTGGGCTCAATGCTGTTGCAAGAGGATGTTCACAGTCCTCGCACCCTCTTCTTTTCCTTCCAAGATGTTTGCAAACATTTCCTGTTTGCAATGTGATTTTGTGGCAGAGCATCAACTTTTCATGTGATGGCCAGGTTCTGCACTCCAGTGATTTTGCATGTTACTCCTACAGGAAAACCCCCTCTTTGCCACTGTCCCCGATGGATTTGAAAAACAAAGTTCTCAGCACTGAAGATCAGAGTTTGCTGCTTCTGTCTCCCTTGTTTGTATAACTAAAGGGCCTTTTACAGGGTTACTGAAGGGTCATCCTCCTTTCCTAGTTCTTTGTTTTTCAGAGTTGCATTCTTCCTTCTCCACCGACCAGTCCTACTTCCAGTCTATTTTAGGAGTACATTTTAATGTGCTAACCTTCCTCTGGGGTGCATGAGGGGACCTGTGGGCACACACAGATTCACAAGCCACAAACTTGATGAGCCAGAATCACACTTTTCCTCATTGCAGGATTTACAAGATATTAGTTGAGCTTTTTAAGGCAAGGACAAATACCATCTTCCACCAACTGAAAGCTGGACACCTTCCTAATGTAGCTGGCATGATGCTATTCTGGCTAAAGAAAACAGTCTGTTATCCTAAACACAGCTTGATCTCGCTGGAGGTTTCCTGTGGCCCCTGTTATTAGCACTCATTTGCATTGCAGTGTGGCTGTGGATGCCATGCTGAAACCACAGGTCCTCTGAGTGAGCAGTGGTCAGCTCCTGGAGTGAGAACTGGCAGCAGCTCCATGCCCCATCTCCCAGGGCAGCTGCAAAGAGAGGCTCTGAGAATGGCATCACCTTGTCTGGCTGCTCTGCAGCTGAGCCAGGAGCCTTCATCTTTCAACATCTCAGCCAAAGCTCTTTCCTTGGACCGCTCTCAAGGCTAGGGCACAGCCAAAATAACCTTGTGCCACAGAGACTGGGGAGAGTGCCAGGATGGAGCTGCTGAGGCAGCTGAGTTCCCAGGAGGGCTGTCATGGGAAATAGAAAAAGGCTCCCCGAGACTCCCACGGCCGCTTCCCTGGGTTGGTTTTGGACACGTCCCAAACTGCCTGACACGTCACGCTGCTCAAACCTGTCTTTTGCACTTATTCCTTTCTTTTCTCTCCCCCTTCAATGCAGAAAGAAATGACAGAAAGGATTTGCCACTGAAGTCTCCTGGCAGGCGAACTCAGCAGGCTCACTCAGAGGCCAGTGGGACAAGACAGCCCGTGGTGGGAGACCTCTTCCCAAGGACTTGCTCTGGGCGTTCCAGCTCACTGACCTATGAACACTGCAGAAGAGCCTCTTCAGCTCAGGGCTGAATCCTAAGTTTTCCGAGAACCTCTGGACAGATTTTTCTTCTTTTAATAGATCCCAATCTCTGTTGTATGGTTCCTGTTTTAGAAAGCCACTGACTTACTGGCGAATGAGGCGAGTCCAGTTTACTTTTGCACACTCTGATTTCTACAACTCAGTCCCATGTCTGACATCAAATTTTCAGCGACCTTCCCTCTTGTTTTGTCCTCAGCTATATGGCTCTCCAGATATTTCATTAGCAATTCCTGCCCTGTGAGCAGGTGTGACCTTGGCTACCAGGTAATGCCTGTTACCTGTCCCACATACAGTGGGTTTGTGGTAACTCCTGAGATCAGCTCTGCAAAGCTGGTGGCATTTCATCCCACTGCTTTCACGTGCTTAGTAGTTGATGTGCTGTTTTTAATCATGAGCTGTGAACATCTCCTTCTGCTCTAATTTATGCTTCACCAAAGGGACCATTTTTCCCTTCAAGAGATTTTTCACATTTGGAAGAGGGGACCTGATGATGTTCTAAGACGCATCCAACACTGTTTGGACTAATGGCAAGTGGCCCCATGACCAAGGACTCGGTCACTATTCAGCGTGATCAGCACAGTCTACCTGAGGAAGTCTCAAAAACTGGTGAAAAGAAACCGTTGCCGGAACACAACATTTTCAACATGTCAGCATTTCCTGACGTGTTGTCTTGGCTCAAGATGGGCAGATGCTGGTTGTAGAAATTGTTGGTTTTCCTTTACCCAACCTTACAGCAGGTGAAGAAGGACTCATGAGAGACATCTCATCTACTCTGTTGTTGAGGATCCCTTCCAACGCAGTCTCATTCTGTGACTCTTAAGCCTTTTTGACCATCTGCAAGCATACTCTTGCTACCTGGTCTGTGCCATTACTCCCCTGAAAGGTATCATGTCTCAAAATTTCCTCCCCTTCGGCTTGCAGTGCCTGATAATTAGTGTTGTGTTCCCTGTGCCATTTTAATTTTGGCAAAAATATTTTTATTTTTCCTTTTTTACTGTGTTGGGGGAGTGAAAATCAATTTGTCTGAGCCACAGAATTGTTGCATTTGTGTTTCCTGCTCTTTTTCTGTGAATGTTTTCTATATTTGACACAGATAATATTTATAGTCTGGGGTTTGCCCACTTTTGGGGTAAGGATGGAACCTGGCTAGAAAATGTAAATGTTTAGACCAACATTAAAGTGCACAAGTGAAGTTTTAGTGCTCAAAGCACTTATTTTGTTGTGCAAATCTATTTTTTTTAAATCTTGTGTACCAGATGTATATTTTTACATGGAAATAAAACAGAGCAAAATGGACACAAAACCGCCTGATATATCATTCCAATATTTTCTGTGTAAAATAATCAAAGTCCAGACATACTTGTTCTGTTACTAATTAACGAAACATTAATAAGCCTGGTGCACTTCATTCTTCCCTGATTCGTCTGTATTAAGACAGGCCTAGTGAACAGGGATAATCTGAAGAGTGGTTTTCCCCTGAGAGCTGCAGCACTGATGGATCTCAAGGCCATGCTGAGACCTCAGTTTCCATCTGATGCCAGCGTTGTCCCCCTGCAGGCTTTTCACCAGAATCCCCCCTGAAGGCATTTTCCCAGCAATCCATGGTGGTGAGCTTTACCCACTACCTTTTGCAAAGGTGTGTAGGTCCTGGGATCTGTGTTCCTGCCTCTTCATGTAAATCACAACTGCAGGCACAGATTGTTTGTAGAGCAGAGGCAGGACTCCACAATAGCTCTGTCATGAAGCTTCTACTTTCCTGAGGAGTGAAGCCTGGCTGGACTCAATGCACAGCACCCTCTGGGAGTTGGGAAGGTTGGGAGTTATGGAGAAGCTGTTTCAACAGTGGGATCTAAGGCAGGAACTGATAGCAACATAGAGCTACCCCAAGCTGAGGCACAAAGATGACAAAGCCAAGCTCTTCTCAGCAGTGGAAGATGGTGAGACAGTGACCAAGAACAACAATTTCTAGCTTGGGAGGTTCAGCTTAGACAATGGAAAGCAAAATCGAATGGAATGGTGCAGTCCAAAATCCAATGGAACAGGTACCCAGAGTGAAAGTGTTAACTTGCCTTGGTTAAACAAGACTTGGTGTAAATAATTTCCATAAATAAATAAAGCACAGAAGCCTGCTTTTATTTTTGTCCTCCCCGTAGTCCTGGGGCAATGAGTTCCACCATGTAATTTATGCACTATGAATTGCAAAAGGGAAGTGTACTCCAAACCCATGCCTGAGGATTTCAACCCTGCTGCTTTGGGAGTGCTTCCTGTTTATGTCCTCCACACCACGGAGCTCCTGTGGATTCCAGTGGAACAGAAAGCACTGTTTTTGAAAGATCATCTTGCAGGCTCATCTCAAGCACCAATTTACAAATAATTTCAAAGACCTTTTTTTTTTTTTTTCATTTCTCTCCCTTTATAATCTGGTTTACCCAAGGAAATAAAGCTCATGATTGTGCTGTGACAACTGTCTTTAGTAACTCTGGAAGCAGTTTAGAAAGGAGACAGGCAAATCATTCACTGCCAGAAAGGTCTTTTTGTTTCGCTCCAAGACACGGAGCTATTCCCCAGATCCTCATCCATCCGAGTGCCTCCCAGCCTGGAGACTTTAATGCCTGAGATATTTATGAACGAGAAAGTGCTGAGATAAGTATCTGAGTCAAACTTCTCCCTTCAGGAGGCTCAAGTGTGCCTCTGAGGCTCCAACATCCCCAGAGCTTCAACAAACATCCCTGAGCAATTTGAAAGCAGACAGGAATCTTGGGATACATTAAATATGCACATACCACTTGTCAGCCCCAGCTCCTCAAATGCCTCATCTGCTCAGCTGCCTGCCAGGTGCTTCAGACTCATCTGTCCCTGTGCAAAATTCCTTGGTTCTCTGATGAAGGGCAGATGTGCTGCTACTGCCAGGATTTTGCTTTTCGTCTCTGCAGCCAACATTTCCTTTGGGACTGAACAAAAGGCTGTGGTGCTGGTCACCAGGTCAGAGAGAGGCTGGCATGGGACTGCAGACGTTCAGGAATTTAGGAATAGCTTTGGATAGCTTTGGGAGAAAAAGGGCTTTATGGAAGATGATGGCTGCTGTCCCAGTGCTGCAGGGATGTGACATGGAGAGGGCTTGGGCCTCTTCAGACAGTGAAGCAAACTGCTTTTGGCCAGGCATAGGCAGGGATCAAGGCTGACCTACCCTGGCAGGAGCCCCACTGGCAGCCCAGTGGGGCTGGGACATGGGATGGTGGTGAGGGTTGCTGGTCTGAGTGGTGGCTCCTGGGTTTAAACCTGCCCAAGCTAAGGCTGGACTTTTATGGATGAATGCTCACAATACCCATGACGTGATCTGGGCTGAGATATTCCTCCTCTCCTGGTAAAAATTTGTAAAATGTAAGAGGAGGCTTGGGAAGAGCAAAAAAGGAGACAGTTAGAACCGGTTGTTTCCAAGGGTTCAAAATCTGTCCATATTGGAAGATGACCATGAATCCACGCAGGATCAGAAAGGGATGAGATGGATTAATAACACTAGGTAAGGTTAATACCACTTATAACACTAACAATTCCTTGTTCACTCTTTTGGAACTGAGCTAATGTGACTCAAAAGACTTTCACAAATAGCAACAAGAGTGTTTCATTTGAATGTGTGCAGCTTTTACTTCCTGGGGAGCGATGGCTTTGCTAACACAGCCTGGTCAGCCAGGTTCCCTCATGAAGGTCAAGGAAGGACAAATGACTCATAAATGTCAAGAAAACCCTGAAGCAAGAGTGCAGCATTCAGATCCCTGTTGTAAAGAGACCCTGAAATGCCATGTCTGCATGCAGAACAGAGCACCATGAGGTCTTTCACACAAGAGAAGTTCTTTCTGTGAAGGTGGGAAACAAGTGTGATCTGCCCACAAATTTCTTGAAGGTTTCAGTGGAACACAATCCATCCATGTCCAACGAGGCACCCTAGGTTTATGCACTGGGGATTCCAGGTGATGTCATCTGCTCCTGACACCCACAGGGCAGGGCTCACTGCCTGCATAGTCACTCGGTGCTGGCCACTCTCTGACTGCCATATCATCTCCGGTCTCTCCCAGTGCCTGAGCTCACCCAACCTTTCACCCACCCAAAAGCTGGCTCACCAATGGGGCCAGCCACAGGTTCCTTGGCAGCAACAAGGGTAACTGGGATAGCACTGTTCAGATGATAAAGTGAGTACAGCAGCTTCACAACTGCTGCTCTTAAATGTATTTGGCACTTGTTCTCCCCAGTCGTGTGTTTTGTGGACAACTTGAAGGAATTTTGGGACTTTGTAGGAATCCTAGATTGTAGGGCTTTTCTTACAGAACAGCTGAGTCCAGGTGCTGTCTGTTGGACACAGGTTATGCCATATTTAGCAAGTGGTGGAATGCATTTAAGAATCTGCCTCCAGGAACAATCGTGAGGAAAGAGGATCCATATTTTCAGGATTCTTCAATTTGTACAATTCTTCAGCCTGTGTTAGAAGGAGAAGCTTCACTGCCATTTGAGTAATCCTCCAGCAACAATCTGCTGGGTATTACTGCTCTCTGATGAAAAAAAACCAACCCTAAATAGATCAGGAACATGAGACGAAACTGGGATTCTGCATTTGAAAATGTCACCACTCAGAGGGAAAATCATCTTCCCACTTCTGTTTCCAGCAGTGACAACAACCTTCTTCCCAAGACACCCTTTTTGTGCTATGACTTACAAATTCATTAAAACTCACAGAGACTTCTGTATTACGCTATCTTGTAACAAGCCCATAGCAATAAGAGGATTAAAGAAGCTCCTTCTCCTGCACAAGCACATGAGAGAAGACTCTGAGAGCCTCCCTCTTTGGTGCTGACCACTTGTACAGCAGCACCTCTCATGTCTGAGGAACCCACTTGGGTAGTATAAAGTTATCAACCCTCACTTGTCAAATGGACTTTCTGGACTGTTGGTCATCCCCAGGACTTTTATCCATGTGCAAATGCTGCGTACACCTCTGGACAGCTCAGAGAGATGTAGCATGTACAGTGTCGTGGGATAAAACTGCAACATCCAGCAAATTGGCCAAAGAGGCTGTTACTCATCTGGGTAATATACCAGAGAACCCAAGGGCATGAGACAGCTTAGGCCTGTTCATTCTAATGGGAATATATCATCAAAACACCATGTGTAACATCACCAGATCTCAGCTCTCTGGTCCAGTGAGGACCTGTTGAGGATGAAATGCAGTCGGGACTGGCAGAAGTCACTGCTGCTGGGGGTAGGTGGGGCACTTCAGGGCTGCACAGTAACAGTGTGCAATGACCCAACTCCAATGATCCACTTGTACAGGGAACACAAGCATTTTGCTGCTTGTTTCCGGAAGGTTTGGTTCGTTGCTCTCCAGAAGGCCACATGTTTTCCAGGTCCCACGTTACTCTCCATTAAACAGAGTCAGTTCAGGATCTCTGTGCCAGAGGGCAGTGGAGTGGTACTGTGTGAAGCTGCAAGTACTCCTCACGGATTTGGCTACAGGAAAAGCAGGTTTCAGCCTGGCATTCACATTCACATAGAGATTTTTAATGCCCATTTTGAGAATTCTTCCATGTCCCCTGATGTGAACAGCTTTGCCAGATGAAACTTGATCTCTTGGGGCAGAGATATCCCATGCTACTGATACACTCCACATGAATCATAACGTTTCCTGCAAGAAACGCTTTCTCTCTTTTTTTCTGGTGTTTTTAGGGGGTGGGGTGTGGGTAAAGAAGGGACATTCACAACAAAGGAATGACACAGAAGCTTGATCCTGGCAAATGTGATTGCATAAGCCTCTATCTAGGTTTAGCTGCCTAAATTTTCAGAGAAATTGAGCCTGTACAGATTCCCTGAACAGCAGAGGGAACAGTACATGCTGTGTATCCTGAAAATCAGAATAGATTGCAGGTGCTTAAATATAGATTCAGGTGCTTGGCTGTGGGCAGATAGAGCAGAATGATTCTAGTCAAGGCTTGAAATAATTTCAGTACTAAAGCATAGGCCAAAGTACCATGATCCGTTTGTAACACTGCTAAATCAAAACTAGCTTTGGTAATTATTTTCCGTAACAGCCAACACAGATGGCTTCTTCTCTTCTCTTCTCTTCTCTGCTGCATGCTGCATGGGTAAAAAGCAGCCATGCACTTGAAAAGCTATTAAAAAATAAAGGGAAAAATCATGTGGAAGAATGACTTATTGTAGCTAATAAGCTAATTATACTGTTTGAGGAGGTACTTTCATCTTCACTTTACATGGGACTTACCCCTGAAATATTAGCATAAACATTTCCCAGAAATACCATGCCTATTCTATTTAAAAACAACAAAATGAACATCAAAATACTTCTTTTTAATTTTTTTATTTGCCCTCCTGCTTTATAACACACTAGATTGAAACAACATTTGCCCTCTGGTTAAGTGCATCTGGGTTATCTTGCAAGGAACAAAAGGGACAGAAAAACAACTCAGGTGTATAGACCTTGCTTTCAGAAGAGACATCTGCTCCCACAGTAAGAAGATGCTGTTTTGTGCAAGAGCCCTTTAACCCAGCAGAAAAAGGTGGAACAAGAAGCAATAGATGGGAATTAAAAACCACAATGAATTCAATTTGAAAACACTCTACCAAGTTTGACATGACCTCCCCTGAACTGATACAGTTCTAGGTGTTGAGAGTCTGAATGTGGTTGTATGGATTTGAGCTACTCCCACAGTCTAACCTCTACTTCTGTTTAAGTGGAGATTTGCATGGGAAGTTGTACAGACTTGAGTCCTGAACCATTCACGGATAGAAGATTTTTGATGTGTTGTGGAAATAGGTGGGGAACTAGTGGAGAGCAAAGACTACTTCCTTCCCTGAAGGGAGAGAGGGAAACAGGAGTGTCCTCAACCCGGATGGGCTACCAGAGATTCCTGTGGGGAACAGCTCCTGGGACTGGCTTTGCTGTGGAGAAATATTCCTGGGCTTGCACCTTGTTAGACATCAGATACTGCGCCAACTTGCACGAGAGCATCCCTCAGAAAACAGGCTGCAATGCTCCTGCTGTTTATACTGGCAGCTTGGTGGCAAGAACAAAGCGTGCTTTCATCCTGGGAGAGGGCACCACAGAGAAACCACCGATGTTCAGTAACCCCATCCCGTCCCGGGACCTGTGGCCTTCGGCTGTCTCGGGCACTGCTCTGTTTCTGATCTGTGTCCTTTGAACCCAGGTGTGGAATTGGCAGCTCTCTCAAGCTGTGGTGCATCTTCCTGGCCCCTTGGCAGAGAAGGCAGCAAGAGGAGGTAAAATATGTCTTAACTTGCTTTGGATTTGCTGAGCTTGTGGCTTTGAGAGTTGTGGATATCAAGCTGCGTGTCCAAATGGAAACTGTACAGTGCTGGGATGCCCATGGGTTAAAGCTATAATTCATTAACTAAGCTGAATTTTGTGTTTCAACCTGAACCATGTCAACAACAGGAAACACTACTGGAATTGAACAGCTTTGGGTGAAAAATACTGTTGCCAACAAGTTACTGACTCTGTATGTGGTGGCAGAATTGAAAGGTTTGAGCCAGTATAGATAAAAAAGGTTGTTCTCATTTATGGCAGTTTGAAGATGGTTTCTGGTGCTCTGTAGGTGGAAAGGGCTATTTCCCTTTGCCATCCATTGTCCTACAGGCTTTTTCTCATTTGGCAGTTTCCATCTCCCAGGTGAAATGGGGTAACACTGTGTGAAAATTCCCAGATCTTTGCAAATGCAAACTAAAATGAGCTAGAACGTCTATATGTGGTTCTTGAAGTCCTGATAACCTGCTAACTTGCAATTTACGTTGATTTTTTTCCAGGCATGTTCAGGTTCTGCTTCAGAGTTTGCCATTATTGCTGTGATATCTGCAGCCAGTGCAGCAATGCTTGCAGTCTCTAGGCATCAGCATCTCCTGCTTCCCTGCAAAGCCAGCATCTCCATGGATGTTTGAAATCCTTATGGAAAAGACACTATATCACAAACAAGGCAGGGAGTAGTATCTCACAGGAGCTCAGCCGCTGCTGAGAAGAAGGTGTTTAGCACCACCTTCTCTGAGTCCTTTGGGAACTTTGACCAACAAAGTTACGTCTTAGCTGGGTCAGGACACTTCTCTTGTTTGCCTTTGTATTTGCAGTGGGCATGGTAACAGTTCTTTTGCTGCCATTCTGAATGATAATTAATGCTTCTGAAGACACAGCAGGGTTTCCATGCTGTGCCTCCCTAGGTTTATCCAAGCTTTTGGTTGTTGTCACTTGACTTTTCCTTTCCATTTGTCAGGAAAATTAATCCACAAACACCAGAGGTTTATGTCCAAAAAGGAGACAGAGGAGTCCTGTAACTTTATTCAAGTAAAGGGAGAGGTCATGGGCACTTCCCATGGGGTCTCTCGAATTGTTGGGGAATACAACCCCATTTTTTATCCTAATTCCTGGCTGCAACACCCTCTTCCTTTCCCCACTGGCTGAGGTACTCGGAAGGTACAGACTTCTTGAATCGCCTATTCTATGTTCCCCTCTAATACACACCCCCCTTTTTTATATAAAAGCAAAGAACCCTATTCATAATTCTATTAAGTCGTTGTTGTTTTTCTCTAGGTTCAGGAATTTAACAGGGCCTTGGCTGAGCAACAGTGTTGATTAGCAACATTTTCTACAACTGAAGAGTTTTCTTCTGTTACTTCCGTACCTCTAAGCTCCTAGCTTTATCTATAAGCAGACTCATGGTCTATTTGTAAAGACACATTCATTTTATTCCTTTCATATTGTCCTGCCTGAAGGCACACCTGGCTGGCTGAATGTGAGGTGTTTTAGCAAAAACTGGACGTGGCACGGCGGTGTTCGGTCATAGACTGAACTCGATGATCTCCGGTTCTCCAGCCCAAGTGACTCTGTGATATCGCTCATGGGGGCAAGGAGAATATCGCANGGGCGCGCTCCCCGGCGGGGCGCGGAGGGGGCGGTGCCGCGCGCAGGCGCGCTCCCGCCGCCCCTGGCACACACGGGGCGGGGGCGGGCGGTGCCGCCCCGCCGAGGAGGGACCCGCCGCCGCCATGGAGGTGAGCGCGGGGGGCTGCGACCGCGGTGCTCCCCGGTTGGGTCAGCTGAGGGGAGGAGAGGGAGAGGGACCCTCAGGGCTCAGCTGGGCTTCCGCGGCTCGTCCGGGAGTGTGGCGGGCAGAGCGCTCGGACGCCGGGAGCGGCGGCAGCCCCGGCTGCTGGGGGGCGGCTGTAAGGTGCCCTCCGGCCGGCAGCTTTGGGTCTGGGGGCCTTCCCCAAGGAATGCGGGAGTTTCCTTGTGTCTGGAGCTGGAAATTTATTCCCCGGAGATTTAAAGTGCTGTGTTTCATACATAGTGCGTTTTTCAAGTAAGTCTGTACACTCCTACGGCAGCTGCTTTCTATTGAGGACGTTGCTGGAGTGGGAAAAGAGCAGGCAAAGGCGAATGAACCAGTTTCTAGGTGTGATCACGAGAAATCTTGTAGTTCTTGTGTTTTTCATCTGGCGTAAAACGGGGAGAGCTGTGAACCCCGAGGAACACTGAAAATCTGTGTGTACTTTGTGGCGTTAGTTTGAGGAGGGTGACCTTCTGAGGCAAGAGAAGCAGTGGGACAGCCCTGGGTGACAGCTCGGCTGTTGGCATGAGCAGTACTTGTGATAGCCAAAATCATCCCATTCCCTGACACCACTGGCACTTGTCTGTGAAGTGTCAGGTTGGTTTAGAAATAAGCCACTGCCTTTTTTTTTTTTTTTTTTCCGTTTACAAGCTGACTGCTTCTAAAAGCTTCTTTATCATACAATGTTATACCTTGCAATTGGTTTGGGAAGACTGATGTGTATTCTGATAACTTCAAAGAACTATAGTTTGCCTTTTTTTTTTTAAACTAAACAGAGATCCTCTTCATGCTTCCCAGGTGCTGGATGGAAGCAAGGCAAAACACTCCTGCAGAGCTGAATCTCTTTCACTGCAGTTCTAAAGGTGTTTGGGTTTGGCAGCCTTCCAGGTAAAGTGGGGTGCCTTGTACTTTTGAACCTTTCATGGTTCTTCAAAGGTCTTTTTCAACCAAAATGCTTCTATGACATCATTTCACTGTATGAATGCTATACCAGTACTCTGTAATGCTTTCCAAAAAAAGTATTTACTGCTATGAGGAATTTCTTCTCTCCTTCCAGTACCTTCCTGGTAACAACTGTTAAAACACTGGTACAAATCTCATGGGACAATGCAGTGGAATTTAATGACTTAATTTTAGAGTTGAAAGCACAGAGGAGGGGAAAATAAAGAAAAATCAATCTTGCTTCAAAGTTGAAAAAACCATTAAGTTAGATTAACTTGCCCAAACAAGGCTGCTTGCTGATACAGGTGTGTGTTGTGGAGCTTTTTCTCCCAGTGACAAATGTGATTATCTGATTGATCGTTTATGGGGTGTGAAGCAAGAGCAGGAAATGTTTGTCTTGTATCTGTATGAAACGAAAACTTGTCTTCTTAGAAGTTTTTCTCTTTGCTTTACACTAGCAAGGGAGCTGAGGGGAGTTAGAGGAGCTAATTGGTGATGCAGAGACAGTCTTCTGGGAGGTGTTGATGCCATCAGATGTAGAAGAGAGTAAACAGCTTGCTGTTTAGTAAGTGGCTCTCAGAACCTACTTACATTGTATATCTCCTTAATTTCAAAGTGCTCTAGGGGTTGGAGAAGCTGTAAGTAGTTGAGTCAACACACTATTGCTAGGAGTTTTCTCATTTAGAATGTGTGTGATGGAGTTTAATATAACTTTGCTGCTAAGTTCCTACTGCCCTGTGATGGTAAGTCTTAAATGTGAACTGTCTGCCAGTGGTCAGTAGCATTGAATATCCTGTTTCTTCTGCTGGGTGTGGAAGAGAGAGGATGGTCTTCAGTGCAATAACCAGTGTGTGTGCACCATGTTGTTCCCCAACAGGGCTCACAGTTCACAGTTATTTGTTAGCCATGTGAAATACACCCTGTGCTATCCTCCCATCCATGTGACTGCCTTGGAGACACGTTGTCCTTGAAAAAGAAATTAAAAAGATTACAGTGTGTTTTTAAGCCACCGTCAGTCTGGTTTGTTCTCCTTACTTGTTACCTCTTAGCTGGATCAGGACACTTCTCTTGTTCGCCTTTGTCTTTGCAGTGGGGATGATAACAGTTCTTTTGCTGTCATTCTGAATGATAACTTATGCTTTTAAAGAAATACATGTATGCTTGGGGAAACACAGACTGATTTCAGGAGATCTCACATCTGCAGCATGTGTGTCAAAATGTGCTGTTTTCTCCAACAAGAGAGGGAAAGGAATGCTGTGTGCTCTCCTCTCCATTAAGGTTCTCCCAGCTTCCCCAGCAGTAATCCTGGTGTAGCAATAAATTGGGGTGGGAGGAATCTGAAATAAGTTGATGTGCAATCCTGAGATGTGAGAACCACTCATTGCTAGAGGGTTTGACTCGGAACCTCAGAAAACCCCCAGTGAGTTTGCAAGGGAAGTGTTAGCTGGGAGTACCCAAAAGTCACTCTGCAAATTGCGCAAGCAGAGGATAATGTGACACTGGTCTTCTGAAAGTGTGACAGAGGGAATGGCAGAGGGAATATGGAGGTAAAGAGAAAGGTTTCAGCAACCTTTCCCCAGCCTGAAGGGTTTCAGACGGGTGGTGTCAGCTGTGACACTCTAGGAGCTGTTACAGTAATGCCATGATAAGGCTGGGTTGATAGTTTTTGTCAGACTTGCTCTTTCATGAAGTTGGATTGCTTGGGCTTCCCGTGAACTTTCAGGTGTTCATTTTAAAATGTTAATACTCCTGTATGTTATTGAGAAGATGTTGGAATGTTTTTAAGTTCCTCTCCCTTCATGGATAACTCAGATTAAATGAAACCAGAAGTTCTGGTGTAGGTGGATTGAGAAGGTAACTGACAGCTAAGAATGAATTGTGGCAAGCTAGTGGAAAGACGAAATAAGAGTATTCATTTCTTACAATTTGAAATCAATATATTTAATACAGAATGAGTATAAAATAATCTCTGATTTGACACAGGACTGTCATAAAACATTGCACATTCTTCCTCTTCAGATTGTATCTCTCTTGATGTGTAACATTACAAACACAATTAATCACTATGTAGTTGCTTTATAAAGGTAGCTTGGGTTGTTCTGAGCTTCCTGCAACTGGATGGTTTCTATAGAATCAGCACCTGCTGAGTGTGTCCTGTTTCACTGTGAGCCAGATCTACAGGAATCAGTGTTGATGGAGAAGGGAGGGTCCAGGAACAATGTGAGACACTGAGCTGGGAGGAAAACGGGACTCAAATCTGGTTTAGTTTTGTTCCATTGAAACTGTAGGGGTGTGCTTTTGCTGTATGTTCATGTGAAGCCCAGCATGACAGGTCCTTGCAATGCCTTCAGGCTCTCACTATCTGAATATATGTAACATGGTTTCTGACTGGTAATGTGATGGTGTTTCTTTTCAGCTCCAGAACAGCTTGGCTCAAGCAAGACCCAGTTTTGAAGCAGGTGTAGTACCTGGACTCTGCTTTCTTCCACTGAGTTCAAAAGCACAAACAAGGTATTTTCTTCTTCATAGAAAAAGGCATCTCTACTGTGTTGTCCAAGTGTTTCCTGTTACACACATGTGCTTCTTCTCCAAATATACCCTTCCTTCCTCTGGGAAGCAGATTAGAATGAGAGGGGAGTTAGGTTTGGGTAGTGGACTTTGGCATGTTCGTATATGGAGTGTTAGGAAGCGAGATGAAAGATGACTTAAGGCCTGAATGAAGTGAAACTTGTAATTGTTCCCTTTCTTCTTCTCTTGGCTTTGTTTGCAAGTTGTCTATAGCAAAAGGGAAAGTCTGTAACTGCCTTCCCACACAGGCTCTGAATAATGTGTGTATTAAATATTGCCTCAACACTGAGTTATGGTGATGATAATAAAATTCAGGGACTTAACAAAACTGCAGCTAAAACAGAAACTTGCTCTCTTTTTACTTAGGGTGTGGATTTTACTGGTTCCATTACCCTGTGAGCAATAATCCTAACCTGACTGGAGAAGGACAGATCAGAATTTGATGACCTGATGTATCTGTGGGCAGTTTCCCTCCAGAGCAGTCCATCCAGTCCCTGAGCTCTCTGTCTGGCAGGGTGAGCTGCCTCAGAGCCCACAGTGTCCCTGTCACCAGAATCTCTCCTGCATTGTACAGGACACTTCAGGATGGTTGAAACACGCTGTCCTTCAGTGTCACCAGCAACTCTTGTGATTGTACAGTCACGGAAAAAAACCATTTCTTTGAAAGTTTGAAAAGTCTCTTTGGCTGGACTAAAGGCATTTTCATGTAGTACCAGCTGTTACTTAAGTACTGTACATTATAACACAGTGAGTAATGAGGGTGAAGCTGTGATGCCTTTAAAGGATAAGCTGTGTTGACACAAGTGAGCTGCACAATGATGTGAAATAGGAGATCAGAGCAATAATGAGAATCTAATACAGCAAGCGTTTTGTGCTTTAGTCTGATGGCAAATTTAGTCAAGGCTATAGGTTAAAAATGTCAACTTTTCAGCAATTTGGTTTCTGTATACATGACTAGTGAACTTCCTGTTTTCAGGGAAGCAATTCTCTGTAATTTAGGAATTGAGTCAGACTACAGGGAATTGAAATAATGTAGTGAGTTTTTCAACAGCTGACTGTAAATATCAGAGCCAGCTGATAGCATGCAGGAGCTGGTTGTGAAGAAATGTTAGCTGTGCTAAGATATGGGAGTCACATCCTAGGTGTTTTGCTGATTTGTAGTTTGTTAGAAGCTCTGAAACTGATATTTGAAATGGAATAGAACCTGTGTAGCTATGACTTACAGAAGGTTAGGTCATCGAAGTTACTTGTTTGACACAGTGTGGAAATCAAGCACCTCTTTCAGGCAGAGCAGCCCTCTTTCTGAGCAGCTTCCTGTGTGTCATTTCAGTCCCTGTTCTGAATAATTCCTGATGCAGGTTGAATTGAAAAAGAGAAGAGCTGGAATTAGCTGTCAAAGGCTCACCATCTCCTTATGTTAAAATTTGAAACTGTATGTGTGTCACTTTGAGTTAAAAAGAAGCTGTTTCTTCAGAAGTTGGTAAAATATGTTTATATTACTGTATTTAAAGTATTTAAGAATCACATATGATATCCATCATGATTTCTTGACACATTCTGCCCAAGACTTGAAAACGAAGATTTACTCTTGTCTGGAGGCTTTGAGTGATACATTTTTAAGTGTTTCACAGAGTTGTTAAGGAGAAAGGACTTTCAAAATAACACCTGTCCTTAATTTTCAGACGTGGGTTCTAAGTGACACTCATAGTGGGTATTACTGACAGATACGAACAAGAAAAATGTAATGGAGCAAAGAAAAAGTATTTCATGTATTGGTTCTTGTGGAATGTTTTCTGCCTTGGAGCTTCTCCCATGTTTTGAGTACTTTAGAAACAGTGAAAGGCAGAAAAACTGCTATTCACAATCTCTGTTAAAAGAGAATTGACAGAAGTTTTTGGGACTTGCTCTTTCATTACCAGTGTTCTCATAATTACATTATTTCTGTGGGTTTAGCTATTTCTCTAGTACAAGATCTTTAATAGTGAATTTACTCAGAATTCCTCCTGGCTGTAAAATGTCTTAGCTGCACTTTGCTGCTGCCTTGAAGACTTTGAACTGAGATTTTAAACTGTTAAGGCAAATTTGGCTGGATGTGACTGGGGTGAAGTGCTCCCTCCTGGTATCTCAGTGTGGAATCATTTAACCTTTTTGGAGATAGGTTGGCTGTACAAATATGGCAGTGTTTTTGTTTAGGCCTTCAGTAACAATATGCAAGTGGTTTTTTCTGCCATATTATCTTGCATCAGTGAATTGTTATCTGTGACTAAGCTCTTGTAATACCTGCAGCGAGTAATGTAGGAAAAAAACCCTACATGCCATAAATTGCTTTGGAACATAAATTACCCACTGATCTGTGATTTAGAAAGGTACATTATGGTTCTGTGAGAAATGGTTTTCTTTCTGGCCTTATGGCAGCATAAACTGACCCAGATAGCTGCTCTGATATCTTAACTCCTGTGGTTGCTTTGTTTCACTGAGTGGTTTGAAACTTCCCCACACCTTCCTGCTGTTTTGGAGGCTCATTTTCTCGAGCCGATTTGAAGAAAACCCATTTGTGAAACAGCTGAGTAGCTCAGAGGAGAGTGCCCTTGTGAGGGCTGGCAGTGCTGTCTGCTCTCAGGGCATGTGTTCTGTTCTGGGTTGTTTCTGTGCTTTGCCTTACTGTGCTGTGAGATAAGGATTCAGTATAGATGCATTATTGTTTCCTTCAGTTTTTACTTTTATTTCTCAAACCTCCCCAGAACTTTTAATTGGCACCTGAATTGCCTTTTTAGGTTTCCTCTGATGTTTGGAGGAGAGGTGGCAGCCTGTCATGAAGACAAGCAGAGAAACTTTTGCATAGATAAGAACCTGAACACACAAGAGCATGTGCATTTTCTCCTCAAGTAATTGATTGCTAAAGTCACCTCTATGTTCTGCCACACAGAGATGGTCAGCAGCCAGCCTGTCCCCATAGCAGAAACTGGGAAAAGGAAAAAGAAAAAAAGAACCAGAGCAACAGATCAGGTCCCTGGGAAGTTTGAAGGTTGGTGGCAATTTACAAGCTTTTAATTGTAATGGTCTGCTTTGCCTCTGCTGTTTCTCTGTTTTCTTAGCTAAACATTGCTTTTTTGGTAGGAACAGTGGTGGTGTCAAAATGTTTTGATTGAATAGATGTGAGCATAAAAACTGTGAAGCTTGATAAGTAAAATATACTGCTCAGTTTTCTCACTAAACTATAAAACTTCTTACTGGGCAAGTAGCAGTGGAAGGTACATTGCAAATAAAGGTGGTAGTAGCCATTTTAGGTTTAAATGCTCAAGTTTGCTTTACTTAAAACACTCTCTGTAATAGAAAGTAGAGTGTAATCTACTCTCAAGTAGATTATGTATGGTAGGTATTTTCTGAGCAACAAGTTAATGGTTGTCCACTTCAAAAAATTGTTTCTGAGTTTCACATGAAGACAGGGAAGGGGGCTGAGGTCCTAGATATTGCTGAGATATAAAACATTTCTAGTGTGAACAAATTGTGTAATTTTGATGCTGTAATGAAGTTTAATTTTTCTGGAACTTGAAAGAGGGAGGTGAAAAATGAGGCATAGTTAAGACTGGCATATCTACTTTAATAGTAGATAAATTTGAGGGAGGTTTATCAGATGAAGAGCTGATGTTCACTAAAATGCTTTGATGGGTGTGTCCTTTCTTCTGGATTTCTTTGGCAGACTTGTACAAGCTGACTGCTGAGCTGCTTGGTGAGGGAGCATATGCTAAAGTTCAGGGTGCTGTCAGTCTCCAAACTGGGAAAGAATATGCAGTGAAAGTAAGTACAGAGTAAAAGCAGCATCACTTCTGTCTGTGATGTGTCTTCTCCCTCTGAGTATCTCAGTGAAAACCTGCAATAGAGTGGGTAACAGCAAAACCTAGGAAATATTTCATGCTTGGAATGAGCCTGTTTTATAACTGTTGAGAAAACCTGTCACCTTAAGTGTTGTGCCTCCAGAGTGAGCTGTGGATGGAAATCACAAACAGCAAATCACCGTGATGGTTGCATCTCAGGGCAAGCTTTCCTCTCATGCCCTGGTTTGATCGTGGTGCTACCTTTGTCTCTTCTTATGAAAGAAGAGGCTGAGTCATTACACAGCATGGCCAACCAAGCAGTGCAAGCTCTTGGGTGCTGCTCCCAGTTCAGAGAGCATCAGGCACTGCCAGTGGTTCATATAAAGCTGTGTCTATTTTTTGATAGAGACCAATCTTCTGTAGTATCATTGTATTAAGTGTTAGGGCTCATTTGTTGTTACCCTGAGTTCCCCATTTAATGACGAACACAAATAATAGCAATAGGGAAGCTTTATGTTTGATTCTGTTCAAAAATAGGCACAAAATTTTAAGCCTCTTCAAAAATGTAGTTCTATAGATGCTAGAATTCTGTCTGTACTTCATAAAATTGTTGAGTTGAAAGTTTGAAATAAACAAAGCTCTGCATTATGAATTCAGTGTGATCAGATACCAAGTCCCATATAGTACTGGTGAGTGGTTGCCTGTTCTGCACCAGAGAACTCAGGCTGCAGAAATAAGAACCCAGTCCTGGATACAGATGGTGGTGGTTTTGGTCATGTCACAAGCTTTCAGTTTATGCAACAGTCATTCAGGCTCTGTGGAAAACCCTTGTTCTCATCCTCTTTCAGCTGGAGGACTGTGTGAAGGAAGGTGACTTCTGATGGCTCTGAGATTGAATGTATGTTTTCTTTAATACAATAGGTTCTATTATTGGGTCTCCATAAAGTTTATGCTCTGAACTTAGCTCTCATTTTGTGGTGAATTTGGTACTTGTTTAAATGCCTATAATGACAAATCTCTTTGACTGTTCGGTGTCTGATGTGACTCAAATCTATTTTTAGTAGAACTCAAGAGGATATCCTGTTCTGCACAGTGCAAAGTTAAAATGATGCAAGAAAAAGCGTATCTGGTCACTGGCTGTGGAACGTGTGGATTTAGTTCCTTTCTTCTCTTCCTGCCCTAATTTCTCTTGTCTTTGAATGCCTTCCAGAGCTCTGCTGACACTACTCTGCGCTGTAAACAAATGCCAGACGAGAAATTAAACAAACAAACAAAGGTGGAGTGTTTTTCTCTAGTGGACATGCCCGAGATTCAAACCTTGGAACAGTTACCTAATTCCAGAGCTACATGCATAGTTTCTGCAGTAATTTTTCAAATGTGAGGTCTTAACTCTTTTTCACAGATCATTGAGAAAAATGCTGGGCATAGTCGGAGTCGGGTTTTTCGTGAAATAGAAACTCTGTACCAGTGTCAGGGTAACAAGTAAGTATAGTCTTGTCTTTGTTTATTTAAAGTATCTTGATTATTTTTATTTTCAAAGTTGTATGTGTGAGAAGGTTAGAAGCTTTGCAGTAGTCTCCTTTGAACCAGTTGAAATTTAGACTTGACCTATTCAGAATAAGAATTCCTCCTTCTCTTACCTGTGAAATTTAGGGGAACTATTTACAGATTAAAAGCTACATCACTCAATTAGCAGCCAGGTCAGCGTAGCCTGATTGTGCTTCAGTGATGAATGGCTTTTTTCCAGATGAGAAATTAACATTTTGACACTCTCTCCTGTGATTTCACCATCAGCAAAAGCTGACATGATACCAGCTGCTGTGGAAAGGAAGCCTTACCATTCCTTTCTCTGCTGTGTGGTTTGTCCTCCTCCTTGTGTCAGCCTTTCTGCCTTTGCACTGGGACTCTTAGATCAGCAAAAAGCTCATTCATTTCTCGTTTGGATGTGTGCTGACTTCACATAGCCACAGGATGAAGCAACTGTAAAGCTGCTGCTCATGTCTGAAGAGGAAGAAAAGTTATGCAGGCACTGGCAGCAAGCTCTGGGAGTTCTGTGATGGATGGGTTTGAGCCAATTCTGAAGCTACTTTTAGATGTCTCTGTTAATCTGGAATGTTATATATATTACAGTTGTTATATATATTACAGTTGTGCAGCTTATATTGACCCTTTTCAAACAACTGCTTAATATAACATACAGAAATAACTTTAAAACAAACTTATTTACCAAACTGATGGGCTTATGTTGTTCTCTAGAGGAGCAGATCATATCTTTCTTCTTTGTGAGGTTGAGAGCACATGGTCATCCAGCAGACAACACTGATGAGAAACTCAAGCTCACGTGACCACATGCAGAATTTTGGGGGTTGTGTGTACCATTAAATGTAGAAAATTCTGACTTGCACATTTGACATTCTCAAAGAAACATGAGGTGTTTGTGCTGCAAAGAATTTGCATGAGCTAAACAGGAGTTAGTCTAAAAATGGCAACTAAGGAGCTGGATTTAATATCCTGTTGACAGATGCCTGTTTCCTTTGAGCCCTGTGTGTTTTGCTTGGTGATTTCCAGGGAGAAAGAATGCCAGTTTAATTATTTTTTTCTTTATTTCTGCCTTCAGCACAAATGCAATATTTTAAATTATTAAATACAACCTACTACCAGTTATCATCCTGTCAGTGGAGCAGTAGCAGAGCTCCCACAGTCCTGAGTGTGGTGTTTGGCCTGTTTCCCGTGCTTAAATTTCAGTGTGAGTTGGAAATATGGTTTTAATGCCACAGGCAACCAAAGCAACTTGTTCAACTAGAACTTGTATTTTTGGTTGCTTCTGGCACTTCCTAGTTATTCATGCTGAAACTCTTCATTGCTGTGTGTACACTCCGTGCTTGTTTCTTTTATTTCCCTTCTTTCTTGCTTCTTTTTTTAAAGGAACATTTTGGAGCTAATAGAATTTTTCGAAGATGACACAAGATACTACCTGGTCTTTGAGAAGCTGCGAGGAGGTACTGTGCAGAAACTGTGCCTTTGCTCATTGAGTCATTTTGGCTCCTGTCTGCCTCTGTTTTAAAACAGTAATCAAAGAACTTACTTTAAATGCTTGAGAATTTCAAGACAAGAAGTAGAGGAAATATTAAACAAAGCTTGAAGTGTGGTTATTCCTGAGTGTTGATGGGTTTGGTCATGAATTTGCAATCCGTTTCTGTAGCTGAGTGATGGAAATGTCAGGTCTGTTAAAGTGGAAGGTTTGAAATACAGTCAGTAGGTCACAGTACCTTCAGGCAAGGGGACCCACAGGATGTCAGGTGTTCTGCGTGATCCTAGTGCAGCATCTGTACTCTGGCAGAGTTTTCCCTTGATGTAGGATTGACTTCATTTCCTGAAACTCATGGAACTCTTGTTGTGAAAATCATCTTGCCTCTGCCCAGGGTTGCTGTTGTTGAGAGCCAGTTGTGCTTCTGGGTGTTTGAGAGCCCATCAGGTGAATCTGAGTGGCCACTGGGCTCCAGCTCTTCCCACTCACCTGGCGAATGAGAAAGCTGCAGCAAGCCCTTTGTGAACGTTCTCACATTTGTCTGCATTGAGTATAATTACAGTACCCACTAATTGCATGGCTGTGCAAAACCATGAGTTCATGTGGCCAACCCTTCAAAGGAAAACTGAGCAGCTGGAGTATCCTGCTGCCCCGAGAACATCATCTATTGTCTGTGGTCAAGAAGGTTTCCAGGAGCAAACTGTATGTGTGAGAAATACAAATTATTTCTGCATAAATGCAGAACCATTTTTAAAAGAGATGGATGTGTATTTTTCTTGAGTAAAAGCTTTTGTTTAACTTCTCTCAAAATTGCTGCATCTTTTTATTGTGTTTTCCCTTAACACTTTGTCTTAATGCACAGACTTCTCTGAGAAATTAGCTGTAATAGGGCTTGATTGAGATGAATCTGCATTTGTCTTTTTTTCTCATTTTTCCATTAGTTAATGCTCTTCTTTGTGAGTCTGTGGCTGTCAGTGTACCTGCATGGCTGCTCAGAGGATAGTAATGCTACTCCTTCCTTCTTAGCTACTGTTTTTACAGGGTCACCTAGGGCTGAGGCTAGTTTTCTCTTTAAAAAAATCAGTATTTGAAGTGTTAGGTATGTGGTTTGAAGGCAGAGAATGGGAATAGGGGTCAGATCTGATGCACTGCAGATTCTGATGTGAGTGGCATGGCTGGCAAGAATGAGAACATTAACCTTCCATGCAAGCCTTACTTCAGTAACTGCAGTCTCACAGGCTGCTGTTCCTTACAGTGTTGGAGCATAATTTGGGCTTTCCATCTTCAACTTTGCCTTCCGGTAGCTGTGGTAACTGAAGGAGCTCTGCTCCTGTTTTATCTGTGTTCAGTTCACTGTGATGTGCAGAATCCCTTTAGTATCCTTGTCTTGACAGCATCTTATAATTGAAAGAGTTAAGATCCAGCTGATTAGATTGAACTTGCATGTTTTAAGAGTCTTTTCCTATTTTTTTCCCCTCTGAAATGCATTTTGAGAGGTGCTATATGATGCTTTCTCTCTGAGTACTGGAGAGGGGCAGGAGTGCCCTGCTATTCTTTCTTCATGAGAATTCTCTGTGTAGGCTGAATATGAAGTCAGCAGAGTATGTTTTCATTGATATTGATATAATTCTTATCTGAGAGAGTTTGAACATCAGCTCTATTCAGAAAGGTAATTTCAACTAAACCTGCTGAGTGAAATGAGCAGTTCAGGTGGCTCAGTATTGTTTCCTGCAAAGTGTGGAGTCCTTTCCACGGGGATGGAAACATTGAAGAACTGTTACTGCTTTCTAAAGGTGCAAAGAACAACTGTGCCAGGAAAACCGCTTTGAGCTTTGTGCACTCGAGAAACCTGTAGCAAACTAGAAGGTGTTGGTTTGGCAAGGGAAAATTACTGTATTTGAAATCTAATAACCTGCTCCAAAGTGGCCTTCCTCGACTCATCTGACACAGCATGTCTGTGCATATCTGAGCAGTCTTTTGTCCATCTCTCTTGTTTTTGGATGTCTGTCCTCCTCCCTCTCTGAATGCTCACTGTGGAGGAGTGGCAGTAGCATTGATGGTATAAGAATAGGAATTACCCAGTGGGAGATTTCCTTCCACGTCCAGAATGGAAGAATAAAAGTGAAATCACCTGAGATAGAAAATATAGAGTGTACTGGGGCTAATAACAAATGGCAGTTACTTCTTGAATTTCTTTGCCTCATTGCTTTTACAAATACACCTCTCTGAATAAGAAAATAAAAGGCAATAGTAAGGCTACTTAGGAGGCATGGATCTCTGTGGACTACATGTAATTGGTTTTTTAAAGACACTTTTAATCTATTGAGAGATTTGATTGAATTTACTTTAAGAAGATGAGGAATCAAACCTCCCTTTATTCTTTGTTAAAGGGATACCAGTGAGGCTCTGCCTGCAAGCTACCAGCCCCTCAGTATGTTTTAATTTTAGAGGTCTTTTGTCAGATTTTATATCCCTGGGCAAATTTTGCCTTAAATCAGTGTAGAAGCCTTGCATTGATGCCAGTGGGAAATTTGATGTGTATTTAAAGGTCAAATCTCTTTTTACTTTGATGGTGTTGAAGCACAAAACGTGGATCCTTGACTTTCAGTGCAGGGTGTCAGTGGTGACGTTAGAGAAAATGAGGAGAGTTTGAGCATGACCAGCCATGACCTGGGCTAGGCTGGGTTTAGCTGAAGTGTTTATGTGTCTCCTTAGCTGATGTTTGAGCTTTACTGGTACTCTTGGCAAATCTCTACTGTCACAGTGTGTGAAAAACAGACCAGTCGTGTCCTGGGGCAGTAAAAAGTGATTGCCTCTCATGCTGTGCTTAAACTGGAGAGCTGCACTGTTTGAAAATTATGTTCTAGCACACATAAGTGGTGAAGCTGCTCAGTTGTGCCTTTTCTTCTTAGTCATTCCCCTCTTTGCTCCACAGAAGTTGCCTGCTGTGAATGGCTGCTATAAAGTGTGAAAATGAGGTTATGGATTCATGATACTTGGATCTAGTTCAGCACTCATACTGAGGTTTTCCCTTTCACCTGTTACCCTGACAGGTTCAATCCTGGCCCATATACAAAAGAGGAAGCACTTCAATGAACGAGAAGCAAGCAAAGTGGTGAGAGACATTGCCTCTGCTCTGGACTTTCTTCATACAAAAGGTGAGAGAAGGCTGCCTCCCTCTTTGCTGCTTGGTACTGTATACTCTGGTTATGAAGCACATTTATCTGTAAGTAGCCAGCTTTTGCTGATGTTTTCATTTACAACAATGCCAGATGACTTAAGCTGTTTTCCTCTATGATGATATTTTCATTTTGTAGTATTTTAAGTAATTGGGTGTGTTAAGATGGTAGAGGCTTTTCAGGAAGAAAACTTAAATCAGCATCCAGGGAGAGTTAACATTAGGCTGGAGTCTGTTCCTGTTACACAACCTACCACATAAAGGTTACTCAAAAGTCATCTAATATAATTTTAATTTCATCTTCTTTCAGGTCAACAGAGTTACTTTTTTGTAATTACTCAGAGTTTCTACTGGTTACAAGACCTGTTGGTTTGTAGTAGCTTTTGGCCCCCAATATTTAGACTCTCACTGTTAATGAGACACCAGGTACTCCATTCAAGAAAGTTTACATCAACTCAGCTAATACCTTTCTGTAGTCCTCTCTCAGTTTTTATTTTTAATTCCCCTTTTCCCCAACCAAGAGGAGTGTGATTCATTAAAATGGCTGTAGAGCAGCAATCTGCTTTCTTGTTGTTTGCTGTGAACTGGGACAGTGGGGACATGGCTTGCAGAATCAGCTACAGCAACATCCATCCCCTTTTCATTTTATTGTTCTCTTTATGGTTCTTCCGTGTGACATTAAAATAATTAGTAAGTAGGATACAGAACACGAAAGTAAACAGGAAATTAAAGCAGTTTTATTGCACAGCTTAATGGTGAAGTGGTAGAGCTAAATGCTTTTAAAAAATTTGAATGAGGACAACTAATTCTTTTGCCAGGAGTAGTTTAAAACTCAGCTGGGTGATAATCCTGCCTTACACCCACTTGGGATGCATGTGCTTTATTGCTAATAATCTACTGGAGGGGTGTTTAAAGGCAGTTGTTTTCTCAGTGCTCTGTGCAACTGCAAAATCAAATGTTACATAATCAGACATTTGAAGTCACACAATAATACAAAAAGACACTGTTGGCTTTTCCACTGCAAGCCAAGCCAGCCATTGGGAGTTTGGTCACCCTTGTAAATAAAACACAGGCCACTTCACTGGGTTCATTGTGCCATCCTTTGTGCCAAAGCCATGTGCACTGTGTCAGTGTGAACACTGATTCTTTTAGCTCGGGGCTCTGCTGGTGTGTTATGTGTGGAGTGTGCTGAAGTAGAGACATTAAAAACTCCCTTGCCTGGAGTTTGGTGGGATTTTCCTTCTTGTACTCTGAAGTAGTATCAGGTGTCCTTGGAGTGTAAGTTTCTAAATCAAGGCTAGATTGCAGTTAAATTACAGCCAAATTGCTCATTTGATTTGATTTCTTTTGCCTCTCATTTTCTATCTACTAATTGAGTTTGATCATAATAAATGGAGAACTTCTAGAAATTTTGTATTTAGGTTTTTGAAGAACTTCTCTGACAGCACAGAACCACCTTGCACGTGGATTACATGGATAACTTTGTGCTTCTTTGTTAGGTTTGCCTGTTCTGATAGCAGTTGAATGAAGAAGCCCTTTAGTTGTTTTCATTTAGCTTTTCTTCTGTGTCTCCAACTGAACCTTTAATTTTTCATTTGCTTCAGCAATGAGTATGTACCTCAAAGGGATATTTTCATCAGGGAACTCAGGGGATTTTTTGCAGGGGAGAGTGCCCCAAGTACTGTCTGTGCTGGTAGGAGTTCAGCAAGCCAGCTGATGCATCTGGAAAGAACTTCAATATAAAAGGCAAAAAAATAACTTCATTAAACTGTGCAAAGAATTAAACTTTCCTACAGGTCAGTCATCTCAATAAGCTGGTTTTAAGGAACGTAATGAATTTGGGCTAACAAAAAGTTCTGGTATTAGCAGGTTCTTATTTGCTTGATAGACTCTCCTGTACAGTTAAGGAGGATAAAGGTATAGCAGGATGCAACAGTGACTTTTAACAGTTGCACTTTACAATTATTATATTTAAGAGGGGCAGATGTGTGTAGCATGCTCAGACTTGGAGTATTTCCCAGGCCACCTTCTAATAAAGTTATGAGAAATAGAACAGGGGAGTATCCTTTCTAATGAACATTTGTACTTTCTGTTTAGGTATTGCTCACAGGGACCTGAAGCCTGAAAACATCCTGTGTGAATCTCCAGAAAAGGTGCTGCTCTGGTCTCTTAACCTTCTGAACTGTATTTTTTAACTTGGTTCCCAAAAACAGTCTGTGTGTTTTTTCTCTTCTTGAAAACTTTTGAACCCATTAGTGAACTTCAACTAAATTTGACAGAACTCAGAAGAGACTAAATTCTTCTTTTGAGCTGTGAAAATGTGAACATCTGGTGATGTTCTGTACTTCATATATCTATACATATTCATGTGTTTTGCATTAATCCCAGCCTTCCTGACCTCTTTTTTTTTTTTTTTTAGATATCACCAGTAAAAATATGTGACTTTGATCTTGGCAGTGGCGTGAAGCTGAACAGTGCATGTACTCCCATAACTACTCCTGAATTAACAACGCCGGTGAGAGACTTTTGTGCTTTTTTTTCTTTTGTTCTACCATAAACCAAATTTTCTTATCTCCAGAGGAGACCTTCCAAAGAGCTTACTGCCAGTACACCCCATGCTGGACTGTTCATTTCAAGCAAGTGTGTGATAAATACTGTCTTGCTTTCCCAGTCATGGAACAAATACACAAAAGCACAGGAGCTCACAGTGTTAATTCTCCTGTTGGCCAGCAAGTGCCACATTGGTCCTGCTTATCTCTTACACAATCAAATGGGGAAACTTTTTGTGCATGTTTTTGTGTGTTTATGGGCAGACTTTGAACCTTAGTTTTGTGTTTATTTCCCCGTATTTGTGTTCATTTCTATGTTTTGGTTCTGTAGCTAAGTCAATGAGCTAAGGAGAATGCAAGCTCTGTGTGGCTTTATAGTACACATTAGTTTGAAAAACTACAGTCCTATGCTTTTGCCATTTACTTTGAAAGAAAAATCTGACAGTGTTGCAGAAGTCTGACAGAAATCTATTCCCCTGATACACTTGTCTGATAACTAATGGATAAGATTTAAAAACCTGAAAGATGTAAATTAATATTTTGACCTTTCATTAAAGGTTCACAGTCATATGGAACAGCTTATGATGCTGCTAAAGAACTATAGGAACTTCAATAGCCACTGATGCCTGATTTCTCCTTTTAGACCAAGCCACTTGCTATAAAGAGTGGAACACAATAAACCCGAGTCTTGTTTTGATGTGACCCTCCCTTTGAAAAGTTGCTTGAATTTGGTTTCTTAGTGTGGCTCTGCAGAGTACATGGCACCCGAAGTGGTGGAAGTCTTCATGGAGGAGGCCACGTTCTATGACAAGAGGTGTGATCTGTGGAGCCTGGGGGTGATCCTGTACATCATGCTCAGTGGGTACCCCCCTTTCGTGGGCAACTGTGGCACAGACTGTGGCTGGGACAGAGGAGAAGTGTGCAGAGTTTGCCAGGTGAGTGTGCACGTGCTGGGCGCGTGGGGAGGGCAGAGTTCTCCCCTGAGCTTTGGGTGTAGGGCTTGCTGGAATGTGAGCAGTGGAGAGCTGTGCCTGGCCCTGACAGGCAGCTGGGAGGATGATCTGTCACTGAGGAGTGAGGGTGGCAGTACAGAGGTTGATTGATACCACTTTCTAAAGTAAGGTTGGGCAGCTGACTCTGCTTCCTCCTGTTGTGAGATCTCAGAGCTTCTCCTCATCCTTTTCCCCACCCTGGAATCCTCCCTTGTTCTGTAATCCTTGATCTGGTTTATGGTAGTAACTGCAGTTCCTCAGATAAAAGTTGAGCCCCAGGAGAGTCACCATGCATGGCCTGAGTTTATTCTTTCTGAAAACTGAGTATTTTAGGGGCCCTCTTACAGGTGGGGTCAGAAGGGGGAAAGTGTTTTCAGCAGTGTATTATGTCCATCTTAGGATGCACTGAGCCACTCTGTGGAGCTTCCTGTCACTCTCCATTGATTCCATAAGGAGACTGGATGGTTTCAGTTGTTGCCCTCCACATTAGGTGGATAAAAGTGAGTGAGAAGTCTCTCCTGAGAAATCTGGTTGAAGTGTATTTCAACTGAATAATTTTTCTTTTACTAGAACAAGCTTTTTGAGAGCATTCAGGAAGGCAGATATGAATTTCCTGACAAGGACTGGTCACATATTTCCTCTGAGGCCAAAGATCTCATCTCAAAGCTGCTGGTTTGTGATGCCAAAGAACGACTTAGTGCTGCTCAAGTTTTGCAACATTCATGGGTTCAAGGAGTATGTATCCCCCTTTATATAATTTTAAAGGTTATTCTTCCAAAGTGAGAAGCTGTTCCATGTCTCTGAACTTTTTATTAGAATCTTTGTGTGTTTTAGTGCTTGTATCTTGATTAATTAAATGATACACAGTGGCTTTATTTTTTCTGCGTGGTAAATATTTGGATGAACATGTCAGCCTTTAAGTGTGTGTTTTGTTATGTTTAATTATTGCCTTGTGCATTTTAAATGGCCTTGTTGTGAATAGCAAGCACTGCAGTACACAAATTATTGTGTTAATGCAGTAATGCAGAATCCTGGTAAATATGGTTATAAAAGAACAAACAGCAGTGTCCTCTTTTGCCTCAGTTCCCAGTTCAGGAAAGAAGGAGTAGACCCTCTGGAGAGCTTCCAAAGCTGTAGTCTTATACCTGCAAGCTGTGAAATCTTCTTGTGAGGGGAGGCAGATTATGAAATATGTTTTGCAAACAGTGATTTGTAATCCCACAGCAAATTAGTTTATATGGAATATGTTAGTTGTAAAGATTTGGGGGGGAGTCACTTGGGTTTTTTCACTCTTGGGAAAGCTTGGTTCCCAGCTGCTAATATGTAACTAACTGTTCTTAACTGCTTCTTCTAGCAGGCTCCTGAAAGGGGACTGCCCACCCCTCAAGTTCTTCAAAGGTAGGGTTTATTTTCTAAATACCTGTCAACTTGGTCAAGAGTAATTACTGAAGGAATGGGTGAGAGAGAGGAGTTGATAGATTAGGAGGTAACATCCTTGGCTGAGAATGGAACTTCATAAATGTGCAGCACTAAGAACATCAGAAATATTAAAGCTCTGAATTTTGTCTATGATCTAATCTTGCTTGTTTGTGGGAAAAGCATTAGAAGGAATTCCTGCAGTGCAGTGTTAATCTTAGGCAGGATATAATGATGGTTTTGTCAGCTGGCTGCCCAGGAGGGAGAGAAAAAGGCATAAAGGCATGTGTTACCCAAAGAGACTGCTTTCTGATGGGTGAATAATCACCATAAACACAGACTTGGATCTGACTTTCGTTGTAGTTGGTGGTAATCACAGTATCCATTTACTGTGAGCAGGGCAAGCCTCACTGGAAGTGATTTGATGGGAGATTGTGTGTGCCAGAGAGCCTGAGTGACACATCTGTTTCTATCTCCATGTCTGCTGGTGATTCCAGGTGGTTCTTCCCATCAGAAATGTATTTGGTTAAGCCAGAGGTGCAGTTAGAGTGGGACTGCAGCTGTGCAGAAGGACAGCAGTATGACCCCATGTGCTGATTTTTTGATAACAGGTAGAAATTCGGGATGACATCTCAGGTGGCTTCCTGGGTTTGTAGCAGAAGTCCTTGGCAGAAGGAGCAGTAGAACTGTGGCTGTTGCCAAAATCCCAGAGTGTTTTTGCCGTGTATTGCTGGTCCTCTCAGTGAGGACAGATGCAAATATTAACTGCTCATTTTGCCTGCTGTATCAACGATTTGGTAGAAGAAATAAAGGTGCCTGGAAATAAATACTCTGCTGTGAGGGCAGGTGAGTGAAGTGCTAGTGTTGAACCTGCTTCCTCCCTTTCTTTCCGTGGACAGGAACAGCAGCACGAAGGACCTGACGCTGTTCGCTGCCGAGGCCATAGCCCTGAACCGGCAGCTGTCCCAGCACGAGAGCGAGCTGAGCGCCGAGCAGGAGAGCTCCGCCCACGCCGTGTGCTCCATGAAACTGTCCCCGCCCTCCAAATCCCGCCTGGCCAAGCGCAGGGCCATGGCACACGCCACCAAAACCAGCGACTTCCAGCCAGTCCCCCACAAAGCCTTTTAAAGTTCTTTCCTGCTGTGAGGGCGGCAGGATCAGTCTCTGTTCTTACTTGGATTTTCAGCACTGATAAAAGCTGCTCTGCTTCTGACACTTTGATTAGGAGCTTGCTCTTGTGATGTGACTTGTAACTTTTGAGGGGACAGCTTTTTATGGGAATGTTTTTTGCCTGTCAGATTTAGTGCATTAAGATAATTCAACTGATTGTTTTAAACTGCAGAAGATGAGTTTGCTGCTGTATTATCTGAGGTGATAAATCACGGACTTTTCCTCATTTTCTTCTTAGAAGAGCACAGTTTAAAATGCAGACTTGAAAACATCAGGAAAAAACCCACACTTTGCCTAGCAGAGCATCAGGCCTCTCCCTGCCAATGGCTGCTCTCCTCGATGGCACATTGTGAAGGTGCTGCTGTTGTTGTCAGCAGTGGGAACTGTTCTCAACCAGCAGTGCCCTCCTCTCTTTCTGTAGACTCAGGAAGGACGATGATGACTGGTTGGATCTGTCTCCATTACCTTTGTTGGGTTTAAATGGAATGAGGATAGTACTGTGAAGGTGCAAGGATTACTCATACTTCCAGAGATGGAGAGAACTGGGTAGCTTTTTTATGTTGTTGATAATCTGTGTGAGCATGTGGGGTGAAAACTGGGAGGGGTGGGGTTTTTATCTGACACCTCTTTGCTCTGAGCTATAATGTACTCCAGACCATATCTCTTTTAATTTTCTGGAGTTTGATGTCAATTATGTCCCCTTTGAACAGTTACATTCTTAACTCTGATAACCACAATGTAAGACTGTTTATGTAACAGTTTATATTTACTATTAAGTAGGGTTTTTAATATTAATGTGGGGTTTTATTATATTAATGCTATTCTCAGCTAAACCTTCCTTTCTGTGAAATTGTATTTCTCCATGACCTTTTTGTGTGTCCTGCCTGGAGTTCCTAATGTGAATGGGCAGACGTCAGTGAATTTTGGTGTGTGAATAATTTAGAAATGCCAAAAGCAGAGGTACAACTGTGCAAAAATGGTGCTGCAGCCATTGAATTCTGCCTCCTGCAGTAATCTCAGGCTGGGTATCTAGATTTTTGCTTCCAGTTTCAATACTGTGGTGCAGCAGAGCCAAGAATAATTTGGAAGGGTTTTGGCTGAAAAGCTGAAGATTTTAAGTGACCAAAGGGAGGTCCATGGAGAAGGACACAGATGTTGAGCACTTTCTGAAACATAAGCTGTGAAACTTGGGCCGCTGAGATGCCCGTGATGCACCTTAACTTGCCAGCCCTTTCTGCAACCTTTTGCCAGAGCTTTGTGTGCAGGTGGGGAGGAGGAGGAGGCCCCCAGTGCCAGCACAAAACCCTCCCAAGCAGAGTGAGAAGGAATAAAGGAGCAGATGCAACAAGCACTTGGCAATTGAAAGGTCAAAGGTGAATGTCTTTGCTTGGCCTATTCAGAGTGGTTTTACATTATCAGTAATATCAGTGCATACAGCTATTTTTATAAAACATGCTGTGTTTTGTGACTAATATTAAAGTTGTTATTTAAAAGTTTTTATATGTCGTGCCAGCCAATGAATGATGGAATGTATTTTGCTTTTTTAATTAAAACACCCTAAGTTATGTATTTAACACATTTGGCAGTTCTTTGTGGTTTTTTCCTCTTTGTTTTTCGTGACACAGAAAAGAGAATTACTTCTTTGTGTGACACTGGATTTAAGATAGTTGAAGGCTCTGAGGACTAGACATACCTCCATCTTCAGTTGATTTATTTTATTTATCAGTCTCTGATCTCAGATTTCTTTCTGGGAACTGAGAAAAGCGCCTCAAGCAGGGAAGAGGTGTTAAGCCAATTGTTCTGCTCTTGTGTGTAGTCTGGTCCTGAGTGCCTCTTGCAGAGTCATTTTTTAGTTTCTTTGGAGGTCTGTGGCTCATGGGTGGGGAAGGTTGTTTTCCCAGAGGGGTGGGTGCAGCTCATGCCTTGAGTGAAATCTGAACAGAGCAGAAGTCCCAAACCAGGTGCCAGGCCCTTTATCTGCACTGGCCTTTCTTCCAAAGGAAATCTGCCATATTCAGATCAAATGCTTTTACTTGAACTGTGCTTTAAAATTATCTTCTCCTTCCCGTTTCCTTCTGGACAAGAGAGGTAGCAGAGAGCACAGGAGACCTTGTGCCAGGGGTACAAGACTGATGTTTCAGTGGGGCAGGTCTTGGATCTTTCTTTGCTTCAAAAGCAGAAGTCAGATTCAGCTGATGATCCAACAGGTGCTTCTGTCCCTCTGATCTTTACCTTGCACTGAGAGTTCAGCTTTCTTCAGGTGTGTTATCCCCAGAGGGCCTGATTTGGAAGGCCTTGATGATGTTCTTTTCATGTCAGTGAGGAAAAGGCTCTTGCTTCTAGGTGGGAAGTCACTAAATCAGGGACTCTGATCTGCCCTTTTGAGGTAGTGCTGGCTTTGCTTGTGTTGCCTGTGAGTCTGGCAGTCTTTGGAACATGAATGCTTCATCACTGAATCCCAGTGCCTCCCCTTTGGGAAGGGCTGAATCTGTGCCATGTTTTTTCAGATACATGTGATAAACTACCCCAGGCAGCTTATGTGGGCTCCCTGGCTTCTGAAAAATGATGGGGAAGTGTCTTTTTGGTGAGGAAATGGGGTTGGCAAGGCAAAAAGTGGCTTTCAAGAATTCAAAAAGATGCTCTGACCAGCAAGGGCAGCATCAGAGCAGCTAAGCTCTGCTTAGGCGACCCACAAGAAAATTTTGCTTTCCCTCCCCAAGGTTTTCCTGGAGGATGGGTGAGCAAACCAAGGGAGAGCCATCAGCACGATTTATGGGGAAATAATTTCAAACAAATGGCAACCAAGCAGCACTGGTCTCAAAGCACCCCCCTTCAGTCCCCTCAGGAGCCAGGGTCTTCTGGTAGGATTTTGCTGACCTTCATGTGCAATATTTCACAAAGTGCATTCAGCCTTGTGCTTCCCAGCGTGGTTTCTGCATTGTTGGTTGCATAAAAGGAAGCTCCTGTTTTTCATTGTGTGGTATTTTTTCTGCTCTCTCTTCCTTCCCCACATGTTTATTGAATCCTTTATCAGGGATGCAAAGATGCCTTTGTTATTTGCAGGGCTGTAGGTGGGCTGGCTTTCAAGGTACTGAGTAGCTTTGTTAATTTTCAAAACTAATAATTTTCTTCAGGCCACTCTGGTGGCAGCAACAGGCTTCAAATTTGGCTTCCATGGAAACACTGCCATGGTAACTGAAAAGCCTGACAACCTTCCTGCCTCCCTTCCTTCCTGCCTCCCGTCCTGCCTCCCTCCCTCCAATGTGTGTGTTTAGTTACCCCTGCCAGATTCCATCAGCACATTTAAAATGCTCCAAGCACAGAAATTTACTTCTCTGGGGAGAAAACAAAAAAGTTGTAAAACCAATGGTGCCATTTCACTGCCATTGTTTGGAAAAAAAAGAAGTGCTCTTTCGAGTCTTGAGGGAGATGTCACTGAGACACAAATTCCCTTCCAATGGGAGAAAAAACCTCTAAAAGAAATGCTTCATCTTTAAATTGTTTTGTGGGGACTTGCTGTCATGGGCTGCTTCAGAAAATTGCACTCTGCACCTAGCCCAACATCTGTAAGACTGAGGAGGGTGAGAATTGACTCATCCAGTGGTTGTGAGGCATGGTACCAGTGCTTTGCTGGGTCCCTTCCAGCTAATTAATTTGACACCAGATTTTCTGTTGCTGCCTGTCACAGCTGCTCTCACACTAAGATTGGTTAGCAAAGTTTGGCAGGCTGACAAGCAGCCCCAGTTCAGCAACTTTGCTCTGATTCAGCCTGGAGTGGGAGGGAAGGGGGAATTGGGCCTCCTGAAATGTTTTGCTAAGCAAGAAGCAGAGCAAGGGCAAGGACTCTGCAGGGCAGAGGGTACAGAGGAGCTTGGAGGCAGATGCTTTATGTTTTTGCTTTCTCTTCAACCCAGAACAAAGCTCACGACCTAACTGGCACCAGATCTGATTAGAGCCCTATGGCCAGTTCTGAGGCAACACTCTGTGTGTGTGTGTGTGTGTGTATGGATGTGAATCTTGCTTCCCTCATTGTTCCCTTGCCCAAAATCATCACCCTCAGGACCTGACAGTTTTTCTTGTCAGCTGCCTTAAGAATTGTAGTGCCTGCACCCAGCTCCTGGCTACTTGTGGTGAAAGCAGAGCAATCTCATCTGTTTCCTGCTCCTTTTCTCATTCCCTCATTTCACCCTAGTTTTCACCCTGATGTTCTTCTTGCAGCAGCTCTAGATCTGCTTGCTTAGCCAGGGGATGCTCCTGCAGACTGCCATGGCCTCTGCAGCCTGCTGTGGACAGAAGTGGGGAAACAACTCCTGGAGCTACACAGCTGTTTGCTGGAGACCTGTGCAGCTGGTCCTGCTTGTCATTAAGCTTTGCCGAGGGATTTTGTTGGTGACAGTAGCAAGCCAGGGACTTCTGGTGGCGGTGGGTGAAGCAGATTGGCTTTTCTTCTCTAGCAGAGGGGTTGAGACAAGTGGTGCTGGAGAGGGGTGAGCAGAACTGGCTGCCCTCAGCACTGCTGGGATGATCCAGGAGTGGACTCCATTCAATAAGTCACAAGTGAGTGTTGTATTCTGTTGACATTATCCACAGGGACATGCTGCTTTCAGAGAAAAATGCATATCCCTGCCAGGGAAAACTTCTGTGGAGCAAATGCTTTCTGTGCTCATCCTAAGCACCAAGCCCTGGTACAAAGCTTCCAACTGACTTCAAGTGTTGTTCCCACACTGGCTGATTTCCTCTTATCTCGAGCTCTGTCATATCCTTGCTTACTCTACAGAGAACTCTTAACCTAGTTTGGGTGTTTTCAAGCTGAGTTTACAGCAATCTGCTAATTATCTCCAAGATAAGTGGGGTATGCTGGAGTATGCCATCCAGAACATGCTTCTTGTTATGTTTTGTGAAAAAACCACGTCACCCCAGGCTTGGGAGGGTCCTGTTTATCCCCCACATGTTCTTCCAGCAGCATCAGGATGCAGCTTTCCCTCATGACTGCCTCACAGTCCTTTTAACTGCCTCACAGTGCTATGATGCCCTGCAAAGCCATTTTTGGGTGCTTCAGAGAGTGTGTTCCCTCCCATCCCTACACCTGCTCTCAGATCCACTGCAATGCAGGAAAGGGCAGCTGTAAAACTGTCCCGTTCTGAGCAATTTACTCCAAGATTTGCTCAAAACTGGAGCAGGCACCCACTCCTGCAGGAAATACCATGAGGGTCCTGAAAGTTTGACTATCCCACTTGTTTTTGTTTTAGGTCTAAACAGCTTGGGCAGCTTTGAAGACCTTCATCCCACTATTTTGCACCAAATGTGCTGCTGGAGCAGCTGATTTCCCCATGCAGTTGTGTTTGCAGGAAGCCAGCAGTGATATCTGTGCTGGTGGCATGAACACAGTCCTAAGGCTTGGGCTGGAAATGCCAGGACAGTCTGTCTGATCCTAACTGGAAACCTTGCTGGCATATCAATGAGCTCTGCTGCAGTCACAGGCTGCGATTGTGGATTTATAGGGGAAGTGATCAGATTAATTGAGCAGCAGTGGGAGTGTTCAATTACACTGGCTTCTGATTAATCACCCTTTGCTGAACCATGTCAGCACACTTCCTACTGCCAAAAGCATTGCCCAAGGTGTGTGGAGCAGCGAGGTCTTTAATAATAGCAAAGCCTCAGCACCAACAGTTCCTCTCCTGCCTTGTTCATTCTGCGGAAAAATTTACAAAAGTCTCAGCCAAGTATTTGAAGCCATTTTGCTTTTGATTCTAAAAAAATTGGGGCGGTGAGGGAGATCTTTAGGAAATCAGATGGCAACGTGGACTTGTCTCCTTGGTATGGAAAACATCAGCTATCATCAGTGTAACATTGCAAACGTTCACCAAATACTGCCACTTGAAAGTGGTCCTGATAGTATTTGGTGTGCTTTCCTTCCACACACAGTATCTCAAGGGATGGTGGTTCTAGGTGGTCTCTGGGGAAGACACTAAGCTGGCACCAGAGTTTCTATAAGATGCTCCATCTGTCCAGTCTGTTCCTTATTCCCTTCCCTTCCCTTCTTTGCAGGGCTGGAAGTCATGTAAGCCCTCTAGGTCAATTTGTGTGTTGGGAGTCAGGGCTGCTTGCCTTTCCCACCTTCAAAGCCATGTCCAGATGCCATGAAAGGTTTGGGCCGTTCTGAAGGTTCCATGAAAGTTTTGGGCTGTTCTGAAGGTTGGAGGAGAGCCCAAAGGGAGCACCTGAACACATCTGTAGCCACTCTCTACCCCTTAGTCCGTGCAATAACCTCACCTTCCAATGTAAGTATTTCTGCTTTTCTAAACATTATTCCTTGCAATCACATTCCTGCTGAGCCCTCGTATGTCCAGGTAAATACCCTGAGCCCTTTGGGTGGGAACCCCTCCATTTTGGTTCCAGCTGTGTGCACCAAGGTGAGTCCCTGCCTTACACACTGCCCTGATGTCTCCCTGCTCCACAGAAATCGCTCACCCGACTGCGCTAAGATTTCTCTGGTGTCTTGGTATCTGCAGCTTGTTTCTGCATATCCAGTCCTTTCCTTCCCTCTGGGAACAACAGACCAGAGGTCAACTTTTCACAGCACAAATTCTAATTGCTCCCTAAGAGCAGGGCTGTCTGCTGTTGACTTTCAGTCCTGTTTCATTACTGAGGTGCTCTTTAATATCATGCTGGCGATATTCGGGTCCTCTTCTAAATGAGGACTGAGTGTCATCACCAGATCTCACTGCCTGACTTCTCTTTCTGTTGGGGCCATCAGCTAAAGTGATTTAATTGCTTGATGAATTCCATTGTTCCTGCTTTCTCCTCATTTGTTAGATCCTGTCCTGTCAGCACAACCATGGCGTAAAAATTCTGGGTTCTGTGCAGATTCCTCTCAGGAGCTCACATCACGGAAGCTACTTTTACACAAAATGTATGTATGACCCATCTCCTCACAAAAATAAACACAAATCTATTTGTACAGTATTTCTGGGTGAAAGGAAGAACCTGCCTGGGAATGAGTGTGTGGGTGGCAGCCTGCTGCATAAGCAGTGCTGCTCCTTTGGGCTCTGCAGTAGCTAAAGGACGTGCTTTCCTGTCCTCCAGATTCAGGTTTTACCTTCCTATTATCACATGCCAATTAAAACAAGCTGATCCCTATAGCTTATGAAGTTTTATAAAACTCAATGCCTTTCACTTTATCACAGGAAATAGTATACAGCTGTAAGAAAAGTTAGAGATCTCATGTGTGTTCTTCCTGGTTTCTTCCCAATATTTGAGTATTTTTGCTTAGACAAGTCCAAATTCCTCCTCCTTTTGATTACCAGTTGATATCTAAATCACACTGTCCCTGTTTATGCTTCAACTCACACCCTTCTTCCCTGTCCATGTTGCTTCTGTGCCATCCAGTCTGCATCCTGACTTCTCCAGGGGAGGACTTGGTCTATAATCTGGAGGCATTTCCAGGTTGCCAGCTCCGTTCTACCTCTCAGCTGGGGGAAATCTCTCACCAGAGGCTGTGTCTGCAGTCATCTCCCTCAGGAGTTAAGAATGAGACCCCGGTTTTGCCCACTTTCATGCAGTTCCCCTGCAATATGAGGGTCCTCAGGGTCTTCACCACCCTGCTTAATTCTGTGCCTGAATCAAGCAGTTTCACTTTTCAGTTTGCACAAGAACAGATGCTGGGCAATCCCGACTTTCCCATCAGAGTTTTTGGTCCAGTTCACAGCTTTGTTGTGGCACAAGCTGCCACATGTCACCTCCTCTTGCCACTGGCACATGCAAGGCAACCCTCTTCTCTGCAATGGGTGGTTAAGCTGCCCTGAATTACACAGGATTTATTGCACAATGAGAACACACACACACAGACCATTACTGTGACTCCTCATGGTGAGTTGTTTCAATGCTTAAAGCCTGTGGCTGGTTATGGAAGGCTTCCAACACCACCAGTTACTCACAAACGGCACACAAACAGATCCCTTACATTATGGTTTCGGAAATATTCCCCCCTTGGGCCTCTTCATTATCAGTTCAAGATGGCAACAATACAGTCCTGTATCTGAATTATGAATGCCAGCCTCTGTCTGCTGCTGTGCAGCCATTCAGCCTTGCCGGAGCTCCTTAGATGGGTTTAATCCCAAAATGAGTTTTGAGGAATGCTGCCAAACTTTCACAACAGCACCAAAGTCGATGAACTGCCCTTCCCTCCCTACTCTTGTAGCTTTTTATTATTTTTATTTGTCGTGTGTTTTTTCTTCTGTTGAATAATTCAGCTAATAGGCTGGCACTGGAGCGCTTGAGAGCTGTTCCCTAATGAGGGAAGCAGCTTGCCAGCTTTTTATCTTTCCAGTCCTTTGACTGCAAACCCAACATTATTAACAAATCACCATGGAAGAGCCGTGGAAACACAGAACAAAATGTTGTTGTCTTAGCTTAAGCAGGCAAGGAAGAAAAAATAAGCAGAACAAAAGAAACTCAAGCCCTGCCTGGGAAAACAAAGTGTGAAAGTGAAGCGTGCGTGGAAGGAAGTGATGGTAATAGAAATCTCTTTGCAACCTCATTCTGTCTCAATATCTGCAAGCAGGAAAGCTCTATGGGAGAAAGGATGTTAACTTGCTGAGGAGACCTAATTCAGAGGATGAGTGTAGGTGTAGCTGTTGGCAGCTCTGTTTCTTGCCATGTTTTAATGAATAAAGGTTTGTATAGAAAGCTTTCTTTTTCTTTGCCAACTTTATTATTTTTTAAAAAGTTGGATGATTTACGGTCCATGTGACAGAGATGGGATTTAAAAATATAAGTATGTGATGCCTTTTTGCACATTGCTTAAGCCCCTTTAAAATGGCATTGACATCACTTTGCCTTGAGTTTGTTCAGATCAAGATCCACACTGACATACCTCAGATAAGCAGTTTAGTTCGTGATCCTCCCTGAGTTTATCCTTTCCTGGATGCCCAGCCCTGCTTGCCAGAGCAGGGTTCAGCAGCTCTGGGTGCCTGAGGAGTCTCTCTAGGGAGAACATTTGCAAGATCCCTTGTCTCCTTTGCAGGACAGGGAGTGGGGAGCAGGCAGAAAGGCTGATGTGGTTCAGACGAGTCCTCCCCTCAAGCCAGCAGCTTGCCTGACACCAAAACTCTCATCTCAAATTCCTGCCCAGTGAAATTCTGCAGCTGAACTAAAATTACACCGAGTGCTGCATTCAAGTTTGATGTTGTTAACTTTGTGATGCTTTCTGCAACGCGGGGAAGATACTCATCTCAGGTCTTGGGGTCAAATTCTCACCAGTGGATGAGATGCTTCCTTTGATAAGAGGATTTTATCCCAAATGCTGACCTAAAAATGTACATCTAAAAACCTCACATATGGCAAGATCCCAATTATACTAGGTACTGTACAAACATGGAGCCGAGAGATTGTTCTGATCTCAGGAAATGTGTTTTCTCATTTCTTTCCTGTTGTGTTGTCAACATTTGCACAAAATGCAGAACTCTGAGCTGAATGGCACAGCTGGGCAAAATTTGGCACTTCTGAATTGAGCTAACCTGGCTTGATTGGAAAATAAAATCCCACTCATCTGGCCTGTAATTGCTATTAAAGGGTCCTTTGAAGATACAAGGCTGAGTTAAATCAACCTTGCTATATGGACATCCAGGGAATTGCATCAAATTAGAGCGGTTAAAGATCTGACTTCTTGTGTTTGTTTGCACTCAAAGCCTGGAGAGGGGAAATTGAGATGAGCAAAAATGATGATGGTAAGGAAAAACAGGGGAAAACAGACAAAAAGAGTGATTGAGAGCTCACGGAGCATTGTTCAAAATGGGCCCTGAGGGAATGCAAGCTCACAATTGTCGCTTCTGGAAGACAGATCCCCTTTTGTTTGCATGGATGTGTTGCTGAGCATGCTCCCTCTGCTTCTCGCTGGGTTATAATCTGTCTCCTGTTTCACATCAGTCTTGCTCGTGTCTTAGTCCATCCTTCAGCTGCTGGCGGCAGGAGATGAAATACCCTTTGCTTTGCCTGGCAGGGATGTGTGTGATGTGAAGCCAGATGGCTGCCAAGATGAGCATTTGAGAGTGTCTGCACATTATTAAATTGCAGCTGCTGTTTTTGCAATCAGAGGTGATGGGAGGGTTCCCAGCAGCAACCAGGAGCAGATGGACAAAGAGGGACATGTCCTGGTGGAGTGTGATTAAAATCCACTGGGATGGGGATACTCAGCCCCACTCTGGGGGACTTTCTGTCAGACAGTGGGATCATAGGAATGGGTTTATTCTGCCTGCCCATAAAGGTGGTGACCAGGAGCTTGCTTTGATGCACCAGGGTGATCCCACTGTAGCTGGTTGAAGCCAAACTGATTTCTGTTGTTTCTTGCTCTTTTTTCTTTGTTTTCCTCTTACTGCTGCATTACCTTACTAAAAATACCTAAAACCATATCATTTACTGAGCCTCTTCCTCTGCTTGTTCTTGTTCCAGGCACAAACATCCATCTCTCTATAAACACCTCTCTCCTTTGCCCAAATTAAGTCATTGCTTCAAAGCAGAACTTCATCTTTAGGGAACCTGTTATTCCATAGTCCTGACTTGCCTCCTCCTGTGCTAACAGGAGATTTGGCCCTCAACATAGGGGTCTGGCTTGGTAATAGCTGAAGGGAAGGTTGATAATGCCATCATCCTCTAAACTGGATGTTGGAACATCCTGGCTTCTTGCTGAGAATCAGAAAGGCTGTTTTGGGTCGAGCTGAATCCTGTGTGACTCTGGATCCTTTTTCAGCCAGAAGCCAGGAGGACATGTGGAAAGAAGATATGTAATTACTGTACTTTCCCTGCTGGTAACCCCCAGGCTTTGGCAATCAGCAGCTTAAGGACTTCATGTGCGCTGTGCAGTCGGGAAAAGGCAGAGATGTTTGTCACCTCTATGAAAGTTAAAGAAGACCTCCTGTTCCATGTTTCCCTCCTGTCTGATTCACCCATGGCACAACCCTCCTGCAGTCTCATGGCTCAGAAGCCAGGCTGAATTTTAGCTGATGTTGTTCTTGGATCAGGATGCTTCAGGGTGGGTCCTGTTGGTGCTGAGTTTTGCTGTGTGCTGTCTCCTTACGGTGTGAGTTGGCAAGCTTAAATCCAAATCCTCTAGATTTGGATTGATAGCAGAGGTGTCAGAGTGTTGGGTTCTGGCTGGGAGTTTTTCATGGAAAGTCCTGCTCTCCAGCTAAAAGGAAACAACACCAAAACAAAAGCCAGCTCAAGAGTCATTGCAAAAGGACCCTTTGATGAAAGTAAGTTAATGTAGAACAACTGGGCTTTGTTGATGATGTCATGAAAACTCTCTCAGTTCAGAGCAGGAGAGGATCTGGCTTGTCATTTTGGAAGCCTGTGGTGGTGACAGTGACCTAAGGGGATACCAGACTGGTGACCACTGTCATGGTTTAACCCCAGTGGGACGCTCAGCCCCACTCAGCTGCTCACTGCTCACTCCCCTGGTATGGGATGGGAGAGAGAATTGGAAAAGTGAGGAAACTCATGGGTTGAGATAAAAACAATTTAATAGGCAAAGGAAGAAAGCCATGAACACAAGCAAAGCAAAACAAGGAATTAATTCACCACGTCCCATGGGCAGGCAGGTGTCCAGCCACCCCCAGGAGAGCAGGGCTCCACCACCTGTGATGGTAACTGCGAAAGGCAAACACCATCACCCCAAACATTTCCCCTTCCTTCTTCTGCCCCCAGCTTTATATGCTGAGCATGACTCATGAGCATGGTGTGGAATGTCCCTCTGGTCACTTGGGGTCAGCTGTCCTGACTGTCCCCTCCCAGCTTTGCATGCAGCCCCAGCCTCCTTGCTGGTGGGGTGGTAGGAAAAGCAGAAAAGACCTTGACTTAGTGTAAGCAGTGCTTGGCAACAACTAAAGCATCAGTTAGCAACACTCTTCTGGTATTAAAACCAAACCACAGCACTATATCAGCTACTTGGAAGAAAATTAACTCTATCCCAACCACTGAGATACCTGGATCCCTGGGAACACACTTGATATCAGAACTTTTGTATTAGGGCACAACTGAGAGTTCCCTGTGTTTCTTCTCCAGAAGAAGGGAAGGAAAACGAGCTGACAGGCAGTTTTGGATGGGATAAGGTGTGTCTCCAAAAGCAAGGTATGGAATTTGTACACTGCCCTTTCCCTAGGATTGCAATTGGCTCAGTTACACTGCACACAGCAGCTGTGCATGGAGCTGTCTCTGTTCTGTGTGTCTCTGAGATTGAGTCAAATTTGGTTCTATTTCCTCAAAAAGTGTATTTGAAAAGATTTTTTTACATTTAGTTACAGCCACGTATGCAATTGCATGTTTTCCGTGCACGTGTTTGCACACACAGTCACTCTGAGCGTAGCTATTTCCTATCTGTTGTGATCTGACTACAGCAAAAATTAAAATAAAGATTAGATTAGTTACCATGGTAACAGCTACCCCTACTTCATATGACGCACAGATTCTGTGAAGCAGAGGAGCACATATCAATTTGCGCTCTTAATTTTTGGGACACTCAGGGCTCAGCTCTTCCCAGGAGGTCCTCTGGTGACAGCAAGTGATATCTTCCCATTCCCAGCAGGCTTATCCTCTTTGATGTTCAGTTCATAAAAGCTTCAGAGATGTTGACACCATCTCTTGGTGGAAACAATCTCATTTTCGCTTCAATTTATTTCTTAAAACAACAACAACAACAACAACAAAAAGAGCAGGAGGATGAGGAAACAAGTCTGGTCTAGGGGACAGTGAGGCTGTGAGAGGTGTGTTTGCCCCCTTGGGAAAGGGAACAGCAAAGATGTCACAGGGCATCACTGAGGAGGCTGAGTGAGTTCTGTGGCTAATAAGTAATTGCTAATGAGGGGGAGAATTGTCACATAACATCAGCGGGCATGAATTAGCAAAGTGTGCAAAAGAGGGGAACTGTCAGATGTGCTGGGCTCTCAGTTCACTTGTTCTCATGACTGCACATCAAGGTTTTAAATGTTTCTGCTTTATATTGAAGAAAAACAAACAGTCTTGAGGGGACGAAGTCAGACTAATGATGTCTTGTGGTGAGAGATGTCACTTGTTGCATCTCCCAGCTATGGGATGTTGGAAGGTGTAGGATGAGATGAATTGTCAGGTCTGCAGGAGGAGAGCACATGAAGAGATAATACACTTGGCTGCAGTTAATGATTGCTGCTGCGTGTCTGAGCACTCCACAGGGATAATGGGTCTTTTTGGCTCTTGCCCATCGGGCACATATTCACGTTGTCTTTCAATCTGCATCCCTGCTCCTTTCTCAGAATTTATTCCAGAGCTATCACAGTTCCCCAAGTTGCATCTTGCAGTGCAAAGGGCACAGCTCTGAGCCTGCTGGTAACGGAAAGGTGAGAAGGCAAGGTCTGGGGGGGGTACCTCTGCCTGCACTGTTCCCACACTTCCTATCCATTGTTTCCTGCCATTTTTATCTCTGTCACCCTAAAAAGGGTATTTAAAACCCACACTTCCAGAAAAAACTGCTATCCTTAGGCACATTAGGTATCTAGTTCAGCCACAGATTGAACAACCCACCAACCTAAAAACCCACAGACCCTGGCAGGGTGTTTTGAAAACGGGAAGTGGAAAATAAGTTTAATAATGCCTCAGCTCTCTGTGTCTGACTTGCTTATAAAAAAATCAATCCCTGTTGATCTGTCTAGCAAAGTGTGAACCTGCCTGGTAACACACCTCAGCCCTCTCAGCTGGAAGCCCAGCTCAGGGTTTCTTGCAGCCTTTTCCAGGGATGCAGACTGTGGCACCTGCTTGTCCACTTCAGGGAGTGGGAAACAGCTTGGGGCTTCTCAGCAGCGTGGTCTGGACTGGTTTTAACAAAGCTGCTTCTGAAGCTGGAATGGTGAACCAGAGGCTCTTGTGAAATGTCAAATCTTCCATTGTCCTGATTTTCCCTTGAAAAACCCATTAGGAAGAACTTCCTTTGGGGCAGTGGCATAACATGCTGAAAAAGGACAAAATGTCCCAGCTCATGCCAGAGAGGCAGTATAGATCGAGGTGTCTGTGCTGTCACAGCTGTAAGAACAGAATATATTATGAGTGCTAATTATATTAATTAAAGTTGTGCTGCTGTTTGTGGGAACATTTCCAGAGAGGAATGCAGATTTCCCCCATTGTTTTATTTCCAGACAGAAGCTGGAGGCCTGGCAGGGACCAAGTCTGTACAGCACAAGAACATACGTGCTGTGATTTCTGAAATGTAATAAAATACCCAAAGTATTTTAAAAACGCACTCACTGAAAGCAGTGTTCCTTTCCTTTGGATTGATTCCCTAGAGATTTTGAGGCATGAAGCATGTTTTCTTTCCCTAGCACCCCTAACTTGAGCTGTGCACACAGATGCCTGTCCTGGGAACTGCTTTGTGCCTCGCTTTATCTCCAGTTTCAAGAAAGGATATGGGATAATTTATCTTCCTCTGTCCCCTTGTTTCATTTGGGACTCCCACTCTTCAGGACCTTAGCCTGTGTCTTTCCATAGCCTAACACTGTCGGACTGTCACTCTAACAAAGCAACGTCAGCACTAAAGAGGTGCTCCTCCACATGGTCTGGGAGCAGACCTGGGCTGTGAAGAGCCCCTCTGGATTCAGGGATGAGCTGTGCTGTTTATTGACCTTGCAGTTTCTCCTCCTTTCAGCCCCTCCAGCTCAGCTCAAACCCCAAGAGAATTTCACGGAGAGCACTGCTGCAGGTTTCACAAAGCTCTCACCACTGTTTGTTCCTTTTTCCTCCTCCCCAGTCACCAGGGCCCCGCTGCTGAAGCTGAAACAAGGCACCGTCTCCAAGGGGCAAGGTCCTTTATTGCGCAGTGCTCTCGCCTTGGGGAGGAGAGCGCAGCTGAAAGCGGGAGGGCTGGGCTGTCTCTCAGCACAAGTGCTCTATTTACGGGCTGTTAAGGGCTCTCGCAGCGATGCAGAGTCCTGGGTGTCCCTTAAGGGGGCTGCACAAGGCATTGTCTGCTCTGCTCGTGGCTTGTTACGGACGCGAGCTGCCGTGGGGCAGGGCTGGAGGGATTGCAGGGTACCTGAGCCAGCTCCTGTCTCCTGCTGATGCAATCGCCTTGGCTGTCTTAGCACTGAGCATTTGCAGAGCAGCCTCAGTCTGACCTGGCCAAGACGTTCTCATTTTCTCTCTGGATTCACTTAACGGTAGCCAATTCTTGCCCTTTCTGCTGCAAGAGCATTTCTCCCTCTCTGCTTAGCAACCTATTTTCTTAAAAATTCTTAAGAACACAACCTCTCTCCCACACTGGCTGAGGGTCTCATGAGCTGTTAGAGAACCTCATCCTTTTCTGCTCTGAGCACCTGGGTAGTTAATGCAAAAGGTGATGAAACAAGTGGAGGGGCCAGATCTAGTAAACCCTGAAAAAAAGTGTCTTCAGTTAAATGTCATCGTAAAACTGGCAAGAGCAGGTGCAGGAAGGAAGATGTGTGTGCAGTGTGCAGGTCAGCAGTGCTTGTGTTTGCCTGCTCTCTTCAGCCCCTGACCTTGTATTGGTGTTCCAGCTTTGTCTCACCAGAATGAGAACACCTGTTCAGCTCCCTTCCAGGTTGTGCCTTAAGGAAAAAGAGTAGAAATAGACTTTGGGACTGGAAAAAAGGCTTTGTGAAGACTTTTGTGTTGCCCCAAGGTAAGCTCGGTGCATTATTAGGATGGGCACACGTACTTTCTACATTACTAGATGCAATAATGGTTGTGTGTCTTTATAAGCTGCAGATTCAGATCGATCACTTGGTATATGGTTTGCTACAGAGAGAGAAAATGAGGACAAACATCTTATCAGTATGATAAGGGTGAGGGAGGATGGCTGGAAAAAGAGCAGTTTTAGTCCTCAGCCCTTCTACAGCCTAGTGGTGAGATCCAACACAAGTCATTTCATCTCAGCACGTAAAACACGGCCAGGAGGATTTTCTTTGTGGCACATTCGAGGTGCCTGTCAGCACCTCTTGTAGGGACTGCATCCTGTCCTGAGGAACAGCTGCACTGACCACAGTGGTCATGTCCACCCCAGTAATATTTGCAAGGCCTGAATGTGGGACACAGAGCTGGCCTTGCTCATTAGAAGCAAGGGAGCAGCTAGCAAGGTGTTGATGATACCCTACATGTTATCTCTCATTGCCGCAGCCCCTTGCTTCAACTCCCCCAGCAGCTCTGGTTTAGCAGTGTCTAAAAGATTTAGTGCAGCCACACTCGCTATTGCTCTGCCTAATCTTCCCCATTTCCAGGGACGTTCAGCTCTCTCTCTGTTTTGCTGCTGTTTGGTGTACCAAAGATTTGAGCCTTTCCACCTTTCAGCTTGGTACCTTTCTGAGCAAATGTAATCTAATGCTTGCAGCAGTTTTTCTGAGGCATGTGTTGTGCCTCCCAGTACAAGCTGTCTCCGTTGCCTCAAAACTGCAATAACAATTATCTTTAATAATCTTTCTTGTTCAGCTTGTATAAGGGAGCTTAACTACTGAAGATGAACTTGAGAATTTTCCTAGCCCAGGCTGGTTTCTATTTCCTACCCCTTTGTAATAATTAGTTGGTGGTGAAACCTGAGTGGAAGTTGTCTGGGCTCGAAGAGCTGATGTTTGCTTCCTATGACATATGAAATCAAGAGGAGAGTGGGTGAAAAACACGGGGTCACTCTGCTCTCACAGGACTTACAAACAGCAGCTCACCTTCATCCTGAAATAATCACTTGCCAAGTTAGAGCTTTGCAGGTGGGATGTGTCAGCTGCAGTCTTGGGAAGAATTCCTACCTTCTGAATCAGTGACCAAACAGGTCAGCTCAGCAGGTGATGAATATCTGTTTCCATCTTCTGCTTTCCAGTGGCAGATCTTCACCAAAACCAGTCACAAAGTCTTCCTCTCCCTCGTGGCCCCTTCCCCCAGGCAGCCTTGCTCTGCTCTCACAGCCCAGGATGGTGGTACCTATGCATGAAGCAGAGGAAGGAGAGCAGTGTGGGGTTCAAGGAGGCTGTGGGTGGAGAAGAGAGGAGGGAATCATGCTGGTACAAAAGGGTGATGAGCCCCTGAGAGCTCAGGTCTGGTAGGATGGGGTGGGAGGGTGTTCTGGGGTGAGTGGTCTTGGTTAATGCCAAAACTCTCTTCCCCATCCCCGCACCTACAGCCAAAGGGGTTCCTCTGGCTGGAGCTGATGGGAACTGCTGGCCACAAAACTGTCTTGTTCCATTGAAAATCAGGGAGAAAGAGGAGACACACAGCACTTCCCACATGTCTGCAGAGTGCAGGCTCTGGGGATTGCACGTGGTCTATGGGAATATTACAGGATCCTGATTTACAAAGGGCTTGCAGGCTGACCACGTTGCCTTTACTCCTTTGCTCCCTGTGGGTTTACCTGTGGGTGAGCTGAGCTGTGTGTTGTTTGACAGAAATTGCTTCTGACACTGTTTATGTCTTCAGCTGGACCTAGGAGACCTGAGTGGGTGCCCACACAGCACGACTGGGGACATGAATGCAGTGGGGGTGGGAGCCTGCAGTGCTGGAGACACAGGATTGCATTCCAAAAAGCATGAAAAATAGCTAAAAAGAATGTCTTTAGAAGGGTCTAAAATACAGTGGTGCTGCCCAGCCAAGGGAATTTTACAGAAAGCAAGCGGGGGGAAAAAAAAAGTGAGCTTGGGCTCATTTTGCAAACTGGCCTGAAGTCAATCTGTGTCCTTCACATCCCAATGAATCACCCTCAGGGGCTGGGTGTCTAACCTGTAACATTCACTGGGTGTCCAGGGGCACTCAGCAGGGAAAATAAGGCTTCAGCAGGTGTCAGGAGCAGATAACTTATTGTGGATTCCTTTTCCAAATGAACTGATGGCTGTTCTGGTTTCAGCCGTGCCACTTTCCTCCCATCCCAAAACATCTAAGCAGCCAAACAGATTTTGTTATTTATGTTTGGGGATTGCAGCTCTCCTTGAGAGTCTAAAGCAAGCTTAAAAATCCAATTTTTCTTCAGGATAGAAGACTTCAGTTTGGAGTCATGTTTTTGTGTGAGCTTGATGCTCTCAGGCCTGCTATCTGCTTGGGATATCTGTGGGTTTCACACTGACTGGGGTTTCCTTTCCTCCTGCCTGGAGAGCAGAGAGAGCTTCCAGCCCACCCAAGAGTCTCTCTTCTGGAAATGAGCCTCAGTACTGAGAGTATAAAACTTGGCAGCAAACCCATAAATTCCCATGTAATGTTTCCTATGAATTCTCCTGGATTATACTGCAGGTTTTATTAATGCTTTCTAACAAACCTTCCACTTGTCATATAAATGTAACAAGCCAGTCAAGCGCTATCTGGGGAAAGTGTGTTGCATTAATTTTTAAAAGTTTTTATTTCTCCTGCAGTCAATCCTTCTGCTCCTCCCTCCCCACACAGACACTTCTGCCACTAAAGGGTATCAGAATCAACTTTATGTTGTCCATAAAACCAGGTCATTGTCAGTTCAGTCCCTCTGCAGCTGTTTCTATTCCTCTGGTCATTCAGGCGGCTGCAGACTCGGAGCAGGATGCAGAGCAGGAGAGTTTATGGCTGGACAGATGAACCAGGGAGACTGAGAGCCTCAAAATATAATTAGCCATGTGTTGCAGAAGGGGTGAGCACGGTGCAGAGAGATCGTGTCATTCCGAAGGTGCCATGTGGGATTCAGGGCAGGGGTAGGAAGGAAAGGGCACACCTCCTCGTTCCTGAAGTCACAACACCCTTTTCTCAGCCCCTGTCTGGTGCAGGAATCCCTGTTCTGTGCTGTGGGTGGTGTGCTAATCAACAGGAGCCGAGTTAAAATCTTCTGGTCAGGAGAAAATTCCATTGCATGATGAACACAGGAAGGGTTCCAGTTTGCAAGTGCCTGTTGATCCCTGGGCTGCTCCTGAGCCTCCTGAGTGTCTGTCTGCTGGGAGCTGAGGTCCTCAGGGACCATGGTCCTTGACTCCCTGTCAAGAGTGGGCTGAGGCTGTACAGGAGCAGCTCTGGAGGATCCACAGGGGTGAGTGAGATGAGAAAGCATCTGCACCTGTACCTCCCCTGGATGACCTGCTGGATGGTCCCTGGAGGGAGCAAACAAGCAAACTGGGCCCAAAATGCCAGAAAACAGCACTCTGGCTGAGCCAAGGGCTGAACTGTTTCCTTAGCAGCGAGGATGTTGCTGTGTTATGGGGGATAAATAGTTACACCCGAAATAATGCTCATAGATTTCCAGGCATTGATCCAGCATGGCTTGCAGGTCTCAGGCCTGGGAAATAGGTTTGAATGGTTATAAAAGGTATAAATTACTTTAAATTAATCATTGATTTAATCCATCTCTCCAGAAGATGGGATCACCATGTTATTGAATCAGGAATAAGCTGCAGTTGCATAAAGAACTATTTGAAAAATGCACATACTCAGTGCTCTGGCTTTCTGCTCTTTCTGTGAAGCACACACCATTTCCCACTGAGATGAGTAGGTGTTGTACAAGCCCCAGCAGCGAGCAGAAAATCTCTCAGGGGAGTGCCAGTGCACTTTCAATCCACCCAGCACCAAATTGCACCCATTTGAACACACAGAGGAGTCAGCAGAAGATTCCTCACAGGTCAGTTAGGGATGGGGAGAGCATTTGCCTCCAATTTTACAAAATGGGGTTAAATGTGACAAACACCTAGGTGAGCCTGTGATCCTTCTGTGCCTGGGGATGCCCTGGACTTCCTTGTAGGTGAGCTGGTGGTAAAAGCCTGGAGACAGAGAAGATGTCGGGCCCTTGGAAAGGTGAAGCTTGTCAGGAGGATGGAGGCCTTGGAGAAGATGCTGGAGACTGTCTGCTGAGCTTCCCTTCCAAAGCAGTGCTGACTTCTCTTGTGGGCAGCCTGTGAGCTGGGGGAGCAGAGGGGGGAGGGCTGGGGACACACAATAATGTCATTGGAGGAAAGATGAGAGCAAGGTGATGGCTGGGCTAGAACACTCGCTAAGGGAACGGAAAGAGGCAATAAGGGAAATGCTTAATTACTTACAGACTTCTGTAAAGATGTGGCAAGTCAGTGAGCTACTGCACTTAATGAGGTAGCAGTGGTGAGCAGGCTCCTTTCAGCACTCCCTGGGAATGCTCCCGGCCTTTGTCTCGGGTGCAAAGGAGAACACATCAGCTGAAAGTTCTCCCCGAGGTACCTAACGAGGTGCCCCTTGTTAGCTGAATCTCCTGTGTGTGTGCTGCCAGCCTGTGCCACGCACAGTACAACAGATGCACGGTGCTGCTACCACAGTTCAGCCCTTAATTGGGAAGGGATGGGATGGGCAGGGTCAGATCCCAAGAAGGGACAAGAGAAGCAAGTCTGCATGGAAACCAACAGCAGTCATTAAGAAGGGGGTTTCTTTGGTGGAGAAAAACTCTGTGCTGGCTGGGGAGGGGCTGCAGGTCAGAACTACAAATGAACACTAAGCAGAAGCTCAGATCCCCATCCCTGTCTCTGAGGACGCAGGGAATGTTCAGTTCTCATCTTACCAGAAAGGGGAATGTTTCCACACCCCCTGTCCTCTCTTAGAGTAATTAATGATCAATTAAAGAGCACTCGTGAAAGATGAGGGGGAACCCTGTGTTCAGAGGAGATTATTTCACCCTTTCTATATAGTCACAGAAACAGTCTTCCAATTTCTTTTTATCATTTGGGTTTATTCATTTTTTTTCTCTTCCTTAAACATGTTTGCAACATCTCAGGCTTTTCAGAAAATGTCTGGCGAGTTCATCCTGTGTCCAAACACGTTGCAGTATTTTTAGGGCAATCTCTCACTTGCTGGGCATGAGAAATAGTTGCAATTCCACCCTGGCTTCATGAGGTCCTGCAGATCTCCCCCCAGCAGTCTGCTTTAGCACTAACCACCTCCCTCAGCCCAACCAGTGCCAGCCAGGCTTCCTCTCCCAGCCTCAGTTTCTTACTCTCAGTCTGAGCTGCTGGATTTTTTTATTGCACAGTTTGATCTTCAAGATGTTGGATACATGGACTACTTTTTTCCAATTTGCTTTAAATGGTGGTGAATAATTTTATGCACCACTTCCACTGCCCAAGGAATAGATAAACAGCGACTTCTCACACAGGTTAAGTGTCTTTACTCTCCTTTTAGAAATGATTTAGTGTGAAAAAGTGTGAAACCCTTTGTCTTCTGCAGACCTTAGAGAGTGCTCAGCTGCTGGCTGCCAGTCCCCTGGGCAGTGGAGTGGGATGGGATGTTCACAGCATCTTTGCAGTTGTGCTGTGTCTCTGGATGATGCACAAACTCTGGGAAGCCTCTGCACCTCAGTTTCCTCATCTGCCAAATGTGTGTATCACCATTCCCCTGTGCTCGGTGAGGCAGAAATCCCTCACATCCGTGTGTTTATGTAGCACCTGACACATAAACACACTTTTGGTCCCTAAGCTCTGTGGAAGGGGTGGAATGTTAGTGTTACGAAAAGCAGACTGAAAGGTGGTGAGGGAAGGGGGTTGTGGCTCTGACCACTTCTGTGCTGCTGGAAAAGCGCTCCTGGCAACCAACATCTGCTTTCTGTAGCACTCTGTGGTTTCTCAGCTCTACACATCTTGCTAAAGAGCATGTCAGATTGAATCAGAATTTCACATTATCCTGGTAGTGATGATAGCTGAGCGCCCTGTGTTTAATTCTCACCTGGTCTGAATCAGTCTGCTGGGTGAGGAGCTAGCAGGGTCTCACTGATGCTCAAGGCAGCTTTTCCCTGCCTGCACTCTCTACATGTGGGATGGGAGAGGGAAATGGTGCAATTTCAGCGACTTACAAAATTAAAGAGCACTGAACAGGATCTCCAGAACGGTGTCTCTGTCTGGCTCCTGCCCTGCCCCATCACTTATTCACTCAGCTGTAGCAGTGAGCAGAACTTCCTCATATCTGCTGGCAGAGTTACAGGCTGGTGGTGCTCATCCAGATCCCTCTGCTCCAAACCCACTAACACAACGTCTCCTGACATGTGTCTGAAATGGTGTGACAGGAAAGAGGCACACTTCCTAATTCACTGGTTTATGGACCTCATAACTTTGTAAATGGTGTGGTGAAATAGGAACCTCTGCTGTGTGCCAGCTGCTTAAAAGAAGAGGTGACTGCTCTTTGCAGGAGCTGGAACTTGTTTGACTTGGGGTCAAACTTCACCTCTCTCTTCAGCTACTGTAGATAAAACTCTGCAAGTGTTGTAGACAACACTGCTTGGTTTCTGCTGAGGATCTGATTCCAAAGCCTGCTGAGTTAATCATGTGTGAGCTGCCATAGTTTTCATAGCACATAATTATTATGGGATTTCTTTTCTTTCTCTGGATGCTGCTCTTGAAGGCATTAACGACACGTCTACCACATGCAGCGAATCTCAAACCTGTGGGAAGCAGTTTTTCCCTATGAACCACTGGGTGGTTTTGGGGACTTCAGGGGGTTGTGCTTCCCTGTGTCTGCTACAGACAAACACAGGACTTCTGGTCTGTGATGTCTGAGGGCTGAATCCCTCCTGACAGCAGGGACTTGGAGGGAGAGGAGAAGCTGCTCACTGCATCCGCTGATGACGCTGGGAGGGCGATGTAGGAGCAGAAAGGCACAAAGATTAAGTGTGTTAGGAGAGAGGCTTTGTGGCAGAGCTAATGAGTTGGAGACAAGTGTTTCAAACAGATGCTTCCTCAGGCTGTGTGTAAAATAAAACTTGTGCAGGCACAATGGTGCTAGGCAGGGTTTGACGTGATGACCTTATAAGCACTTCACTGAAGGATGTGATTAATGACCTGTGATTAATGACCTGTGCTTTGCCATTGTATAACCTGATCTCCCATATCGAGGTGGCAGACACCTGCTCTCTACCAGAGGGTAAATATTCCCAGGGCAGCATCCTACAGACCTTGTTCACAGCCTGCTGAGGTCACTGCAGCCACTTGCATCAAGTTCTTTGAGATCTGGATAAGCCACAGAAGGATCTAAAATCTGGGTTTTTATGCACCTAGCGGTTGAGGAGAGAAGATACTCATTGAAAAGCTTTTCAGACCTTCACATAAGGACTTCCAATACTGATCTTTAATTTTCACTTAATTCTTGCTTATTTTGCTCCTCTGAAGAGTTAAGGACTCATCTTGAGAAGTGTTCTGTTATATTGCAGATCAAGCCATGGGGCACCTGAAGTTTTTGGAAGCCACAATAACTTTTCAGGGATCACACCTGTGTCCAAGCTGTCAGATATTTTGAAGGGACATGATCTCTATCACCCTGACATTGCTTTTCTGCCTGTATTTCCAGGTCTTAATCATCCTTGTAGGCTGTGGGCTGCCTTGTAAAGCCTCAGTCCTTGGGTGAAGACTGTTGGATGAGAAACAAAAGCATCAGCGCCCTAAGCAGTGGCAGACTGATCAAGGACATGTCTCCTCTTCAGACAGAAACACCATCTGCTCTTGATGTTGCATCTGACATCCCTCAAAGCTAGATTTTCCAGGAATCCAAACTGGCGACAGTAATGTGATTTGTGCTGCTGGTAATTAGTAACTCCTGTGGTCTGGCATGCTACAAGTCGACCAACAGGTGGATATAACAGGTACAAATTAAATTTCTTTTTGTTGGCTCACAAAGCAGCATCAGATCTGTTCCAGAGGGGGATTGGTCTCCACATTCAGGGACAGGTTGGGTGTGGAAAGCTATAATCTCTCATTTTACCCATAGTATCTCTCTTAGCCTGCTTCCACTGGGAAATAGATTCTGTTGGTGTAAATCACCACGTGGCTGCTTTTCCCCACAGGGATGAGAGAAATGAACATATTTGCACCTGAGGCACCTGAGAGCATGCTTGCAGTCAGGCTCTGGTGTTGTCCATGGCTCATCTGGGCAGTAGTACCTTGCCCAAAGGGGTACTGGAGTGCCTGGACGGACAGGAAGGCACTGTGGGCAGGACAAGGGATCCCTGGTGGATTTTGTTCCCAAGGCTGAACTCATGTGGTTCCTCATCCACAGTCAGAAGGTGGCAGAGCTGGCTGGCCTCTCCCTTTGTGTGGGGCTCAGCCCCAAGAATGGTTATTGCTTTCTCTCAGAATCCATCATCTTTGTTTTCCTTCATAATCAAAATTCCAGTTCACCACTCTTGGTTTGTGATGGCACCTGAATCCCATCCTCAAGAATGTCCTGAAGTTCACCTAAGGCATTCTCCCAATAGCAGAGCATAAATCCTCTTGGAAGGACAGTTCCTTGTTCATGTGATGCCCCATGTTTGGGGCCTGACTCTGTTCCCATGTACATCAGTGGTTCTTGTGGTGATACCCAAATGCAGATCAGATGTATTGGTGTATTCTTCCTGGAGAAAAAGGGAAAAATAAGGAAAACTGTTATAATATGTAATATGTAACATCCAAAGTATAATCTCTAACATATGAAGCACACTCTGATTCCAGTTTATGAGGAGCAAACAGTCTTTCCAGTAAAACCTCTATGAGCACTTCTTTTAGAGGAGAAGATATAACACTGAAGTCTCTGATGAACAGCATTTGAAATGATGAAGTAGAGCTGCTGATGGGGACACTGTGTGGCTTTGTCTCTTCCAGATCAACTGCACTTTGGTGTGATCTGGCTGGCAGAGAGAACCACGATGTGACAGAGGAGGAGGAACTGGGTGTTTACCTCCTGTGTGAATAAAACCAGGTAACTTCAGGCCTTGTCTTCCAGTGACACTGCTTGCTAATTAGACTGTCAGTGGGAACCTTTGAGAACTAAACAGAATAGACATAATCCTGCCTGCAACGTAATTAAAAATATTTGCCCCTGGCTGATAACTGACCCACTGATTTCCTCCTGTTTGAGAAAGCTTTATAAAAAATTACTGAGCTGTTTGTGTAACAGGACAGCCACTTGCACAGATGTTTCCTGTCTGCTAACTTTTCAGTGTTGTGAGAAGATGTCACAGGAAGGAGAAACTTGTTTGAAATTCTGGAAGCCTGTTTAGTTTGTTTGTTTGTTTGTTTGTGTGACGGGGAGAAAACTATCTCCAGATTACTTAAAACCCTGTAAAAACCCACAAAACTGTTCTGCTAGACCAGCAGATGAGAGGGTAGAGGCACAGCTTTAGTGATGCTGGATGTCAGGCTGGTGGTACCAGCTGAGATCCCCATCTGTCCAGGGCCCAAATCCCAAGCAGTGTGGCATGAAGACAACTCTTGACACCTTTCTCAGTGTGTCTTCCAGCACTGTTATTTGAGCCCTGCTCTGAGGGGTTTGATGTACAGCATGAGAAGCTCTGGGAATGGGAGCATTGGCTGATGGAATCACAGACTGCTGGCCTGGATGTTTTAGGTCATGAAGACAGTGTTGCTCATAGTGGGAGAGCTCCAGGGAGGAAAAAAGTAGGAATCATCCCTGCTGAGATGCACTGAGTATATTGGATGCTGCACTTGTCCTAAGGGAGACCAGGCAGGAAGTGTGGCTGCCAGGTCTCTCTGAGCAGAAATCCCAATTTGGGTCCATATTCAGAAAAGACAAAAGTTTCTTCCCTGATGTGAGAAAAGTCATAGTAAAAAAAATCTACCTTACTTATTATTCTGCCTCAACAGCTGTCAGTATCACAGATTAGAACAGTGGCAAACCTAGAGCAAGCTCTCCTCCCCAGGTCATTGCCAGTGATAATATTATGTGCCTGGAGCTGCAGCTGGTCTGTTGTGTTTGACAGGTCCAGCTGTGTCTGTGTTCTGGGCCTGAGCACATTTATACTGGTGTTGTCCAGGGTAGAGTCCCATGATTTTAATTACACAATGTACAAGGAGGTGTGTCCTTCATGGGTTTAAATCTTCTGCATAGTAATTTCACAGCTGCCTCTAGGAATGACAAATACTTTTTTTCCCCCTCCTTTTTGATGTTATAGACATATAAACATTGAAGAAATCAGCCTTTGCCTCTTCTGAATTTCCAGAGACAGCACAGAACACGGAACCATGAGCCAGTTAGGATCCTGCCGTAGTGCAAACTTTCACACAGACATGGTGGCATTTGGAGCAACAGCAGGTTCAGCCTGGAATTTCCTTCCCATAAGAGGCAATTAAACTGTAAACTCACAGAGAGGTGCCAGATCTGGAGACCTCATGGAAATCTGCAGGGGGACGTTTCTGCAGTGACCTTTGTGTAATGATCTTGTTAAGGAACATAAACTCCTTGACATTCTGTGTCTCTGATGGGGATGGTTCTGCAGGCAGCACCAGGGGCTGTGCAGTTTGGTCCTGTTGTGCTGAGGGATCGGGCTGCTGTTCTCATCAATGCTGCTTATGTGCTCTCCCTTGAGTATTAGTCCCAACCAAAACCCTTTGAAACCTCTACAGATCATTCTCACCCTTCCCACCTTTTTTCAGTCATTCTTGCATAGAGAAAAACCCCTCATAAGCAGTGTGATACCTACGGGCTTCGTGTTGTGGCAGTCACCATCCTGACCTGCTTCAGTGCAGGAGGTGGTGGCACCGGAGCCTTTGTGGGTGCAAGAGTGCCTGAGACAGATTTCTTCGGGCTGAAACCAGAGTCAGGAACTGACAGTGGGAAAAGACAAGCAGGCAATGTTGCCTCACATTCAGAAATTTCTGACTTCAGCTAATTTCTGAGTTCAGCAGAAGCTGGGAACAAAACAGTTTCTCCCAGAGGAATATGATTTCTAGTCAGCACAGGGTTGGGATCTTTCCTCTAAAGAAGGCAGGGCTTCCCAGTTCCTGGCAAGTTTGAAGCTAGAAACCATCAGTCTGGCAGAACCCCCTTGGCAAATCATGAATGCTCATGAGCTATCAAAGCGCTGCAAGGAAATGAATCTGCTCTGATTTATACCGGTGGGAAATCTAGCCTTTAATTTTAGTTCTTGAATTAGCAGTTGTTTTAATCACACGAACGCTGTCTGCCAGTTGTCAGGGCCACATATGCGAAACACAGAATTACTGCTTCAGTGGAGCCCGAAATATGTAATGTTTCAGTAAAGCCTTTTTTGGGGTTTATGGACCATTAAGAAGAAAGTGTAATGGAGAGTCATGCAACAGCCAAAGGGAAGCAGGAGCAGCCTTCTTCATCACTGCTTTGTGCAATTAGGGAACAACTGACAGGTCATTCAGTATTAATTGGTCCCCTTGGAGCCTGAGCTTTATGAATGCTATTACACAATGTGAGAGCAGTGGGCTCGAATCAATGACCCTGACGGTCTCCTTCCCTCTGACAGCCACTGTTCCTACATAAACACTGTTCCTACATAAACATGGCTTATTGGACTGTTCCTGCTGGACTCTGGGGACTTACACCAACAGTGAGTTCAGCCACTCTGGTTTTCTACCCAGCAACATTCAGCAAACACTAAACACCAGTTCTGCCACATGTGGAACTGTCTCTCTCAGAGGAGCCAGGAGGAGATTTTCTCCACAAAATCTTCCACTGTGCACTTTCTCATCACTTTTCTGGTAGGGTTAAGTATACTCAGCCATTTTGAACTTCATGTTACAGATCTGGGGAATCCCTAGAGGAGATGCTGCATCTCTGGAAAGGTCTGAAATGAGATTTCTGAGGTATTTCTTTCTGTAAGCCCATGCAGTCAACACATCTGATCAACGCTGCTTTTCTGATACACCCCTGTCCTCTTGCTCAAGCCATGCAGTGTGCTGTGGGCATTCCTCAAGCTAAGGAGAAAACAGAGTTGTCTTCCTCAGCAGAGACTGAACCCCTTTCTGCCAAGTTTGTTTTTGCCTGAATTTCTAGGATGACCTGTAAGGTGAAATGCAATATGGTGCAGTAGAGGATGCTGCTTATTAAGAATCCTCAGGCTGAAGTGGTGCCTGGAGAATAGACAGAAGTGTTCATTCTTCCTCAGTGATTTCTCTCTCTGACCTTTGTTTTTCACCGCCTCTGTTACCTTTCTCCTCTCTCTCTGTCATGAAAGCAACAATCTGAACGAGAAGGGAGCATGATTGATGTTCAGTCAGCTCCAGCCTGGTTCACACAGGATTCTTCAGCAATAAATTGGAGAAGAGCCTCTGCTCGGCTGTCACTGGCAGCAGCCAGGCTGGTTACAGCAGTGTGGGCACGGAGAGCAGGCGAGGACATCTGAGTGTCAGCACCTCCTGAGCTCTGGGAGAATTATCTATACTTTACCCAGTGCACAGCTCACAGTTTGCCATGTTCGCTGTGGTCACCAGCTCTGCAAACAGACAGAGATTGGCCTCTTTGTATGGGAGTTAAGATTTGGCTGTGCTTGCAACAGGGTCTAGCATGAGGTGTGGTTTTAGACCAAGTACCTCTAAGAGTACCATAGATCTGATTGCTGGTTTGAAACATTAGTTTTACATCTGAGAACGTTTTCTTTTCATTTTTCCAGCACGTCCCAACACCCTGGACGTTGCAGCTCCGGAGGTCCTCTCTCAGCACCTCTCACTGCCGGCCGCCCAGCAGAGACTCCCCGCACGCATCTCTCCGGCATCCCCCCGCCATCCAAAGGCACCGCACGCCGGTTGTATTTTTTTATTACTCGTTACGTGCGTTTCAAACCTTCGAGAGATCCGTGCCTCGCTGCAGCATCGGCGAGTCTGCATCCTATTCCTTGGCATTTGGCGGTGTCTCCCTCTCTCCCCCGCGGCGGCCGCGCTCCCTTCTCCGCCCCGGGGTCGCCGGAGCGCGGCTGGGGCTGACCCTCGGCGGAGATGCGCTCCCGGGTTTTTCCTCTCCGTAGGGGAAAAAAGGGGCTGTTCTGCTCCGGGCAGCTCTGTCAGCTGAAGGGGGCGGGAGCTGCAGCCTTGAAGTAGAAAAGGAAGAAGGAAAAGCGGCGGGGAGAGGGTGAGCGGTGCAGGACAGCGGTGGGCGGTGGGCTGAGCCTCCTGGGCACCGTGGGCTCCGGGAGGAGGAGGAGGAGGCAGGAGGGGATGCAGCGGGGCAGGGATGCTGCGGCTGAACACCCATCTGCCTAAGGAGAACAACATCGTCCTCCGAGGGGAAGGAAGAAAGTGGGGGGAAAGCGGCCGAGCTCGCACAGAGCCCGCTGAGCTCTCCCGAGGACTGACTGCCCGCCTGACACCACAGCAAAGTTTCCTGAGCTCGGTGACCAGAGGAGAGAAGTGATGTGAGATCTTTCTCGCCCCAGCGCACAGCTGGGCTTCCAGCCCCGGTTCTGCTGGGACTGGCCATGGCTTTGTCATCCCCGACGGAAAGCTGAAGGGGAGACCCGGGGCACCCGCTCTCTCCATCGCCTTCCCTGGCTCCACGCTCCAGCCCAGGTAGGAATCCTGCCCTCCCAGACACCGAGGCTCTCTCTGGCCCTGCCAGAGAGTTTCCCAGCACTTTGCCCAGGGGAAAAAAAAAGTCTTGTGCTTCTCCTGATAGCTAAATGTTTTGTGCCTGTGTGTTTGTGAGCTGCCTGTGTGTGGGGGGTGGTTGTAGCTGTCTGACTGCAATTTCTGTTTGCTGATCACTGTCATTATTTTTCTGTGCCATTACACCTCTGGAAAGGAGACTCATCTAGGGTCTGTTAAATATTTTGGTTGTGCTGCTGCAATGACACAGTGTGGAAGGATGATAGCTCAATTTCTCTCCACTATAAGAGGGGAGCGTTCTTGGCTGTACATGCTGCTGGTGCTGCTGCTATGGCTTTAAATGATGCTCCTAAAATGCTGGCTGGATATGTCAGTATGCCCTTTGAGCTCCAGGAACTCTCAGAGATATGGATGAAACTCCCTCTTTTCTTCCCTGAGAGTATAGGGAGGGGTGGATATTCCCCTGGAAGGAACCACTGTAGCCTCTGGATTTCCATCACACCAGCTTGAGTGTGCAGCTTTTATTTTTGCATGGCAGTGCTTGCAGTAGCGCATTTCAAGCTGAAATATTGTTTGGAGAAGAAACCTACAGTCTAACTGATAAGAAAATAACCTGTTTCCTAAACAGAACTTTTTCCATTCCTGTTGGAACAGAAGTTGGTAATTTTGAACAGACTAATTTCGCTGTAAAGTTGGTCATTTTTTAAGCTGTTGATTTCGCTGTAATGGAAGATAAAACCTGCCACATATCCTCAGGCAGGTCAGCAGTGGGAGCTGACCCACATCAGCCCATTCCTGTGGCTGAGAAGGGGATGGAGAAGCATCAGCCTGTGCCTTAGGAGAGGACACAAGAGCAAAGGTGCTTATGTTGTACGTGACAATCAGAATAAATATGGACTTTATGTTGTCATGGGGCCTTATTAGGTAGAGGACAGCATACAGCATTCTGTGGCTTTGGTTTGCTTTTTGCTTTATCCTCCACAGCTCTGTTGGCTTTCTCATCTCCACGTCATCTGATTTTCTAACAGGAATCCCTTGTGCATATTCCCTGATGATTTATATGAAGATCAAGACAAAAGTAACCAGTGATCTACTTTCTAAATGTTTCCAGCCCAAATACTTCTATGTGCTGTTAGTTACCCTGTGGTGTGTGGGCAGATCGTGTCCTAGCCCTGTAATCGTTCTTGACTTCCAAGATCTTCTGCCCCCAAGCTGATGGGAGAAGTTCCAGGCAGGAATCTCCGTCGAGCCCATTGCTCTCTGATGGGAAAGGTCCATTCCCTATGTAGGTACTCCAAGCAAAGAGGAGAGGAAAAAAGTTTTGCCTTGGCCAGAACACTTATGGTGCAGCTGTAGAGAGGGTGTGACAAGCCCCAGAGCTGCTCACACAGCTCAGATGAGATCTCAGCCCTGACTCCTCTCTTCCCTCCTTGGATGGGCTGCCCTGATTTATCATTGCCAATGGTGCCTGAATGAGCCCTCTTGTCCCACTCCTCCCCTTACAGCCTGGGACATCCGGTGAGGATTTTGCCCAAACTTGAGCCCCCATTCTCAGGGATCTGTAATGATGAACAAAAACTGCCAGGCAGAGGAAATGAGCTATGAGGGACCATGCTGGGTGATATCGCTGCAGCCTTGAAAGCAGCCAGAAACCAGCAGGGTCTCTTTGGAGTGGCTACAGGTGCCCACTGACAGATGTGATGGGCAACAGGTTGAAGTTCCTCTTGAAAATCTCAGTGGCAGCCCGACCTCTGGTGATGCCTGGCCTAAGAGCAGAAGCATCTGGCTTGTTTAGTGTCCTGCTGGAGCCCAGCTGCCTGGCTCTCCCAGGAGGGGGAATTCTTTCAGACTGGAAGCAGGTAAGTGCTGAGAAGCCAGGAGGAAGAAAGCTGACAGAGTGAATCTGTCCTGTTTTTCAACCACGAGAAGCCACGCAGTTCCCTGGTGAGCACTTTGCAGTGGGAGAATGTGGAGCCAACCAAGGGAAGAGCCACACTGGGGTGTCTGCAGCCTCTGTGTGCCAGAGGTTTGGACTGGCATCGGCAGGAGCTGGTCTGAAAATAGTGCGTGCATGTGCGTCTTTAACCAGACAATCTTTAATCTTGCTGCTGGTCCAGGGCTGGTGAAGGAGGCAGAATCAGGGCTCCAGCTCACATCAGCATGCCAGGGTTCCCAGGCAGAACAAAAGGACACTGCTAGAGAAACATGCATATGTGTCAGCCTGGCTAATGGAGAACATGCCCTTTCTCTCTCACACTCTCCCAGTATCCTGAAAAATCTTTGCCTGCTGAGAGACCCCTCCCCAGTCAGGGATCTCCAGACGAGGAAGGATTTAATCCTTTGATGCACCTGTCCCTGTCGGTTCCAGCTGATGTCTCAGTGAATAGGAACTCCATGGAAAGTTCAGTGCTGCACACATTCAGGTCTAAACAAAAGCCCAAGCCAAGGAAATGAGATATGACACCCGATGGAACAGCAGAGAGCTTTGCCTCAGCTGGAGGTGCCAGAAAATTTTATAACCTAGGAAACATGTTGAAAATGCCCGGCTGATCCCACTGGCATCTTTCAGTGTGATGGGTGCTGGCTTATAATATTTGTTGGTTTGTTGGTTTTTTGTTTTTTTTTTAAATTTAGTGGCTACAGAGTGTTGATAGCACAACAGAGATTCTTAGCTCTTGCCATAGAAACTGAGTGGTATCAGTTTTTCTCTGACAACACTTTTGAAAGGGATTTGACAGGAGAGGAGGGAAGAAGCTAGGGAGCTAGGCAGGGGAGTAAGGAAGAGCAGACTGCTATTGTTTGCAATCAGGCTGAGAAGAGAAATGCTCTCCTGCCTGTAAAATCAAAGACATCACCAGAAAACTGCTGACAAATTGGCTTCTGGCAATTTGGCTTCCCAGGAAGAACGGCAAACACAAAGCCAGCTCTCATCACATCCAATAATCTCCTCCATGGAGAAGCTGCTACTGTCAGTCAGTGCTGTGTTACTGCCTTGGGTGCTAGACAGATCCCCACACAGGCTCTTTTTCAACTTCAGCATCTCAGTTTCCATGAGCCTCCATCCTGGAGCTGATATGGCTTGTGCTCAAAGCCTGTAGAAGTCTGGGTTTATGGTTGCTGAGGCAAACAAGATACCCAGTCCTTTTTCTGTGGGGTCTTCTATCATCACATCAAAGATGGTGAGATGCATGGTAGAAAACATGGTCCAGCTGACAAAACACCCACATTTGCTCCATTTTATTACACACTTCTGTGACTGACAGGGTGTCACTCAGCATCTGTTGATGGCATTTGTGTCACTGAGCACCCAAGTCTTACCTGCTCGAGTCATCTGCAAGGTTCCCTCTGTAATCAGCTCAGCCTCACAGTATAGACATCTTTTGGAGATGTTCTGGGTTATCTTCTGGGACCTTTTATTCTCCACTGGCTGGAAAGGCAACCTGGGTGACTCATTTCAATTATTGGAAAACTGAGACATGGAGCAAAGTGTCCCCCTTTCTGTCACAATTTTGGACCATTACCCATTCAAAACCACATCACCCTCATATTGCAGTGAGGGATGTTCAGGGCAGTACTGGATTCTGGTGTTTTGGGCAGGTGTTGTGTGCGTGGTGACAAACACTGTGAGACCAGCTATGGCACAGGCTCTGGCCATCATATGCTCGGATTCACTTGGGCATCATCCACATGGAGAGCAAAGGACACTGGGGTCAGTGCTCCAGCCTGAGGGTGACCACATGTGACCACTACAGACAGGAAGAGCTCAGCCTTGAAAGCAGGCGTGGATTTGTGCTTAGATTCTGGCACCAGCAAACCCAGAGAAGATGCTGGTGACCAGGAATGGTGGGGGAAAGGTGCTTTGGTTCACTGCTCTAACAGCTGCTTCTTCATTCCTCTCCAGGATTTCAAAGCAACAGGAGACTGGAACTGGCCTTCTCAACACAGCAGTCACCCTGTGAGGACTGACGTGGCCTCCAAGACTCTTCCCAGCATGTTCAGTGAAAAGAGCAGTGGATCTTTGTCCCAAAAAACCACCCAGAAAAAGACCCGACCCCAGGGCCTCCCCTCCCCTGCTCTCTGCTGCGCCTGCGGACTCTGCATCATGCTAGCAGGGATCAACATCACCTTAGTGGGAGCATTTGCCTTTGGGACCTTCCTCCCTGTGAACAACCCTCCCATCATCATCGGGCCCATCTTGTTGGTGGTGGCCTTCACGTTCTTCGGCGCCTGCTGCATCTGCAGCCGCAGGCCCCCGGCCCACGGCGCCCGGAAATCCAAACCAGGTTCTAACATCGGGCTCATCAAACCCGGCAACACGGCCTTTGAGATTGAAACCAGCGAGCACACGGTGCAGGACACCACTGCTGTCCAGCTGAGCCCCACGAATTCCCCTGTCTCCTCCAAAAAGTCCACGCCGGTTCACGAGAGCGCCAAGGCTTGCAAGCTCTTCACCATGGAAGGCAACGGGCCAGTGGCCAAATACACCACAGGAGGAGAGGCCATACAGCTCAACCTGCCCAGGGACCTGGCCACATCCTAAACCCGGGCAAAGCTTTTGTCAGCAGCCAGCTGAATGCTGCAATGGGTGAGCTGGAAATGTTCCATCAGTCAGAGGTGTGGGGAAGGTGCTTGTGAAAAGCCAGCAGACAGTCAGGTCTCTCTGAACCACTTTAAGGGAGATGGATGCAACAGCAGAAAAAAAAAAAAAATCCAGATTTTTGCTGAAACATGCCCATTATATGGTTTTAAAAAGAAAATTGATAATGATGCTGCTGTGAAAAGATGACTCTCAGTTCCTTGAAATATGCTGCCATTTTGGGGGAGCAGATAGGAAGAGGGGAATGAATTAATTTGTCTGATATAAGGTGGAAATTTGACAGTTGGACAGAGAGGCTACATGGGACTGAGAAATGACAGCTCTTTCTTCTCAGAAGTGAAGCAATTCTTGGACATAAAAGAAGCAGGAATGCAGTAAATTACAGCTTGCTTCCACTCAGTCACAAGAAGATTTCAGCATTTTTAGTGCCAGACTTTTTGGCACTAGGGACAAAGCTATGTGTTTGCTACTGATAAAGCAGTGTGAAACCATCTCCCCTCTGTTGAAAATTCTTGCCTTCATTCAGGGGATTTTACCACCCATTGTAAGAGAAGGAACCACAAAGATCACAATTAGCACTGGTATTTTCCTCTCATGTTAATGAGTTTGAGCTGCAGCTGTGCTACTCCTCGCAGTATATTTCTTGGAAGACCAGTCAGGCTGAATCCTTGGGGATAAGCTCCTGGGGTAACCAGAGATGAACAGGAGCCTGCAAATTAAACTTTTGGGCCATGATTATGTATTGAGTAGTAGGCAACTTACTTCCCTTGTTTTTGTGGAAGGCTGGCCTGGGACACACCTTGGGGCAGGGGGTAGATAACTGTATGGGCTGCAGAGTAGCTGTGCTGGAAGATGGTGACTGTGTCTCCTTCCCTGAAGTGACTGTGAGATCCATTGCCCAGGAGTGGATCCTTGCTGCAGGAAATGGGCTGCTCAGTGTGCTCATGGGTTTGCAAAGCAGTGGGATGAGTTGCAGAAGAGAATTTATCAAGAGCTGTTCCAAGCAAAGTTACCCCCTCTGCCTCAGAAAGACCCCAATTTGATGGATTAGTGCTGCAAAGGATTTGTGTTCTTCTCTGGGCAACTCTGGCTGGGAACACGGTGCTCTGCTGATGGGTTTTGGCTCTGACTCCTGTTCACATGGGGGATCTGGGACCAGTGTGGGGAAGGACAGCACTGCTAGGCAGGACCTGTGAGGGGGGAGGCAGCAGCAGGACAGTGGATTTCAAGTAGGAATGGCTGCCTAGGTCCTCTGTTTATGGTAACTCTATATTTGAAATGAGGTTTTTGGGACTTTGAATGACAAGGAAATCATCTGGACCATACCAGACCACTACAATAGCCCAGCTAGCCCAGAATCCAATTTCTGACAAGACTGAGAGCAAGGTCTGAAGAAGAACATCAAGACAGGGGAAAACCAGGATGTTGCTTGCCCAAAGTGCTTTCCCAGCTTCCAACGTGCTATTGCTGAGGAGCTTCCTGAGCTGGAAGTGGTGCCTGTATGTAGTAGCCCTGAATGGATTTCTTCTCCATGAAATAATCCATTTGTGCCTGGACTGTCTGTCAGCTCTCATCATTTGTGATCCTGCAGCAGGAAGCTGCACAGTTTGGCTTATTTTCATCCTGCATCCTATTACCTCCCTTTCATGCCCCAAATTTCCCATTTTAGAAGGGTCAGCAAAGAATCCATGCCCTTGCCACCACTCAGGTTTTCTGAGATGTGGTTTTTAGGTCATGTCCCCTTCAGTCATCTCCTTCTTACAGTACTTTACGTCTCTTGTAGCCAGTGGGAGGTAACACTTCCCATTCAGCCCAGCATCAGCTGCTGGCTTGGCTGAGGACAACACAGCTCAGAGGCGTTAGCCATCAGAAATGTGTGTGGAGAGAGGTGGGAGGGCTGAAGGGGAAATGCTGGAGGAGAGAGAGGAGTTGTGGCATGGCCAAGGCTCCCCTGGGCCACCAGCAGATCTCTCTGTGAGCCACATGGATGCTGTGCTGAGTAGGTGATGGCACATGTGGCCATGTGGGAGCTGGAGACGAAAGCCATGGCCTGTACAGGCCGTGCAGGAGGAGTCCTGGTGGCTCTGGGGAGCTACTGGGCAGCTGATGGTTCCTGCATGAGCCCAGGTAGGATGAGGCTGAACTGAAATAATTCCTTGATGAGAGGTTAACCAAACAGTCTTAACGTGAGTCCTTGAGTGCTCCAGCAGTTTGCTGCCTTCAACAGCTCCTTCTGCACCAAGGAATTACATCTTGATTTTAGCAGGGCTGGTCTATACTGGTTAGGAGGAGAAGGGGCAGGCGTGGGAGAAGGAGGTTTGTGTAGGGCTGGGTAGATGTAGGTCAGGTCTTTGGTACAGCAGCAGCTGCTGTGCTGAGCAAAAGGCTCCCATGATTTTTGCCTGCCCATGAGTGCTGTAGCAATTAAGCAGAATGTCTTGGGGCTGTAGGTTTGATTCTCAGCTTGCTGGCCTCGCTAGCATACAACAGCTTGGAAGTCTTTGAGAGGCATTTCCCATGTGAATATGGTTGCTGCAGGACTTTTCTTTGAGCACTTGGAGCAAAAAAATTAGTAAAATCAAGTGATAACCATACAGCTACTTTCTTTGTTCACTGAAGTCTTGAAAGCCAAGTCTGGAGAACATCCTGGAATCACTCCTTATCACAGCTGCCCTGTCAAATGCTACCAGAGGTGGGTAACACAATGGCTGACCAAGAGATGCCAACCAGCAGAGCTGGTACCTGGGCAGGCAGAGGGGTGGGACCAGTGACATGCTGATCCCCTGTGGGGTGGGGTGGTGGGTGTGCCCACTGAGGTGTGACCCCAGCTGCCTGCACAGCAAGGAGCCCATGAGAACATCCACTGCCTTCCTGCTCCTGCCTTTTCCTGTCTTTTGTAATTTCCATGTCTGTCTGTCTGTTCACCTCCATGGTCAGCTGTGACTGATGTTGTTGTGAATCTCGTGCCTCCTTGTGTAGTGGGAGACAGGGACAGTTCCTTGTTCTCCAAGTCAGCATTTCTGGTGTGAGTCTTTTTTAAAAAGTTGTTGTTTCTGTGTGTGCAACGTGGAATTTGGAAAAGACAGACTCATTAAAATAATTGCACTCAGAGAGCATTTGGCCTGCCTGCTTTTTCTCTGTAACAACCACCTTCTCCCTTACCCCCACACTCTGTGTGCCCCAATCTTGTCTTTGTTCATTTTGCCTCATGCTCTTCACTCTCCTGCTTGATTTCCCAGACAGTGCAAGCAGCTGCAAGGAAAAAGGGTCCCTAAGAATTCATGTTGCCTCTTGAATGCCACTTTTCCTTGAAGTCCTGGTTGCCCAAACACTAGTCCCACTGCAGACTCCCACTATCATTGCTTTGCCTAACACAGGAACAACCAAATTCAGCCTTTTTTGCCTGCCTGTGTGTGTTTAACCCCCAGCTGGGTACCTGAACAGACCAGATGTGAACTGTGGGCCTCTGGGCTCTCAGGGACACAGGAGGAGCAGCTCTGTGGGCTGGGGTGGGTGAGGACTGTGGGCTGTTCTGATTCAGTCTCTCTGGTGATGGAGGACTGGACTGGATTATTTCAGCCGATCCTCCCCAATCCTGGGTAGAGATGATATTTAATTTATAGTGCAGGGAAGGGGTGGGAGCTGTATCTGTGTGTGCCTGGATTGGTGCTGTCACCTTTCCGTGCTCGTTCCTGGCTTAGCCCAACGTGGGCTCTTGGAGATGAGTCAAGGAGGGATAGCACAGCGAGAATAAAGAGGATTTGAGAGCCTTGCAAATTCACCTCGTCAAAGGGCTTCTCTCCCATGTGCAGCCAAGTGATTTGAGATGAGAGGAAATCTCTCCATTCCAGGCAGCCTGGCTGGTTAAAGACCTGAGAAATGAGCTGGCTAAGAAGGCTCCACTGACAATGTGTGTAAAATGAAAACCTTTTCCCTTCAGAAAGGATTTTTTTTGGCCATTAGGAAAAACTCCATGGAAAGGTTTTTCTTTTTTAAAAGTGGGACCAGAGAGAAGAGCACAGAGGAGGGTTTGCTGAGCATCCACTGCCCTCCTCCTGGACCTGCAGCCTGTAGCATTCCTGCCACAGCAGCTGCTCTACACTAACCTGAGCTTCTCTTTCCATCTGGAAGAATAAACCAGAAACATTACATGAAATGTAATTAGCTTTTTCTAATTTCCAGCCCCAATTTATCTGTGACTGGTTTATTTCCTTTTATCCTTGTACCAACAATGCCTTTTAACCAAGATACCTTTTTACCTCCTGGAAATTTTTATCCCTGAAACATTTTAGGTTTGCTGCAGATCTCTTAGAGCTTTCCTTTCATTAAGTTGAGCTGGCTGACTCCTTCCATCCTTCCCTCCTGTGAAATGCTCACATTTTTCAAGGAGCCCTTACTTTTCTCTGGCTTATTCCTCTGATTTTGGCTCAGGAGCTCCATGAATGCTCCTGAACAGCCCTTCTTTTGACTCACAAAGTCCACAGCAAAGTACAAATCTTCCAGGTCTGTCTTGTGCAGGAAATTGGGCAATTTCCTTGGATAAGTCCTGGAAGAGGAAAAAAAAAATCCATGAAAAAGCAAAAATATCCATGAAAATGTGAAATTTCCATTCACAGAGTCCCTCTGTTAAAAAAATAATAAAATGAGATTTTATGTCATTAGTCTCCATTGAGCCCATGGCAAATGTGCTCAATTTGAAGGTTGAAAGGTTGGTTTTCTCCAGCTGGCAGATGCTGACAGCCCAGCTGAGCTTTCAGCAGCCATGGGAGAGACCCTCAGACACCGCCAGCAGCCCCACTACAACATGCTCTAGGAGAGGTTTGAATATTTGGTTAAAACTTCTGGATTTCAGACTGATGACCCCCAAGGAGCTCCTCATTTGGGGTGGCCTCAGAGTGACACCCTGCCACGTGTCCCCAGGGTGATGTGAAGCCACAGCAGATGTTCATCCTCTCCAGCAGCACAGTCCTCTGAATGCACCAAGGGTATGGAGCATCTCCCTGGTGTTGTCTTACACAGTTTGCTCTCACACACTTCCTAAGGAAGCCGGGAGCTTGACTCTTTAAATTTTAAAATCAATCTGCAGGTCTTGGAGAGTGACTCCGTGCAGTGGTGGCCAGTCTAGAGGCTTCTGCTGTCCCAGCTGCCCCCACTGCTGAGCCAGAGAGCTCCAGCAAGGAGGAGACCACAGTTCACCCAGTGGAGCCCCAGGCTGCAGAAGGCAGCTGGGCCATCAGGGCTGGTCAGCAAGGATTGCTCCTTACAGGCTCCTTCCCACGCCTCTGTTCCATCTCATTTATGAAGCCTGTGCAGAGGAGATTTTGCTGTTTCCATCAGCTGCTCATCATCACTCTCAGCCTGGCTCTGCAGGACCTGCACACGCTGACACGGCTTTGGGTTCTCAGAGCACAGGCAGTGTCCGGCCTGGGAGGACAGATGGTGTTTTTCAAGACATCCACGCACACAGAGTCCCCAGGAGTTTTTCCAGGGAGCCCGAAGTCATCTGGAAATTTTGATTTCTTGAAATGGGCCTGTCCTGAGAATACACTGGTTCTCATGATGCTTTTGCCAGGAAATAAACTTCCCAGGTTCCAGATGAAATTTCCGATCCAAACACTTGAGAGTTGCTCTGTTACTCAATCCTCCAGGCACCCCTAAAAAAAGATCTTGCTGAACTCTTGTCTCCACATCAGGACCAAACTTCAAAAGCAGCTTTGGGACTACAGCTCCTTATCAGACCCCCTGTTTTCAATCAAATCCAAAGATTTCTCTGCAATAGTGCTTTTAATGAGCCGTGCCTCTGAAGATCTGTGTACCCTCCCCAAACCACCACAGTAGGTCTCTCCTGCTGACATCTTCACTGGAGTTTCTCACATCCATCTGCTGTGACAGCGAATACAACTTCATGCATGGTTCTCTGGCCTGGTGCCAGATGGATTTGATGAAGTTATAAAGTCAGACAGAAAAATGATTGCTTTTGCTGGCACGTAGGCAGAAAAGATGCTTCTTCGGGAGGCAAATCCCTCTCTGTTGTTCTCTCGGCATGAGAAATCAGTATGATCTATGGTTCATCTTTTATCTCCAGCTGAGCCAAGCAAACATGATGCTGTTATTAGGAGCTCATCCTCCTTCTCCCATGGCAAGCAGCTGGTGTTTTATCCCGTTTGCTGTCTCCAGGTCTCTGCACTCTCCATTTGGAGGCAGATTTTACAAGTGGGAAGGACATGCTGCTGGCAAACCCAGGGATTCTGGCTTCTGCAGCTTTCTTAGGGGTGGGCACATCGTTGCTGCCTGTACCCCAAGGCTGCTTGTGCAAATCAGTCACTAGATTTGTTTTCTGTGAACCTTTCATAGGGCCATGGAGTTCACTGGCGAAAAAAACCCTTTATCTGGCAGCTACAGCTGCAGCTGGGAGTGGCAGGGCTGGTTGCTCCAGAGAGGTAAACCCAGGCAGCGGAGCATGGAAAGCTCCCCGAGGCTTCCCTCCCAGCTTCATCCCACATGGTGGTCTACAAATTGCTTTTCTTTCTTATCCTTTGTCTGAAAACACCAATCTGGTCCAAAACTTTTGCTGTATGCTTGCTGGATGAATGGATTTTAATGGCCATAAATGTCTGGAAATCTCTCTGAATGTGGTGTGACAGCTCAGAGATGACCAGCAGTCCCCTCCATGCCCCTGGTGTTTTGCTCTGTGAGTGCAGGTAGGGCAGTCCCTGCTCTGGGTAAAGAGAAAGACAACAGGCAAGAAAGGGAATTGAGGCACAGAGCTGAAAAGGGGGTCTCAGCTTTTCCCAGGGAAAGAATAAAGTCACAACTCTCAACGTCTGTAACATCTCAGGGCAAGGACTTCCATGCCTTAAATCCTGTGTTGTGTGGAGATCCACCTGCTCGTGTGTGCTGGCTTCCTTTGAAGGAGAGGGAGGAAACACCATCACTTTTCCTGATTGAAACTCAAAATTCACCTTTTGAGTGGGCCAGATTCAGACACTCAATAAATGTATGTAGATTTCCTTGTTCAGGGCAGCAATCTCTGAGGCTGAGAAACACAGAGATGGGTTTTCTCTGCAGGGAACTGAGGGATGAACTGACTGAACAATCCTGCTGGCTGTTGTTTTCCTGATTTGATGCATTTCTCTGGCACAAGGCTGAATTTCCCAGCAGCTCTGGGCTACATATATTTTCATAGAGTCTCATTAAATACATAGCTTCAGTTCTGAAAATCACATTTGTTCTAAATAAGAGCTGTCTGCTGGAAGAATTAATTCCTCTGACTTAAGTCACCTCCCTGGAAGTGATGCTGTTGTCTTCGATTTCATGGCTCAGATGATTACACTTTTCCAACACCCAAGAACAACGAGATTAGGGAATCTGTGGCAATGAAGGCAAAGAGGAGGAACCGGCTAAGAAAAAAAGGAAGAGAAATTGAATTTTCCTGTTAAAAGAAAAGGAAATGCCCATTTCACAGAAACAGTTTTGCTTTCGGGAATAACTGTGGGGGAAACTCCTTTTGGATCAAAGTCTCTCATTAAACCTATCAGGTTTGTTGCCACATTCAAGAAGCTTTGTGGTCATGGCAGTCACCATCCACCCATCAGCAAGGCTGTGGGCAACTCTCTGTCCCTGTGAAACAGGGAGGAAAATCCAGAAGAGTGTGTTTTCCCTGAGGATTTAGTCAGCTAACAATGAGCCTGTGGGCTTCTGGCAGGGCATGGTTGGTGCAGGGGCATTCCAGGGTAGGGGAGGTGGGGAGCTGTAGGGCCACACTTAAACTGAAGATGTCAGAGTTTGCTTATTGGGAACAAAGATGTTTGTTAGAGCAACTTTTTACACAGGCAGATAGTGGTAGGATGGGCTGGAGGTGGTTTAAAAATCTCTTTTAAAACTAAAAATGGAGAGATTTAGATATTAGTAAGAAATTCCTTACTTGGGAGGCGGTGAGGCACTGGAACAGGTTGCTCAGAGAAGCTGTGGGTGTCCCGTCCCTGGGAGTGTTCAAGGCCAGGTTGGATGGGGCCCTGAGCAATCTGGTCTAGTGGGTGGCACCCCTGCCCATGGCAGCAGGGTTGGAACTGGATGATGTTTAATGTCCCTTTCAGCCCAATAGATTCTGTGATTCTATTCTGAAATGGGGACGATCGCTGCCTGAGCACACACAGCACACATGGGCACCCCACCCTCCCACTGCCAAAAATCAAAGGAGCAGGCAGCTGACGTCCCTCTGTGATGCCAGGGATGGGAAGAAAACACCCCCTGGGAGGGACAACTTCTAAAGGGAAAGGCTCTTCTTTGGTGACACTGGGAACACTTTATCAGGACTAACGCTGGCAACATCATTAGGTTTAATGTTTCTGTTATTTTGCTGTCAATTCTCCTAATGGCGCTCCAGCAGCATGGAGTTGAGTGAGTCATAGAAGTAATTATTAACTAGGCTATGGCACTGAAAAGGCATTCAAAGTTCAATTGAGCACCAGCCCCAGTCGATGTGGATGGTGTACAGTTCGTTAATGAGCAGGTGCTAAGTGCGTTTGCTGAGGAGAGAAAAGGAGAGAGCCCATTCCATATGAAATATTTTGCCTCATTATTCTCCACAGGGGAAAAGGTAGCAGCAGGTGGAGGGAGTGAATAGGAGTAAGGGTGTACATCTCGATCCTCACATTTTTAAGGGCATTTGAAAGACAGGCACTCTGGGTTTTACTACATTAATGCTCAGACTGATGTAGGGACCCAGAGGTGTCAGGATCTGTAGATCTGATCTGCCAAAGCATGGCAAGAAGCTGTGCCAACAAAACCTGGGAGTCTAAGTAGAAATAAACAGACAAAGGGAACTGGATGTACTAGGAGATGAAGTGATGTAACTCAGGTCACATAAGGATTTGGTGGTAGAGGAGAAAACACTGCGTAGAGTCAGTGCATCCTGTAGTGACTCACCCAGCAGGCTTCCCTTTTTCCTAGATGTGCTTTGTGCAGGAGCACACAGCCACCCTTCCAGCAGGCTTGTAGCTGGGGTGACAGAAGTACCTCAACTCTCTCCCAGTCATGTCCTTCCTCTGCCCAAGGCTCAGTACCTGCAGGCAAATATCAGAACAAAAGTTCATATCAACAGTGCCACGGTCTAGCCTGGGAGGGTGGCTTTGTGTAAGATTATTTTATTCTGGTTTCTTTTCTGAGTTATGGGGGAAAGTTTTGTTTCAGTTTGGAGAGCAGGAGTGATCAAACACATTTCTGAAGGTAGGAAGATGATATCTGCTGAGACGAGCAGCAGGCGCCTGGAACAGCAATTACAGACCCTGCAGATGTGTCATGGGTCTGGGCAGGCGGAAGGATCCAAGGTATTTGGTTTGCATTTCATGAGCGTGGATCTGTGTGAATGAAGTGAAGAGTCACTCAGAGGAGGTGATGGGCTGTCTAAAGTGAGAACAGCAGCGATCTGTCTTCTTTCATGATGTGTGAAGGATGATGGTGAGGGGACGGGAAGTTATCTGTATCAAGCCACAAGCAGATGCCTGATGGACTGAGTCCATCCCCACGGCCTCAGGGGTGAGGTGAGCAACTCGTGTGTCCTGTGGGAGCAGACCTGTGGCAGACAACACGTGGCTAGGGCTGGACAGCCTTCTCCAGGGCCTTGGGCTGGACAGCCTTCTCCAGGGCCTTGGGGAGGAGATTGCTGTGCATTCCACCACGGGACTCTTACACATCCCCAGGCACCCAGGGAGGACCTAAGAGCCTTCTTGCTCCTCCCAGGACTGATGTCTGCCTGGCCCTGTACTGCAGCAGTTCAGCCTCTTACTTTGCGTTTGAGGTGTCATCAACACAGGTGGGTTCATGGTGATCCCAGTTCACATTTGCAAATCTCTGATGCTGTCTCTGCTGCTGTCATGGGGTGAGGAAGCCTTGGGAGAAGGGGGTTCACCAAAAGGAAGGATTGAAGGGGTGAACTGGCTTTTTTGTTTTTCATATGAGTGAGCCAAAAAACCCCCTCAAGCTCATTTGACTCTCACAGTTTCTTCGTAGTCTTCTAACCTTGCCTTTCCCCTCTGTGTCCAGTGTCCTAGACCAATGAAACTTGTGCAGAAAAAATGTAGTGGAAACCAAGGACTCTCACCAAATACATTAGTGTCAAGGAGTCAACACATTCTAATGAAACCTGTTTTGGTGAGGAGTTCTAGACAAGCTCTGAGCGAGGTTTCACATTTCAGCTTCACGGTTCATTGGGACTGCTGTGATAACTCTGCTTCTAAATGAAAGCCAGCCTGTGTGGGCTCCTCAGATTGTTTCCATTCGGACTGATGCCTCCAGCTGCCCCCAAAAGCCAAGTTCCACAGCAGCAAAAAGAACTTTATAGCCTTGGCTTTAATTAACTCCCTGCAGCAAGAGACACTTTGGCTGTAATGCGCCAGTGGCTTTCAGATATGCCATTTATCAGCTCCCTAAATGCAATCAGAGCCAGTTTGATCCAATTAGGCAGTAGCAGTACAGGATAGCACCAGCCAGCCTGTGTGCAGCAGCACTCAGGACAAGGAAATGCAATGCTGGAACCCTGCAACCTCCCCATCTAGGATACAGTGTCATCATCCTTCCATGTGATCCCGACAGTCCCTTTTGGTGATTAAGGTGAAAGTCCTCAAAATGCACTTCAGTGTCTGCAAAAGGCTGAGCCTGTAACTCTGTAGCATGTCATGTAGAGCCTGTTTGTCCCTCCCAACCTGCAGTGGTGTTTATGGCATCAAGAAACCTCAAGGATCATCCAGATTCAACCCCTTGCCACAGACAGGGACACCTTCCACCACAGCAGGTTGCTCAAAGCCCAATCCAGCCTGGCCTTGAGCATATTCAGGGATGGGGCAGCCACACTTGGAACAACCAGTGCCAGTGCAACCAGTGTCAAGCACCCTTTTCCCATCACTGTCTGCCCATGTAAAAGGTCTCTCTTCCTCTGTTTTATAAGCTCTCTTCAAATACTGGAAGGCTGCAATGAGATCTCCCCAGACCCTTCCCTTCTCCAGGCTGATCCACTGCAACTCTCAGACTGTCTTCATAACAGAGGTGCTCCAGCCCTCTGAGCATCTTCAAGCCTTCCTCTGGATTCACTCCAGCAGGTCCCCACACCGGCCCTTTCTGACACCGAGGGGAAAGAGTTTGTGACCTGGGAAGCACTTTCCCCTCTTCAGCCAAGACTGCAGTGGGCACACAAGAGGTGTTGGAAAGGTGTGGTTGGTGCATGGATTCTCCCTGTTGTGTTCTTTTGATGCTCTGCTAATGGTGCTCATGGAGGGACCAATGAAGCAGCTGTTTGTCCCATTCTGTGTGTTTTTGTCTGCACAGCTCTTCACTGGTCTCAGTCTGATTCTGCCCTTTTCCCAAAGCCCAATCCCTATCATTTTAGGTCAAACCTATTGGGCCAAATTGCACCCAGAAACACCAAGCATCACCTCAAATGATGTTGTCATCACTGAGCATCTGTGGTCACCGAAACTGTCAAAACAAAATTTCCTGCAGCTATTAAAATATAGGAAGCCTTGCACTATCTTAGCTAATGTTGTGCAACTTCCCCTCCTCTTACAAAAAAAGAAATCAGCCTCCACAGATCTTGCTTCTCTCTTTGGTTTTGGCCTTGGGGAGCTGACTCCATCCTACATCATTCTGTTGGGCCACTTGCAAGCCCATCCTTCCCCAGAGCCACCTGTTTAATGCTGGATTAATTTACATTTAAGTGCTTGTGTTTGCTTCAGTAGACAGGCTATGAGTTATTGCCTGATCTGCTTTTCTGTTCGGGAGGTTATGAGGGCCTCGTTAAACAGAACAGAACACGCAAAATGAAAGGTGACTTACCCGTTGAGCAATGCTGAAGTTTAGAAACACCCGACAGAAAGAAGAGAGCTCTTACATCACTGCCTGCAAAGCTTTCTGCCCTGAGTTCGGTGTTTACATAAAATTATCATCAAGCCATGAATTTAACTGAAAACTGACAGTCTGAATGACTGACTCCCCAGCAGTCAGCACACGAAATAGATCCCATTCAGGTGAGCACCAGCTGTATAGAAAAAAGGTTTTATCCGGACTGATTGATGAAGAGGTCCCAATATCAGGAGCTTGAGGGATGAGGCACCTTAAAGCACTGGCTTGGCTTTGATGGATGCCAGAGATCAGATCCTGAGGAGCAGAGCAGATCAGGTGGGATCTGAGCAAGGAGATGCTCGATGCTGCTGGAGATGCGCTGGAAGAAGAGCTGAGAGCCAGCAGGCTCAGCCGAGGGGCTGGAACTGGGGTTGGGGCTGAGACTGGGGATTAGACCAGAAGAGTTTTCTGCTGTCTTTGATGTATCAGGTAGGGAGTGTATCCAAGAGGAGCATTTAGGGTGGGTTCTGCCAAGGTTTGCTCTGCGTAGCTTCACCAAAGGTTAAAATCAGATGCACAGAGCCTCAGTGGGACTGGAGTCATTTTGGTACTGGGTGCAGTGGTTCTTGCAGCTACCAGCACCTGAGAGATGCTGTGAAGGCACTGGGGCAGTGAAGGCAGAGCAGCACAGTGCTGGTGTTTGGCACGAAGCGACAACATTGCTTATGAGCCTCTTTTCCCACTGAGTTGCTGCTTTGCACCAGATAAAACCAGATTCATCATCCTTGTAACTCCTGGGCTATTGGGCTGCCATTCTGTCAGCCTGGCTAAGCCTGTGCCAAGTCTGCCCCTTCTCTGATGCCCACAGCAAGTCCCCAAGTGTCACCTCCTTCTGCTCTGTGCCTGCTTTGTTCCCCTCTGCCCACAGCTCCGGGGACCTGCAATGAGCTTGTGAACCAGGGAGCTGCTCTCTACCTCCTTTTTTCCCCCCCTTTCTCTTTTAGATTCCTCTTTTAGCTTTATCAGCCAGTCTAATAAAATATATTGTCTCTCCCTATAAACCTTGCCTCTAGAGACTTAACCGCACTGAGGTTGCTATAACAACAACTGAGCTCTTTGCCAGCAAGAAATGAAGGAAAAAGGTACTGGGAAAACCAAGGGAGAGTTGAGTAGAGAGACCCTCCCTGCACTGTGTCACATTATCCCTGTGAGGGGCAGGATGAGGCAGAAGAACATGAAGGAGAAGCAGCACCTCTGGGGGAAGGAGGCATTCGAGTCCCAGATCTGCTCGGGATGTGCTGCAGGACCCTCCCCATGGAGCACACAGAGCAGATCTTTGCCCTGTACAGGAGAAAAACCATGCTCAGAAACACACTGGCTTTGGCACTGCTGCTCCCCAGGTACTGGGCTGCTCCTGGGACCCATCCACAGAGCAAAGTTCTCATTCCAGCCAGGAAGGAGGCAAGTGGCAAGGACTCTGATCAGACACGGGGGCAAACCAGGCACTTTCAGAGGATGAATGGATGCCACATCCTCCTGCAACTGCAGCTGGCCGGGAAAGGTTTCCCCTGTCCCTGAGCACAGATGTTCAAGCAGCAGGAGAGAGGCTGCCGTGGTTCCTTGAGCTGAAAAGAGCCAGGGTGGGCTCAGGTGAGCGAGAGGAGGTGGAAACTGCTGGCAGAGGCATGCAAATGCTTCTAGAGAATACTTGTCCTAAGAAGTAGTAACTTAAAAGCAGAAAAAGATGATAGGAGAGCTTATCTGGAGTAGCTATGGATACCTACAGGCAGGGACACTTCTCCATCCTTTTCTGCTCTTTTTAGCTGATAGCAAATGCCACAGTGAAGCTCTTCTAACTCCATCAGCTAGGGGTTTATTCAAACCAAATCTTAATTTTTCCCTCCCAAGTTATGGATTAGAGGCTCTGAATTGTTAAACATCTGAGGATTGCCAAGAATAGAGAGTTTGTTAAGCACCCTGAGAGCTGGGCATTAAAGAAAGTTAAATTATTGTTCTCGGATCCACTGCAGAGATGAATATTTATGGCTCAATCTAGTTTTCCAGAGTCTCATCATTTCTTATGTCAACTGTATTTTATAGAAATGTCCACAGGGAAGGAATTGACTTTTGTCCTGGGCCCAAAGTAAACAAGCTCAAGCAGTGATTATTTGGGTTTTGAAACAGTCGGATAATTTAATCTCAACATCTATCGATCTCCTTCTGCACTGGAATCCTATGGTTAAACATCTGCAAGGCAATTAATAGCCTAGAGTACAAATTCATTACAGATTTATCAATAGGTACTGAGTTTTAGACTAAGAAAATAAATGTTTTCTAATCTGCTTACTTTGGAGTAAAAAAAAAAAAGAGATACAACTTCACACAGCTAAAGATACATCCAAGGCCATGAGGGAACTGCTCCCTGTTGTTGGCAAGGTTTGAGAGGCAGATCCATTTCAAGCCACATGGTTCCCAGTTTGGGGTAGATGTGGGTAAATCTTTCAGGAAAATAGCAGGCATTTCTCTCAAAAATCAGATTTTGAAATAATAATTAAAAAAAAAATAGTTAAAATTTGGGAGAAACAGTGGCAAACTCTGGCATTGCCGACCCTGATCCCTGGCCTTCAGCTGGGCATAAGTTTTGTGGGTTCTTCCCTGGCTATGCTCCCCCCTGGAGGCAGCTGCCTTGGGTGGTGAGCAAAGTGATTCCCATATCACTTAATTAATTGGTGCAACCTGTTAATGAGGTTTATAATGTACTTTGTGGGCCATCTGGACAAAAGATGATTTCGAGGATGGCTGAAACATGTCCCTGTCTTTTATTAACTGTAATGGTTAAATATGGACTAATTAGGGGGGGACACACAAACCAGTTAGAAAGAGCTGGGGCTCTCACTGGTGGATTTATCATCAATGAGTAGGAACTGCAGCTAACAGAGAAATCTGTGCCTTTCTGAGCAGGATGGGGGGATTAATCCATGCTGAGCAGTGTGGCAGACCAGACCCTGCAGTGGACCAAGGGCAAAGCTCAGGAGCAGGAGGGATGCTGAGATGCAGGGCGGCAGCAGGACTGCTCCACCTGGCTTCAGGCACAGCAGATACTTCACAATCCACCCCGTCAGCAGCTGCTCAGGACCCCCCTGCCAAAATCTGGCCCATACTTTACTGTTGTGGTTGGAAAGCTAAAGGCAGAGGGTTGTCCGTTGTTTTTAGCATTGCAATGCAGTAATACAATAATCATCAGGTGCTTGGGATATTATTTAAATGTACAAAATAAAGATTACAGAGTGGGGGTGTAAAAAAATAAGCTACAAGACAGACCCAGGCAAAGCCAGAGAAATGTCTTCTCTCTTGCCTTTGCCCTTGTCTCAGCCCTCAAATAATGTGTTCATCTCACCCCCGTTTGTCAGAGCTCATTTCCCTTGCAAGGAAATAAAAATTGCTCAGCTCTAACATATGCAGCAGCGAGATACGTGAGTGTCTGGAAGGGAATCAGCTCAGTCACTCATGTGCAATGTAAACCCTTTGTGAAAACACCCTGAATCCACTTTGCAAAATGACTCCAATAAATGACAAAACAATATGCGTGCACTCTTTTGGAAGTAAGAGATTAAACAAAGACCTAGAGCCTATAATCATTGCTGTTTTGGGTTAGGAATAGTTTACAGTAAAAGACACCTGCCTGATGTGTTGGTTAGCAGTTTTGCAAGTTTTCCCATTTCGCTTTCCTAGCCAATACTTCAAATTTGTTTGTAGCCAGAATAATTTGGAAAAAAACTGGCCTCCATCTACTTACATCCTCTTCCACTTATCAGTGCACAGATCTGCATCCACAGCCCATTAGAGCAGAAATGGCTGCAGAATGATTACCACCCAAATTAACAACTATTTATTACAGTTATCCAAAACCATCTGAGCTGACAACCTGGCATCCACCAGAAGACACCCCTGTTTGGGACTTAGATTTAAAAGTTGTTTAGTTTGGATTTTTAAGGTCAATATACTCCCCTGCAGGGGAAAAGGCTCAGTAGCCCATTGTCAGATTGGGTGTGCTGTGTATTTGTCAGCAATAGGAGCATTGACCGACCTGACCCATGGTCCTGAAGCCTTTGGATCAGTGAGATTCCTGCTTCTGGGGGCTCATCCCCTCCAGGAACATCAGCTGTATGATAAACCAGCACCTGCAAGAACTGCAGCAAACACGAGTGTTTCTGCACCCCTCAGGCTCTGCCTTTGCCTGCCCTCGTTCACCAGTTGTTCCCAGTCTCCACCACGCAGACTTTGGAATATCAAGCTGCAAATACAAGTTGCTTTACACCACAGCTCTAATGTCTGTTTTTATACCTCTAATTCTCACCAGGCTTCCTCTTAAAGCAATAGGCGTGCTTAAGAGGGGGCTTGATAATTCTTTGAGGAGTCGAGCGATTCGAAACGAGCACCCCTCCCTGTGAAAGCGGCGCTTCCAGCTCATCACTGCCTCTTCCCACCGCACTGAGGATGAATGGTGTTTTATTTATAGGCAAGGCACAAAGCTGAAGGCCCAGGATGAGAGCTGCCAGCTCCAGAGACAGAAATAATATCTGTGATTGACCTAAATGTCCCAGGCAACCGCTGACAGCCTAAACACCACACAGGAGCGGAGCCTTGAACGAATAAACGGAAGGAAATTTATACCCAAGGCTGCAAAGAGGAGCCCTTGGGAAATAAATCCCCTCAGCCTGTCAGCAGAAATTGCTGGAGGTAGATGACGAGATCTCATCCTGCTGTTACACCGACCTCCCTGAGCATACAGAGCCTCGAAACCAAAGCCTCTGACCTGACAATTTGCAAACACCAGACAAGGTCCTGAACTGGCGTTTTACTTCTTAAATTTTGCATGGGCCAGCATGTGCTCAGAAATACCCTGGGACACAGCAGTGGGAGGCTGTGACCCTGCAGGGTGGTCCCAGGAGCTGGGCACAGCACAGTGGGCAGCTGGCATAAGCCAGGGGAGTCCTAAGATCAGCAAACAGCCTCTGGTGAGTGACGGGTGATGCCTGAGCATTTGATGCCTCAAAATCCTCATGCATCTAGGTGAGAGCCAAACACTGCTGGAAAAATCTTTCTGGAGGCAATTTAGCCCACAGCAGTGCAGATCTGGGGATGTCTGGGACTTTCCAGATTCACAGAACAACTCTGGAGGTAATTTATTTCCCATATCCTATCCTCATCCCTAGAATCCTTTCCCACATTTGACAAAAAGCAGCACACCCCCTGACACCCCCGAGCAGAGCAACCAGAGAGCTTTGCTGCAGTCGTGAGGTGGAAAAGACCCTGGGGCTGAACAGGGAGCCTCAGACTAAAATATAACTTTGGCTGAGACCTGATGCAGCATCCTGGGCACGGAGAGCTGAGGGAAAAGCAAATCCTCAGAGCGCAGGGAAACGTGGCAGTTCTCATTGCCTGTGCTACGAGATGGAGCTGGTAGGTGTCACTAGCAATAAGTACAACTGGAAAAATGTTCACTTCAGATTCCCCTATCAAGCCTTCACTACTGGGTCAGGATGTGCATTTTTGGCACCGCACAGTACTGGGGGAAACACAGATATTGCACCAGCCAGGTTGGGCTCATGATTCAGTGATGGCCAGAGCACTGTGGTGTCTTTTGTCTCCTAGTAAAGTAGCTGTCCACAAATGGTATTTTCTTGTTGTTGAGAGCACAGTTAAAAGTAAAGGACAGTGGGAATGGGTTCTGGTCACCAGCATTAGCCCAGGATAAGCAGAGGTAACAGTTGTCTTGCAAACTTTGTGGCGAAATGTGAGTGGCTGCTGATGGAGTAGCTGAGACAGACACACTCTAATCCAACCCAGCCTGAGCTCAGAGGAGTTGGCCCAAGGCCTGGCAGTCACTTTCAGCTGGTTCTATTCCACCCCACTGCCATGAAGAGGGTCCTGCCTCCACTGTCATAGCTGACCCCTTCTTTCTATCAATCCCAGAAACCTGATCTGGCTGAAAAGTCTCCTCTGGTCTCCTTTTTTTCTCCAAAAATGTTAGTTTACTGTTGGATCAGTTAATAGTATCCCAGAACCACAGATTACTCTGAGTTGGAAGGGACCCAGAGGGATAATCAAGTTCAACCCTTAAATGAATGGCAGCTCCCTGCTCTGTCCCATAATTGCCACTGCCAGTGATGAGGAGGGGCAGGAACATGGGTACAGCCACGGGAATCCTTCCCACATCAGCCCAGGCTTATTCCCACCTCAGTGCAGGCTTCAATCCTGGCAGGAGCATCATCTTTCTCAGCACCCTACTAAAAACTGATGGGATAATGCAGTTCATGGCTGTGCAGAGGGATTCTAGATTTGGGGTAGTAGGTGCACGGGTGGCTTTCCTGCTGTCCCTTGCCATGGACATCCACTGAGGAAAACCCCAGCCCTGGCCACCACAGCATCTGTGTGGTCTTTTTTATTCCCGTTTTTTTTCCCCTATGCCATTTCACAAGCTTGGACCTCTGGAGCCTGTGCCCTGAGCCGTGGTTATTGCACACAACTTCCCCCTCAACCGCTCTGACGAGTAATAGAATTATCCTCCTTCCCCAGCTCATCGGCCAGGAGCTCTCCGGCTTTAATGCAGCGATAAATTTTTGCTCCATGGAAGGAGAAGGGCAAGAAAGGGGGAGACAGAGCAGTGCAGCCACAAACAGGGAGCTGATAAATGCTAATGAATTTATAGGGATTACAGCAATCCTTCAGCCAAAGCCAGGGACCCACATAGCTACACAGACCCATGTGATCTGCCTGCAAGAAATCACTCAAAAGACAGGCAATTCACCCTTCTGCTCTAATTAATTATGGCTGGGAACAACGACAAGAAGACAGGGTAAATATTTCACTGGCTGCAGGTGGACAGACGTACTGTGACCCCAACATGCTGTGACCCCGATGAGCTGTGACCCCAACATGCTGTGACCCCGATGAGCTGTGACCCCAACATCCTGTGACCCCAATGAGCTGTGACCCCAACATGCTGTGACCCCGATGTGCTGTGATCCCAGCATGCTGTGACCCCCCACCTGAAACTCGGGGAGCATTTTGCCCGGGCCTGGCTGAGCCCTGTACCCCAGGGAAGATGCTGGGGGGCAGCAGGAGATGGGAGAGGGGATGCTGGTGGCAGTAGGCTCCCAGTTATGATGGTCAGGCCTAGGAGTTAAGCTTATGGGATGCAGCTCCGCAGACAACAGGATTTTGCTTTCGAGAGGATGCCGGCAAAAGGCTGCGGCTCTGTCTGCTGCTCGCACGGGTTTGGTCAGCAGATGGAGCTCGCTCCGCTGCTATGAACAATTCCTCGCATTTCCTCACCTGGAGCTGGGAATTGCCTGCTGTGTGGATGCCCTGCACCCTGACGAGCTGAGGGCTGCCAGCTCACCCACAGGTGGCACAGCTGTGCAACATCTGCTGCATCTTCTCAATTTGGGTAAATCCCCACCACCTCCATTTTTGCCATGTTTCTTGCGATGTGGTTGTGCTGCCTGCTGAGATCAGAGAATCCCTGCCCCGCTAAGCAAGACCTCAAGGAGACCTGGCTACCAAAATCCCTGGCCCAAATGGCAAGCTTGAGTTCAGCAGGTTTAAAAGCTGAGCTCCAAATGGTCCCACCGAGGTGTCCCACCTGAGAGAGCCACTCTGGTGCTCTGGCCACCTCTCGAGGACAGGAAAGCTGTGGCCATGAGTGATACATGTGGCAGTGCAGGAGGAGCCCTGGCCTTCTCCCTTGGCCATGATCTCACTTCACCAGCACTGGGGTTTTGAATCTCATAACTCTTTTGTGTGTCAGGTCATCATAAAATGCCTTGAGGTTAAAGGGCAAGTTAATTCGTTATTTTGTCTTTCAGTGAATTGAAAGGCTTTTTTTTCCCCCCCCCCCTCTCCATATTTGCATTTACTTCAAGGCACAAGAAGCACAGACATTTTTCTTTTTTTTTTCTCTTCATCTCTGCTGGCTTTGTCTGGGATAGAATTAATTTTCTTCCAACTAGTTTGGATGGTGCTCTGTTGTGGATTTGTGACAGAACTGTGGTGATACAGGGATGTTGTAGCTGTTGCTGAGCAGGGCTTATACAGATACAAGGACTTTTCTGCTTCTCCCACCTCCTTGTCACGAGGCTGGGGGTGCACAAGGGGTTGGGAGGGAACACAGCCAGGACAGCTGACCACAGTGACCACAGGGGTAACCCAGACCATGTGATGTTGTGCTCAGCAAGAAAAGCAGTGTGAAGAAGGAGGAAAGAGGGGATGTTTGCAGTGATGGTGTGTGTCTTCCCAAGTCACTTTTACACGCGATGGAGCCCAGCTGTCCTGGGGATGTCTCAGCACCTGCCTGCCCATGGGAAGCAGCAAATCAATTCCTTATATTGCTTTACTGCACACATAGGTTTTGCTGTTAAACTGTCGTTATCCCAACCCATGAGTTTCCTTACTTTTACCCTTCCAATTCTCTCTCCCTCATCCCACTGAGGAAGGTGAGCAAGTGGCTGTGTGGGGCTGAGCTTCCCACTGGGGTTAACCCACAACATCACATCACATCCTTCAGAAAAACCAACCTCCATTCACACTGTTTTCAGTGTTCCTGTGCACACAGCTGAGTTTCTCCCATCCCTACCTGCCCACAAATACCTGCATCCAGAATCCCAGGCGAGCTGCTCCCGAGAGCTGCTCTCCTCCAAGCTCAGGCGTGGTTTCATGGCAGTCCCTGGAAGACGCGGTAGATGGCACTCCGGATATGACATTCCGGGCTTAAAACTTCACTCCCGAAGTTAAACTAAAATTAAAACCCTGGCAAAGTTCAGGAGAGCTTTAAGCCTCTTAATTTAAATACAGATGCTGAACGTCTGGAAGAAATTCCTGACACTGGAAGCTGCTTTCCCCACCTCGTTCAATAAGAAAGGTGCCATCCCCGAGTTATCAGCACAGGTTGAGTGTGGGATCCCTGAAGCAGCAGGTAACCAAACAGAGAGATCTGGGGGGAGGCAGGTGGAGAAAAGGCCATGGCTGATTTCATTATCACTAATAATAATAATGAATCCTTCTCTCAGAAAATTTCTCATCGCAGAAAAGACCTGATATAAAGCTGGGTGGACAAATGGCATTGGATGTGGGCACTTTTCTGGTGGTTTTCAGAGGTGGCTTGGCTTCGGAGAGGTGCCACATCCCTGACCCATTTTCTTGGCTGGGTGCAGGAGCCTTCTGAACACCTCAGCCCCACACGGCCACTGAGGCTCTGCTCTGTCCCACTACTGTGGAAATGCAGTAGGAGGCACTGCTGGTGATAGAGTTTTGACAAAAAGTAGCGAAATGATGTCTAATTGATTCTTAAATCCTGCTGAGCAGCTGGGTGGATCATATGAGTGCACAAAGTCATATCAGGTATTGAAACAGCAGGACAGAGATTCACTTGAGTCAGGGTGTAGCTGTTGATTCCAGCACGAAACTGTTCCCATTGGAAGTGCTTCTCCAAATATCCTACCTTTTACTTAATTTCCACTTTTTTTCTCAGGAAGTGCAGTGATCTTCGTGTGTCTCCTACAGTGTAGGTCAAAAGACTCTGTCCCATATTTCTGGGGTACAAAAGTTAAAACTACTTACAGATACACCTTAAAATGTGATACTTAAGGATTTTTAAAGCAAGTAATCTGTTTTAAAATAAAACAAAAGGCAACTATATTTTTAGTCTGTTACTAAACTCTTTCATCTCAGGGGGAAAAAACCTAGAAAAATATTACTATTCTTGAAGCATATTGACTTTTTTCTCTACATTTATTTAGCTTTTCTCTTGCTTGGTGTAACTATAAAACATCAGACAGAAGATATAAAATCATCAGATACTAAACTAAAGTCCTCTGAAGGTTAATTTTTGCCAGGTAAAACCCTCCAGGAAGCAGGACAAGGAAAATTCTCTTTGACTCTGAAGGCTGCTCCCTTGCTCCTTATTCAGGCTGCATTTTGGGGAACATTTTCAGCTCTGAGATAGCTTTGCGGTTAGAGGCACCCACAGCTCGCTGGAGGGTGGGAATAGTTTCTTTGTGAATAAACAATATCCTGTTTGGGGCAGCTTTCCTTGGACTCCAGCAAAAGAGGAAAGATGCTGAAAAACCACAGGACTTTCATGCTCACACCTTTCCTAGCATTGGTGTCTCCAATGCCTCAGCCAGCCGAGACCTTTGTCTACGTGGTTTTCATGGAGTTGTCCAGCACAACATTCATTGACGACTTTTTGTGGGATACCCCAAGAAAAAAAAAATCCACATCTCTATCTGAAACATGAGCAGCTAAGTCACAGGGAGGACAGAGCAGCAACCTTGCTGCAAAGGTTATGCACAGCCTTCAGGTCTGTGCGTGCCTTAGCAGGTCTGAGGGAGGCTGGGTTATAAATGCCTGCTCCTCACAACACCTCTCTGTGCACATCAGTGGCAAAGGCAAGAACAGGACATTTTATATTCTGCAGGTTATGTCCTACTTCAGCGAGCCAGGTGTGAGAAACCTGATATTAAGTAAGCTGGGAACTTGTGTTTCTTTCCTAATGGGATTCCGGCTGTCATTAATCCTTTACTGAGACGTGTGTTTCCAGAAGAAGGTGTGTGCAATCGGCAAGACTGATGTGCTGGTTTTTGGATGAACTGTGTTCAGTTGCCGTGGTGTGGAAGGCCCAGCTGGGTTAATTCGCTCTGCAGAGACAGAGCGAGGAGACATCCCCAGCTCAGAGGTTGTGTGGGGAAGGCGGCATTCCCTCATCCGTTGTCTGGGGAATAGAGGCACAGGCAGAGAAGGTGACCAGCCAAAAATGCTGTGCTGCAGCAGACTCTTCAGTGGCACTACATGGAGATGTCCCACTGCCTGATTCATTTCTGATTTGTAGGTTTCAGAAAATGAAGATCCCCATAAGGAAGAAGTGAATATTAGCGGGTATTTTCCCTCTACTGGGCAAAACCCACAGTGAAATTCTTCCTGTGCTGCAGGCCAGGGGTGGTCAGGACAAGAGCCAGGCAATGTGTGAAGGGGAATGGGACTGTGGCTCATTGCTGACCTCATGCTGTATCCCATTGTCCCAGGAGGACCCAAGCAGGATTTGGCACCCGTGCATGGCCTGGCACAAACCCACCAGGTCCCTTTGGGTACCTACACAGCACCCTAAACCTTTGTCCCTCTCCTGCCGTGTGCCTCAGCCTCATCTCTGTACAGCAGTTCAGCTCTTCAAGCTTGGGTGAAGGCTGCTGGTGGAAACCCAGAGGGAAAAGGGGTGTCCTGCCTCTCCCAGCAGTCGCTCAGGTGGTCCCCTGCAGGCTGCATCCATGTAGGATCCCAAATCTCACATTGTCATGGTGCTGAGCCTGCTGCCATAGGCAAGGTCAGAGGGGAGGCAGGTAGCTTTTGATCTTCCCTCCTAATTTCTTTCTGAGCCTTGATTTACTGACAAAATGTTTTGTAGTTGTTTTTGGAGAAAAAGGGTCATTTTGCTAAAGACAGGGATGCAAGCTCTCCAAGGCCAGCCTAGCTGGAAAAGAGGGCTCTCATCTGAGTGGAAGGAGGGGAATAACTGGGTTGGGATTGCCTGGGAGCACAGGGCACTTTGTCAGGTGGCTGCAAGAGCTGGGGATGGTCCTGGGTGTTGCTCAGGGGGTGTCTCTGGTTTTTTCCCCTGTATAAAACTGCAGAGTCTTGGGGAACACAGGTATCTTTCAGAGCACAGAAAGATTTGCAGTGGCAGAAATCTGCTTCACATCCCTTTTATACACATCAGCCTTCTCACAGGGGTTGTTAAGACCTCCCAAAAGCTTCTGTACAGCAGAGTAGCTGCTGAAAAAGCGCTGATATCCAGGAGGGTGACATTTGCACTGAGATGTACTTTCCTCTTCATTGTGTACCAGAGCAGAGAATAACTAAATCAAACCCACAGCAAAATTCTCAGTCCCAGGTACACCGTGATCAAGGGGAATTCAGGGCTTGCTGCACTTCAAATAAGACAACAACCTGCATATCCCACATAAAAGTCCTGAATACAAACACAATAATTTGCTGAAATTCTCCTCCGCCACTCCTGTGTTTCTACCACCACGTGAGCAAATATTTAACAAGTCCAGAAAAAAAAAAAAAAAGACAAGAAAAATTAATAGGATTTAAAAAACACTTTAAGTACTTAAAGAGCAGCTTACGATCAATTAAAGACCTCATAAACACGAGAACATAAACAACATCAAAAATTTTCTGCATATTATAAAATGATTTGCCATAGAGTGGCTTGCATGAAGAGATTAGATATGCTTTGCAGCAGAAAACATTATTCTGTAAAGGCATTATGTTTCAGCAAATACACCACGCTAATTGTATTAGAGGAAGTTCAGGTGAAGCATAATTCCTGGATTAGAAAATTGAAGACACAGGTTAAACAATATGTGCTGGTCAGGCTGCTTGAAATTTGCTGGCAGTGCTGCAATGGGATTTTTTTTTGTACACTGATTGAATTACTGATATATTTTTGTAGTCACTAAGATTTGTTTTTTAAGGGTACTAAAATTTTGAGCCATATATTGGAATATATTGTGTATATGGAAGCAGAGAAAAAAAATTTTGTTATTTCAGCTATTTAAACAATCTTACTAATTACAGAGTTGGAAACAATTCCTAACATTGCTTTCATTTTAAAAACATTTTCCCACTAGCAAACACTTTTAATCTACTAAATTATTTCTCAGATCTGAAAATAATTAACACTTTCTGCAGTGGACTTAGGTGGAATACAAACACTACAAGCACCCAGAACACATTTTTGGCCAACAATGGATATGATCACAGCTCAATGCCAGGGCTGGGCGATGCATGGGGGGTGTCAGTGAATTTTTCAAGCAGTGGTGTGTGGCATTTCACACATGAGTGCAGAGCAGGTGTTTACGTGTGCTGGCACTCACCTTTAGTGCTTTTAGGTAAGCCAGCCTTAACAAACTACTTTTTAAATAAAACCTCATCTTCATCTGCCCACCTATGGCCAAACTTCATCTTAAACTTTCTCAGACGGAAAAGGAATAAAAATCTACAGGGTGAAGTAATTTCTCTTTGTTAAGTTATGAACACTGACTGTAGGAGCTGTGGGATGCAAAGATGAAATTCATTAGAGCACGCTCACCCCTATTTTTTGACAGGGAGCACAAGCACAAAGACAACTCCTCCCTGCAAAAAATTCCCAGATTTTGTCTTGTCAAAATGATCCTGAGCTGGTTTTGTATGACAGGAACCCACAATAAATAAAAAAAAAAGATCAAACACAAGAAAGAGAAGAAAAATGGCAGTCACCCTGGGAGGAAGCTTCCTAGCGTATGATAAATTGGAAAATGGACATACAGAACATGCTGACATACATTTTTAATGGCCCAATTGCTCAATTAATTCTTTTCCTTTTCCCTTTTTAATGTGAAAATCGTCATAATTCCTCCCAGATTAGTATAGATACAGGCCGACAGTCTCTCCTGCTCAAGGTATTTGCAGGACATAATTCATTCATAAAGCCGTAATGCACTCATCTATCATCTGAAATATTTCTTTTTTTTCCTTCTTTTTTTTTTTTTTTTTTTCTTTTCCTTTCCCTCTCTCCCATTTATGCTTGGGGCTCTTGCTGAGTCTCTGGGCACTGATGTATTAGCTGGCATATGCAAGCTATGAATTATCAACTGAAAGGAGTCAATTATCCACTCTAAAAATGAGTGTCTGGGCACCAATAGCCTGAGGGGCCTTTTTTGTATTTACGAAATGATTTCATGGCAAGTAGAGGTGTGTGTGGAAGGGGGATTGAGGGGGGGGAGAAAGGAAAGGCTTTTTTTTTTTTTTCTTTCCTTTCCTTTTTTTACTTGTGTCCACCCCGAGAAAAAAAAATTAAGATGAAATAAAAAGAACATTTTGAACTTTGAATGCAGTAATCCATTTTTAGATACAGTGACTTTTAGGAGCTGGCTGGAAAGGAGCCTCGCTTGGTGGCCATGTTGCCTGGGCTTCTCCTCCTCTATCTGGTCTCAGCTAAGCCTTCAATCAAAGCCGGAGCCCTGGCTGACTTCAGCTGCTAATAGACTGGATAGGAAATGGGATATTGGATAGTTTCTTGGTCCCCAGTCTCGGGCCGTGTGCCTTGTCATCTCCGCAGACATTGATTTCTCCCTCTCTCCCCGCCCGCCCCCTGCTCTGCTCAGGGGCTGCGGCCCACCAAGAGGCAACTGCGCATCAGCAAAGCCTGCGCTGAGTTATGCTTAGGGAAATGAGGTCATTAGATGGAATTACAGCGGGTTTTGATAGCTTGGTAATAGGTTTTAATGATGGAATTTAACATAGGACCCCCACTAGGGACAAGGCTGATATACATCCAGACAGGTCACTTAATAAACCTCCACTCAGCACTTGAGTTGAGGAATTTAGGAGGCTCTGAAAACACAGCCCTTCTTAACCAAGCCAATACATCACTGGCAAGTAGTCTCTTTGAAAGGCATTTTATTATTATTTTTGAGGGGTTTGATTGACTTAAAACATGTAGTTCCTTTAAATACGCACATTTATTTCACCAGATGCATTTTTGAGGAGGATTCTTTTAGGCAGCAGATGTTTTCCTTAGATGTGAACACGCTGTTGTGCTCCTGGATGCTAAAGAGCCCATCTGATGGTGCAGTAAATTGTTTAGAAGTTTGAAGAGCTTAGCCGGCCTTTTATGTATTTGTTACTGACAGGTAAATTGCAGGTTAAGTGCAAAAGCAGCATTAGCTGAGGAGTCCTGGCTTTCACAAATCTACCTTGGCCTCTAATCTGAATACAAAGGGAAGGAAGGAATTAAATTTGACCCCTCGAATATGCTGTTTGCTCAATCCTAGACTTATTCAGTAAGCTCCTTTAAGGTGCTTTCTGTTTGTTCTGGCCTCATCTCAAGCAGGTACAAGAATGCCCACAAAAGAGGACACTTTACAGGTAGCAGAGTGGATCAAAGGCAGAGCCACTGCTTTGTGTGTCCCAACAGTGCCAAAGGGGCAGGCGTGAGGCTCTCCTGGAGGACAGTTCATTCAATTTGTTCTCCAAAGGCTGCAATGCCACGGTGGCTGCTGCAGGTCTGTGTGCTCCCCAAGCACGGGAGTCCCGTGAGAGCCACCAAACCTCATGGAATCACAGAATGGTTTGTATTGGAAGGGACATTAAATGTCACCTTGTTCCAACTCCTCTGCCATGGGCAGGGACAGCTTCCACTAATCCAGGCTGCTCAAAGCCCCATCCAACCTGGCCTTGAACACTTCCATAGATGGAGCATCCACACCTTCTCCAGGCAACGTGTGTCAGTGAGTGATTACCCTCACAGTCAAGATTTTCTTCCTAACCAAAGGGAGCAGAGGGTGCAGCTGTTGAGCTGTGGCCATGACAGACATGGATCAGTGTTTCCTTGTTTGTTTTTGAACCCAAGATGCAAACCCCCATTCAGCTGCAAAGTCCTCCATAGACTGCAAAGAGGGGTCTCCAAATCAGAGAGTTGAGAAAAAAGGGTCTGGTAACCTGGGACAGTCTGCTGGGACATAGAAGATGGAGATTCTGTTGACTGCTCCGCAGGCACCTCTGTCTCTTATGGATTGCTCTCCTGAGGAATACCTTTGGAAAGCAACTAGGTGATCTCCCCATATGGTCTTCATATTTTATGGAAAATGAGCGAGGCTATTCCAGAAGGTTCTCTAGAGCCAAAGTAAACATCAATGCATCAACGTCAATGAGAAATGTGTCCTTCATGGTGTTTGATGTCCAATTTAAACTAATTCCAAGGCTTCCTTGACAACCAAGCAGGATGGTTTGATGAAAACTGTGGTGAACTGATCCAAACACACCTTGAAGAGTGTCCATGCTTCACTAGTGTGGAAAACTGGTTTATGGTTAGCTGCCAGTGGGCGCCACCACCCAAACCCATACTCTCTTTGATTCCTTGCCTAGCAGTGCTAACATCTCCCAAAGGCAACTCAAGAGTCTTATTTAATGTCTGTGTTACAAGCAAGTCAAAACCTCAAATATTTTTCTGGGGGCACCTGCCTGGAGAGCCCAGGACAAGAAGCTGTGGTGCTTCCCCTCAGCATGCTGGAGTTTGGTGTAGTGGAGGTGCAGATCTCTAAACAATTCCTCAGAAGAGAGGCTGCCAAGCTCTCCTCATGGACAGGCAGTGGATCCAGGAACAGGAGATCAGGTCTGTCCTCACTGCTGACATGGTCCAGCTCACTCCTCTTCTTCAGCCTTCAGTAAGCCCAACCACAAGAGGATGACAAGTGCTTTCATGGGTGTTTTGAATTAAGCAAATTTGGCTTTGTCTCTCTTGTTGTTACCACCTGCTAGCAACCCTCCCATCCCCAACCACAGAGACTCTGATCTTCCCTGTAGTTTAACCTTTCTTCTTCTTATTTTTTTCCCCCATTTTTCTCATACAAAGGTGTCGTAAGTGATTTGCCAGCTCAGATGATATTTGCACCAAGTGTGAACTATGTGGGCTGTGGAAAGCTGTCTGTTTAATTTTGAAATCCCTGATGAAGCTAAGAAACAAGGCCTGGAACAAAGAAGAAACTGCCACTTTTTGGCAAGAGTGTGCTGATTTACAAAGGGCATCCTTCAATTATTTAAGGAGCAGTCAGCAGTGCCATAACTTTAAGTATGAATCAAGTGGCATGACTGAAAAATTTGTCACAGTGTGTTAGATCAATGGTAATTACCTTACTGACATGAGTACTGTTATTATTTTACAGGGCTGCAAACAGGATCATGGACGTGAGGAAACACAAACTGCACTGTGATCAATACTCTCTGAAATATGACTCTCCGCGGCCCAAAATGGAGTTTTTGAGCCAGGCAAACCATTATAGCCTGATTCTCTCTCCCTGCCTTTAGATGGATACCCTGAAGTAAAACACAGCAGCAATTGGTCAACTTGTTTCTGGCTTTGAACAGGCAAATAGTCACTTATTATTTTTAAGGACAACTGTGTGCAAATAAAAAGTCTGTGCAGCCAAACTCTGGGTGAGAAGAGAGCTATGGAGGGGGTGTGGGGAAGGAGGGCTCTGGCTCGTGCTGTGCCTGTTGTTTAAAACCTAGCACTAATCTCTCTGCTGCAGCACACATTTGGCATCAAAGGTTTTCAGGTTCTCCCTCACCTATGATTTCACTGTGCCTGGAACATCCATAAACATGGTCGTGGCACAGCCACCTACCACGCAAAGTGGGCACAGGACCATCATGTAAAACCCCAGGAACATGTTTGGACTCTGGAGCTTAGTGGGGATTTTCTCCCCAGGCAAATTCTAGTAGTGGGGATGGACTTGCCAAGCCTGTGTGAGAACTTGCCCAGCTGATGTGAAGGAGATGAAGAGGGATCGACTAGAGGCAAAATGGACACGCATCAAGGCAAGGGGATGGCTGGGCAAACACAGCTCCAGGGAGGAGAAGGGATTAAATGAAAGGAAGGAAGAGGTTTGCTTGACCTCTGAAAAATGAGTCATTGGTAGCTGAGAAAGGAGCTCGCTGAGAGCTCAGCTCTGGAGGTGAGGTGGGAAATACAACTTTGGCCATAGCTGGAAAACATCCCAAATGCTGTGATGAGGCATTCCCAGGGAGAGGAGGGAACAACCAATACCAATGGCAGATCAGAGCTGAACAGGTGACCTGAAAATCAAACACCTGGACACAGCCAAGGGTCTGTCAAGCACTTTGTCACCTGTGAAGAGCTGGAGGAAGGGAAGGCCAGTGGTGAAGGTCACCAACAGAACAGGGGAACGTTGCATCTAATCCAGGGCTTTGAACTGCAATCCTCATGCTAAAACGTGAGCACATCAGAGTCTGAGAAAAAATAAAGATGCAATACTCCCAGCTTCAGTGCTTTTTACAAATCTAAGAGTAAATTGATGAAGGACACAAGGACAGACTTGTTCTCGTGCTGCCCAACACCTTAAAGGTCATTTATAAGACAACAAAAAAAGAGAATGTAGAGAGGGTTGCTTGGAACTATCTGAATTTCTGCCATTCTTGTTGTTCTTTGGATGCTGTTAGGAAATCTTGGTCTTTATAGCTGGAAGACTAAAGCTTGTCCTTGGGTTATTTAGTGTTGCTTTGTCATCTTGTTTTCTCATTAAATTCCAGAGTTCCATAAGGAAAGTTTCGTGCCATTAATGTTTTATCCACTTTTCTCTGTGTATGTTGAGAGGATGAAACAGTTGAATGGCACATGATGATAGGACACTGTCTGATGAGAAACAAAAATGCAGTGGGAAGCAGCAAAAATGAGCAGTGCCTCTTGTGAGGTGAATAGTTCAGAAGTGGCTATGTATTATTTTGGAAAGGGTCACAAATTAAGGTGGAAATTCATGTACACCTTAAGTTGTGACCTCATAAAAATGATCAATGGTTAATGGTGCAGATAACAGGATTCATAAGGGAAATTTATTGGCCACTTTTGTGAAATAAATATATTTATACCATACCAGTGGGAAATAAAAACACATCAATAAATCATATAATATCTACAACTATACTAATAGCATGAGTAGCTGTTATAACCAACATTTTTAGACCTGCAGACACCCCCTCTGGCATGGTACAAATATAATACATGTTAGCAGCAAAATGTGGTGCAGTAAGAGACAGACATGTATATCCCACTTGTGAGTTATCTAGGCAGGCACCCCTCATGAATTATGGTCCTTCCTCAAAACATGAGCCATAGAAGAGCAAAATAGATACCCCACAACCATATAAAAAGGGTCAAAAAGCACAGTGGCAGAACAGGCTTGTAATCATAGAATCATCGAATATCTCAGGTTGGAAGGGACCTGTAAGAATCATCAAGTCCAACTTCCATCAGGTCCAACAGTTGTACTCATCTGTTCAAAGCAAGGTGAACTCTCCCCCTGCTTGCTCTAAGCAGGAGCAGATCTGGGAAGCACTACCCATTTCACTGCTGCATTTGTATTCTTTTGTTTTTCTCAGCTAAAACCAACTAGGATAAAATTCAAGGCAGAATCTTGCATGCTGTCCTACAAAAACATGCCCTGGCTGTGTAGCACTCTTCTGTGGTGTCAGGGCGGAGAAGTTCACATTTTCTGGGAGTCCTCAAACCATTTTCCCATGTTCCAAGGAGATGCAAGATTTGTCTGACCTTGTCTTTAGCTTTGACAGGGTCTCCCAGAAGTGATGTTCCCATGACAGCAGCAAACCTGAGCCTGCCCTGCTGGCTGCACCCACAAGCCCCATTTGCACTGAAGTCCAGCAAGGGCAGGTTGCACAGCCAAGCCTCATAAAAACTCGATTCTCTGGTTTCAGGTGGCAACTTCAGTTTCTTCGTGGCTTGTCTACAGAGCTTTCATGAGGTTCCCACCTTGCTTTAAAGCTCCTGAGCCTCAACTCAACCTTGTTTCATCGTAGCTTGCTGGCTTGGACTTCTCAGCTGAGAGGTAAAAATGTGCAATATCACGTGGATCCCACAAGGCACCCCCTAAGCAAAACTCCACTGAAATCCATGCAAAAAAAAAAAAAAAAAAGTCTTGGCTTCAGCAGACTCTGGAACAGACACATCTGAAGAGCTCAGAGCTCAGGTGTCCGATGCCACATTGTTGTATCTCTCCCCAGCACCAATTCGCTTGGAATCAGACCAAATCAAATACTTCTTAGGGCTATCTGCATTTTCCAGTGAGCATCAGCTTTTGCCATGGTGGCAATAAATTCACACTGTAATGTGACGTGTAGCAATATGCTGCATTGGCAGGGTGGAGACAGGCAGAATTTAAAAAAAAAAAACAACTTCAAATATAGCCAAAATTGTTGGTTTGTGTGAATTTGGGAGGCAATTATTCAAACACCAGCATGGTTGAGTCTATGAAGGGGGAAAAAAAAGTCTCTTTTCCACTGGCAGAGAATAATAAATTGTCCTTGTGGTTTTTTGTGTCTTTTCAGCTAAGCTGCCTCCTTTAAAAAAAAGTAGTTATGAATTTGCTTTCCAAATGTATTTTTCATTGTGTATTTTATCATCTCTAGTCCAATAAAATTTTCTTTAGAAACAACACATTATTGTGTCAGAAGGGGAGGAGGATAAGAATACACCAGGGAACCTTTCAAATATGTTTAAGTATTAATTTATTTCATGATGAATTTTCCACTGTCATTTTCTTAATAGCATGCACATGAAATAATCATGTCTTAAAATGCTCCGTAATTGAAGGACATTTTCATTTCCTGATTACTGAGGGAATCCTTCTTTGAACCTTTAAGACTAAATGATGTAAGCACCAGCCTTTCTTTCGTTTTTTTTCCCCCCCGTCTTTTAATTTATGTATTTCTTCCCTCTGCCAGTCTGTTGAGACAGTTTCATTCAGGGAAAATTTTCACATGCATGGACCTCTCCTTTCAGATGAGAACAAATCCTGGTATGTCCCTCACTGGTACAGAGCGAGGACATGGTGGGAGCTGCCTCTCTTACTGATTTGTATTTTGGTTTACAGGGGATTTTGAGGTCACTTATAGGGACCTCAAACAGGGACAGCTTCAACCACTGGATTTTGGATGACGTAGGTAAAAATCTGACTTGTCCTGATGGGATCTCTGTGGTCATTGTGGGAACCTCCATAGAGTTGTGTACATCAGGGTCTGGCTCAGGAGTCAGAGGCGAGTCAGAGCCACTTTTCCCAGACTATTTCATTTCTCTGTTGCCCCAGACACTGGCCCAGGCGGCTCTCAGCTAGCCCCAGCACACTCGTGGAACCAAAGACGGCGGCCACTGTGAGGATCTGAGCTGAAAATGCTGAACCCTCCCCAGAGGCTAAGGGCCAAACCCAAAATGCTGGGAGCCGCTTTGTACCCACAGCTCACCCAGGCTTTGGGAAGCGGATGACCATCATGACTTCAGAGAGGTGAAACTGAGACCCCACGCAGCCAGGGGCAGAACTTGAAGTGGCAGGGCTGGCGGGAGGCTTTGCAAGCCCCTCGTTCAGAGGTTTCCCCAGCGAGATCCCTGCCCAGCTCAAGGCACGGCTCCCATCCCCGTCAAGCTCCCCGCACCCTGAATCCCCCTCTCCTCCCTCTCCCCTTGCACCAGCGTGAGAGGAGGAAAGACGGGGGGCTGGGGAGGCAGAGGAAGCACCACTTGCCACGGAGAAGAGGAAGATTTATTAGTGTTTATCCAGAAATACCAGCTAGCCTGCTGCTGATCCAGCCGAGCCCAGCAGGCTGCAGATTGGGGATTTGCAGCGAGCCCGTTCCGTGCCAGCCCATCCATCACGGGCGCGGGGCCGGGCGGAGCGCGGGGTGCGCGCCCCGGGGGCTGGCAGGGACCGCGGCTGGCGGGGGCGGAGGCGGGGCTGTCCCCGGCCCGGTCCCCACGCCTTGTGCCCCGCCAGCATCCTCAGCCGCCGCCTCTCGCCCCCCTTCGCCTCGCTCCCCATCTCCAGCTGGCTCCGGCCCGCACCGCACGATCATTTTTCTCTCTTGGACTCGCTGAAGCAAGCGAGACATGTCAGTGCCTGATGAAACCCCATTTTCACTGATTAGCTCCCTTAAAAATATTTCATTTATCAGTGCCAAGATTTAAGTACTTCCCACTTGCAGGCAGCCAAGTGTGTCTTGTTGACTATGTAGCACGGCCATTTACATAGGCAGTGACAACGCTACGGCAGCGCTAATGTCCCCTCTCCCCCCGCTCCCCCTCCGCCTCCCCCCGCAGCATCCCCGGGCCGGCGCAGCGTAGACCTGTTTTATTGCAAACCTGTCCTCCTCATCTGTGGGAAGAAGAGAATACAAGGCGGGAGGCAAAGAGGAGAAGGGGGGGATAAAAAGACATCTCTGATGTGTGTCTCTCTTTGCTACAGGAGTCATTTGCAAAGTCATAAATTTCAATTTCCTCCCCTGTTCTATTATTACCTGGCTCTCAAACAAGTTTTACATTCATTTATTCCCAAATAGAAATGCAATTTCTTCAGCAAATGATACCTAGCTAGAACTCCATTTGTGTTCCACCAAGAAGACTTATTTTCTTCTTTATATTTTCCCCCTTCCTATTTTTTTTTTTTCCTTTAACACCTTCATTTGCATTTCACCCTTTGGGATGGTCCTTCCCAATCCCAACCCCTTCCTCGAGGGCACGTAAAGGAGACAAGGCATTTCACTTTCTGTCCCAGCATCTCAACTAAGATTTCCGGAGTTCAGGAGCTGAAAGATGGGATTTGGGATATACATTTTTGTTTGTAAATGACCAAAAAGGGTGGAATTTTGGAGAAATAAATAGAACAAAGGACAGCTCTGTGTCTCAGGGTTGCTGGTAGAGCAATATTTTTTGAAGCCTTGTCTCAGGTGGGAGGCAGCATTTACATCAGGACATCACCTAAACATTTGTACCTAGCCCCCAAATCCAGGGAGAACTATAAGAATTCACAATGTGGAAATGACAAAATCCAGTGTGTTGGGAAATTTAGCAAGAAGGGGACAAGGTGGGAGTTGTACAAACGTTCCATAGTTTCTGGAAACTCATCCCCCCACTGGAATAGAATGAGTTTCACACTGGTTTTTTGATCCAGCAATTGGTTCCTGGGCTTGATTGAGAAGCCACTTACATGACTTTGAAGTTGGAGTGACTCCACTGATGTCAGGACATTACCCTGGAGTTATTTCAGCACAAACAAGGCCCACATGTGGCTTATTCAGAATATTCCCTGTGGATGAGTGACTTGCTGAGGAAGTCTGATTTTCCTGCTAGTGCCAAGGTAGTGGTTTGGCCATGAATTTGCCTTTGGCTCTGTCTCTGTCTCTATTTCCTGCTACCCACCAGCTCAGCAAACTTACACAAGAGCAAAACTTGTTTACTGAAGACTTTCTGAAGCAAGTCTTATTCAGCTTTTATTTCTTCCCTATTCACCCCACATTTCACACACTGCTGAAAGTAAGTACAAGAAATATCCAAGCTGAGATCCCATCACAGTGACATTTTGACTGATTGTGCAAGACCTAAGTCGCACTCAGTGCCACTGCCCATAAAAACACCACACACATATTCTCAGGAAGAGAATAAAGCAAATCAGCCATCCTTTTAACTTCCATCTTCCAGCACTAGATTTCCCATCCCAAGATTAAGAGCCTAGAAATACTAAAGGATAAATGCCAAGGAGATTCCTTTCATTGGCTCATTGGCGTCCTGACATCTCTTCCGAAAACAGAGTGCTCTGATAGAAAAGAACAGAAAATGCCCAAGCCAACACAGCAGGGGTCTGAAAACCAATATAGTCTTATGGCTTTTGGCATGTTGCAAGTGACATAGTCAGGCACTTCCCTAATACAGGATAATATTGCTCTATCTGCAAGAGCATATGGGGGAAACATCGCATTTAGCGCTGAATTGGCTTCATGCTGGCTCAGCATGGAGAGGTAAATCTGTACGGGGGGATCTCCACCTCAGGTGCTGTAAAAGGGCTCAAGTTACGTGAGGATTTAACTGTGGAGAAGATCTTTGGCTTTTGAGAGATGAAGCTGCCCTCGCTGCATTAGTGTGGAGTGTTGGTGAAGAAGCCAGAAAGAGGAGGTGAGGCTTGCAAGGAGCAGTAACACCTTTTATTGTACAAATTTTAACTTTATCTGCCTGCTAAGGTGTAATTTTCTTCAGCAATATCAGCTGAGCTCACAAACAGGCTGTCCTCATTCTGCAAGCCAGTCTCGCTTGACATTTCTGTGATTTGTTTGAATTTTCTCATCACAGTTGCATGTGAAGGATTAAACAGCCTCAAAACAAGGCTGGAACAGCGAACAAACAGGCAGGACAAATGTATACTGCATTTACTTCTCTGTCTCTGCCTGCAGGACATCTGTCCAAAACAGTCCTTCTGGAAAGTTCTGGAACTAATCTTCAGGAGTGAGATTTCCACATGGAGGGCATGACCCTGGGCTAACCTCATTCCCATCATCCCAAAAAGGGAGCAGGAGAATGGGGCCAGAGTTTATCTTCTCCCCAGGTGCCAGTGACCAACCACAGGCAAAGTGCTTCAGGCAGAATAAAGAATATTTGGTTTGTGCAACAGCCCACGCTTGTCTTCTGGTGCAACTGCTTCCATCTTTTCTTTGGAGATGGTCAAATAGGAGATGTTCATTAATAAAACCCTCTTCAGCAAAGCCTTGAGCATCCTGAGCTCCTGCTTTGACTCCTTTGTTCCTCAGTGACTATTGCATGCAGCACAAGGAGCCTGGCAGATATTGTACAAATAAATACAATGGGTGTAGATACTGGACTAGACCAAGCTGGCCACGCACTGCATGGGCAGGCTGCATATCCCTGCCATGAGACTGATTCATTCATCTGGCAAAAAAATATCAAAAAATCAACAGCAAACCCCAAACCCATCGGCCCCACCTTCACTGCTTGTTCTTCCATGCCCCTGGCCATTTTGATGGTGCAACCATCACAGCACTGTGCAGAGATCACTGGTAGAGCCAAAGGCTGCAGTGCTGCTGAGAGAAAGTCGAAGCGAGTTCAGCTCTCAGCTGCTCTGTTCAGCATCCTCTTCAGCAGCCAGGATGCAGCATCCTGCAGGCAAAGCCATACACCCCTCCAAAAAACCCTGTTAGCAACCTGGGCCAGCACACTGAGGATTTGGGGCTACCCTCAGAGACATGGGGACTAAATTCAAGGTAGGGGGGACCCAAAGGTTCGGATAGGAAGATGCTCCGTCCCTTCTGTCACTCACAGAACAAGGAGCTGTGCAGTCTGTGTGGGAGGAGGGCAGTAGCTTTGATGTAGTTTTGCACCTATTTGCTTGTCCGTTTGTTTTCAAACTCCCTTAGAAGTCATGATGTTTACTGTGACACATTTATTTACTAAGCTAGTAACCACAAAAATGAGCTGTGTGGCAGCTCCATTGAGCACAATGCTAATAATTGACAGGGCAGTCCAGATGGTGAAATAGAGGTGAAAAGAATGGATTTTGCCAGATATTAAACTTGACCACAGATGGAGGTGGCTATTTTTATTAGTAAGCTCTGAAGGGGAAATGCCATGCACCCACATTTATACTGCTATAACACTTCTGGTTTTAGCTTCTATGAATCTTATTTTCCTTCCTTATATCTGAAAGGGCTTTATAAAGAAATTGCACCGAGGAGCAGAAACCATGTTGCTTAACTCCTAGATCGATGTGCAATCTGTTGAACAACATTTCTCAAACACTTCAGCCTTGTTGTCCTTGGATCACAGGACAGTCTGAATCACAGGTAAATGCTAAGATTTTGCATGAAGAGATGATCCAGGTCCTGTAGGCTTTGGTGAAACATTTAGATGGCAGATGGAGGGAAAGCTTGGAAAACTGTATGTTAGGCTGCATTTGTTATACTCAGGGTTTTCATAGATTCATATACTAGGCCTGTATCACTTTAATCTCATGTCTCTAAGAAGCTGGAATTCAACCTTGGCATAATCACAACAAAACCAGAAACTGGCCTAGAGATGAGCATCCATCCACTTGACAAGGAGGAGAACTGACCCCGTAGGCAGTGCCACCCTCGAGTGGGCAGACAGGCTTGCCTGGGGGGATGCAGAGCTGGTGTCCCTGCCAGCCACTGCACCATCTCAGAGACTCTTTACTTGAGCCAGTGCTGTTGGTTGGTGCTGGTTTGGCCACTCTCAAAGCCATGATCTTGTTCCATGGCTGGGAAAGTGGAAACTTCCTCGTGAGACTTTCCTGGCAGCACAGCCTTTGCTACTACTTCATGTTCTTCCTTCTCACCAATATCTTTGAATGTGACACTGCTGGGATGTTCAGGGAATGGCAAAGAACCATCTTCTGGGGTCTCCCTCAGGCCAGAGGGTCATACTCCCTCCGTTTCCTCCTCCACTCCATGTTCTTCATTCCTAATCCCTCCTGAAATACCATTTTTTATTCCAATGACTAAGTAGACCTATTCCCCATGAGTGGTCCAAACCTCACCAGGGCACGATGTAACCACCAAAAGAGCCAGTCCCTCTGCCATAAACACACATAGTTTCATCACTACCACCACTTTTGGCACAGAAGTCATTAGTTTGGCCAGTGACAGCACAGAGAGATCTCAAGCCATCCCATGTGAAAATTACGAAATATCTGCCCATGGCAAGGAAATTAAAACAAGGTTGGATGGAGCCCTTGAAAATTATAAGAACTGAGATTTAGCTGATCTCCACTAAATCCCTGTGGGATCTGGGGAGATGTTATTTCCTTCCTCTATTTTTTTTCTTCCTTTAACCTTAAAACCGAAAATAAATGCTTTCTCTTCTTTTGCTCCCCCTCCCTCTGAAATCCATAATGTTATAATTAAAATGTCATAGTGAGACCACTCAATATTTATCAAGAGTCGGATGCTGGCAGGTACAGTTTGGGATCCAGATCCAAAGCCAGCATAAACTGGTGCAGCTAATGGGGGCTGTCTAATTTACACTAGAAAACAATTTGGCCTGAGGTTTCACATTTTCTTATCCATCCCTTAATATATAAATGCTGGATCAAAACTGTGTTTTCAAGAAGTTTCCTGTGAGTATTAATTCGAGTAAGAGCAATCAAAAATCCCTGGTATTTCATGAAGGCTGCATAGCTGCAGTTTCCCACTGCAGGAGGGCAGTACGGTTTCATTTGCAGCATCTGTCCTTTTAAATGGAGGAATAATACTTGTCTTCATCTGTTTTTATTTATCTTGCTGCTGTTGTCAGCCAACACTTGCAGATTGTGGCTCACCATTTATTGTTCACCCAACCATTCCACTTAGGCAAAATGCCTCTTAATATGCTCCATAAAGAAACTTTACCCATTTGGCTCATGGTGCTGTTAATTTACATATCATTACAATCTCATTAGATTTATGGCTCTGATCGAATTCTTCCACCACCCTGTTACTCCATGCTGGAAATCTACAGGCTTTTGTTAATGCTCTGTATCTCTGAAATGCCTCTTTTCTTTCTGTTCTTTTTTTTTTTTTTCTTTTATTATTAGAGGAATTTGTGCAGAAAAAGCATATTCAAGGCTGGGGAAGTCAGCACTGCATGGTCATGAGGACAGCAAAAAGATAAAAGAGTCAGGAAAGACAAAAGTATGTGTCCAATGATGGTGTGTGGCCCCTTTGAGTTGCAATTTAGGAAAGCACCAGCCACATGTAAATTTAATCTCCAGACCTTCATTTGTCTTTAGGCTTGATCCTTCTTCCAGAGATGACCCACACCAAACGTAATATTTTTGGCTCAGTATCCTTAAAAAAAAATTAGAATACAAAAGGGCAGTGAGTGCCACCTCAAAGCAAACATGTTCATGGCAGCCACGCTTGGCAGCCAATATTCCCACTAGTGAACACATGCTCTTATTTAAAATATTTGCAGTCATTTAATTCTTCGTGTCTCTGGTGATCACATACAAGTGATTCACACTGCACACTCTGTCCCTGAAGAGCCTGTGATGATCATAATTCAAACAGATCTATTACCTTTTAGCTTTCCAAATGTAATTATAATCCAATTAATTAGGTACTCTCAGTTGATTCTGGGTTTCTTCCTCCAATCTCAGTCTATTGCCTTATGACACTAATGGCTGTGAGTGCTTAAGATCATTCTCCATCAGTGCTCATTCTGCAGGAGAGGTTAATGATAAAGTCAGGCAGGTGTTTGGCAGTCAGTGGCAGGAATCATTTCTTTAACCTGATGCTCAAACAAATTTTGCATCCCATTTCAACTTTCTGGTATTTGATTCAGTTCTCTTTTCTGTGTGGAACACTTTCTCCAGGAGTTGCAATGGGATAAGAAGAGAGAAAGAAAGGGGAAAAAAGGCTGTTCCATTATGCAGGTTCATTTGCTTAACAAAACTCTGTCTCCATTAATCGTGCCTCAAAGACAGAAAGCTTCAAGCTCCATGGGAGGAGCAGCATGTGGAATATCAGGTGAGGGCACAGCAAGGCAGGAGATGGTTTCCACTGTAGCTAGAAGGGAGGAATAAGCCCTCATCCCACATGGGGAGGTGACCCAATTAAAGTAACTGGGAGGTAAAAAAAAATGTTAAAGGAAAAAGTATAGGAAAAAAAGGTATTAAAAACTTTCTTTCCTTCCTTTGCTTTCTATATCAAAGCTTTGAGACAACCTTGCCAAAATGCAGGATAAACTCAAAATGAAGATCCAGGACTGGCTACAGCCATGGGGAGGTAACCTTTCTCCTCAAAACCAGGAAGGTCACAAGTACCCACTGTCAGACACAGAGGGTGAGTTGTCCCTGGATAAGCTCCCTCCAGGCCCCCCATCTCACCAGGTCCTGGACAAGACTTGCAAACACCTCACTCAACAACTCCAGGTGCTGCAACAGGGCCTTGCAACTGACAGAACCAGCATCAGCCAGAGGCCAGGACAAGGGAATATCTCCATGGAACCATCCCTCTGTGGGCTGACAGAGTCTAACCCTGCACATCTGTAACCCTCTCCAGCTTCAGCAACGTGTCTGCAGTCTCTGGGCCCCTGGGAATGGGTCATCCAGCAGCACTCATCAATAAATATTGTGTGAATGTGAAAGGAGGAGCCATGCATCAGCTCAGCTCTGCCTGTGACATTGGACAGGTCACTTCATCCCTAATGCTCTACCCATCTTCTCAGTTATCAGTTCTTCTCGTTAGGTGTGGAAAATTACCAGCACTGTGGGACTCTGATTTTCACCTGAAATGTCTGAAGGCTGCAAACTTGAAGTTATGAGCATTAGAATGCTCTATTTTTCATTGAGAATGCTTAGTAAGATCACTTGCTAATTATAACACATCATGCACAGACCTCAATCCAGCCACAATCTTCTGGCTACACCAAGTTTTTAACTGAGAAGTGGTGGTCCTGGGCTAAAATCATGGCCATATTCCGGGCTGTATCTGCATGAGAAAGAATACCTGAATATGGGAAATCTTGCTCATAAATCAAACCATGAGGAACAGAGGAAGAAATTTCCAAGTAAAACACTCTTTATAAAAAGTTCTCTTCTCTTCTCTTCTCTTCTCTTCTCTTCTCTTCTCTTCTCTTCTCTTCTCTTCTCTTCTCTTCTCTTCTCTTCTCTTCTCTTCTCTTCTCTCTCTCTTCCTTTTTTCTTAGTTTCTCTTTTCTTCTCTTTTCCTTTCTCTTCTCTTTTCATCTCCTGTCTTTTCAACACTTGTCTTTTAATCTCGTCTTTTTTCATCTCATCTTTTCTCTTCAACTCTTGTCTTCTTTTATCTTCTTTTTTTTCCTTTATTTTTTCCTTTTTCCTTTCATCTTCGAAATGCTGCACAAAAGACCTTTAAAAAGTGGGCGGAGGAGGAGGGCAGCAAGAGATAGCTCTGAGGTACATTTCAATCTGCATGGTTCAGGAAGGAAGGAATTTTCAATCTCCTCTCTATCATTTTCGATATCATTAATCCTGAACACTCCATTTTCCATGCTCGCCCGCCCAGGCCCGGAGAGTGAGCGACACATAAAGTGACACATATTCATCACTTGGCACTCAGCGCCGTGAAGGCTGTAATGTAATATTAGTGTTGTGTTATCACTGTGTCTCTCTCGCCAGCCTTGGCTGCGGCAACGGTAGATGACATGAATCGATCACCTGTGACATTTCTGATTTGGTGTCACTTTCCCCATTTCTGCCATTTGTTTTGGCAGTTAAGAAGTAATTGTGTGACATTAGCATGAAAAGACTCACTTTCCCAACCCCTCTTCTCAAGCAGGAAGAGGGGGATGAATCTCTTTTGTCTTGTTCCATGGGTTCAGAGAGGCTTGCAAGAGATGTGGTATTTGCTGCAATCTCATTTCCAGGTGGCTCCCCAGAGCCAGCAGGGGATGCAGTGTCTGAGCCAGGGATGTCTCCTGCAGAATGGAGCCCAGCTGCTCTCCTGAAGTGGGGAGCACACTGGGAGAAGGTGACATTATAACAGACAAACAATCCATGGGTCCCTGCTCTGCTGGAGGTTTCCCCAGGTGATTTTGGGTGTGTCAGTGAGTCCTCACCAGGGCTGAGACACCAACTCCCCAGGGGGCTGCTGCTCAGTGAAGGGCACCAAGAGAATCCCCAGTCAGGTCAGGCCTGGGGGCTTTGCTCCACTGGAGTCAGAGGACCTCATTCCTCCAGCTGCAGACCTGCTCCATACAAGTGAATAACATCAGTAATCAGGGGAGGTAAATGAATTAATTTGCACTGCAGCCCTGGAATCTCCAACACCATCACACCTTGGTCATTCCAGCATCAGCCTCCTCCTCTTTCTCATACCTACTCAGGCGTAGGAAGTCAGTCACTGCTCTCTCAAATGTCATAAAGGTGTCATGCAAAGGTAAAAGAGAAAGGCATAAACCATCAAAGTCCTGGGAATGGGCTCCTGAAAACTGAAATATGTCATGGTTGTCCCTCCAGATTTTAATCAACCTGTTATTAGCTGGGACCACTATTATGTAAAGTGCAATGAGGTGGCAATGAGAGGCTTTGCTTTGACATCTGGAGATTCCCAGTGCAGGGAAGAACCACACTTTGGTGCTGAATCAGCTGCGCTGGGCTCACAGCAGCACCTTACAATGACGGTTTTTAGAAGTTAATGTTTTGCACCAAATCCTTAATTCCTGTGTCAGGCAAACCCCTGTGCACAGAAGCCACAATGTCAGCCAGTAAAACAGTAAGAATCTTGGCATTTTAATGCATTTTGTCACAGCAGGTAAGGTGGATGTTAATACCCACACACCAGGGACCAGAGACATTTGGTTAATTTAGGAAATGCTCTCCCTGAAGGGAGAATTTTTTTGTAATTGTCCACTGGGAGCTTTTTTATAACTTCTGCTAAAGCAGCTTGCACTGGCCACAGTCAGAGAGGAAAACCTGCTCAGAGGCAGCTGATCTGCTCCCTGTGCCCTGGGTCCCTCACTGCTCTCAGGGGCAAGCTGGGGCTGCATCGTGGCAATTTCACACACGGCTGCTTTTCAGCTGCTGGGGCAGAAGCTGAGCGTGGAGGCTGGAGGACATCAAGTGTTGGGGTGACCCCCGGCTGGTCCCCCCGACATGGCTTTGGTGACAACCCCCTCCCCGCAGGAGCCTCCTGCCAGCTGGACCCCTTAACCCAGTCAGGAGACAAATTGTTCCACGTGTCAATTTTCCATTTAAAATGCAAACTAGATTTGACAGAGTAAACTGAATAAAGATTTGGATCGGATAATCCAGTAAAAGCTAATTACTAAAACAAAATGAGACACTGAGACGCAATCTCCCTCCTCCCCTCTCTAACGAGGTTCATTTGATGAGTTCTCTGCCTCGAGTATTAGCACTTTCTACCAAGAAACACAAGCTATTAACTCCTTTTAACAATTTATGATGTTCAATAAACTGATTAGGAGCCCATGGTACATAATTTAAAACCATTTGGATGTCCTATGGCCATTAAAGAGAAAGCAATGAGTCTGAACAACCCTGCTAATTATAGGTCTTGATGACTCCTGATTAGAAATCCTAATTAGGTGTCCTAACTAAATCTTTTCTTGTTTTTAAATTTATTGTCTTCATCTCCTCACCTTGTTTACCAGATGATTTAGGAAAGTTAAAACCAGACCTTCCCTAAACTAAGATTTCATTAGCCAAACAGAGAAAGGTTGACAGCATCACCAATAAAAAATGCCTTGACACAAGCTCTTAAATATTCTGAGTTTGGTTTTATTCTGAAGTGTAAAGCTAGTTACAGAGTTTGGTGGGCTGGTTTTCTTCCTGTCTTTTATTCTTCAGTTTATTGCATATTATTGAAAAGCCCCCAAAAGTGAAATGTCAAAAATTGCTTTTTGTTCTCCCTGTTTTTCGTCCAGTGTGAAGCTTCCCTAGAAGAAAAAAAAAAAAAGAAAAAAGAAAAAAGAGTAAAAATTTCTTATCTTTAGTATTGGTTCAAACTACAAACATTTTATTTTCCTCAAACTCTTTATTTTTTTTTTACAGGTTATGTTTATTGCTGACTCAAAAATCTACCATTTTTCATATTAATTTTCATAATCAGTTCCACTGTGATAAAATTATTTGAAAACCTATAATCAAAAGGTATTTCTGATGCAAAGTTTGGTTAGAATAACTGTAATCTGGATCTAGCAGCTTGGTTTTCATGTCCAGTCTCTCCAAGCCTAATTTTGTGCACTGGGATGATCTGCAGGGAAGGAAGCACCAGTGGAAAGATGAGCTCGTGCAAACAGAGGTGAGATGTGGAAGGAAATTGAAAATGGTTTCATCCTTCCACAAACTCCTGTTACAACTTGTTTTTCCAGGATTCAGGTCTGGGCAAACAGAAAGTCAGTGCCAACAAGAAGGGAAAAGCAGAGAACCCAATACCCTTTGGAAAGGTTCATTAATGGATAATCCTCCTCCCTCCCAAAAATCTTTCTCTCATTTCTGCTCTAAATTCATCTGCTTTATCTTCTAACCATCAGGCTTTGTTCAGCTTTTGTCTGCTGGATTAAAAAGCTGTCTGCTACCAGAACTTTGCTTCCTGGGAAAGTATTTATAGATGAAAATCAAGTCACCATTTAACCTTCTCTTTGTTAACTCAAACAGATGAGCTTAATCGAGCTGGAACACTTTTATGCAATAGCAGAATGATGAGCGTGGGTGATGATATCCTCCTTGACACTCAAGAACTGATCTGTGTAGAGGCTTTTCCCAAAATTTCAATCTATGGAGTACCAAAGTTAAAACAACAAGAACATCAGTGGTTTTCCAATGATCAGAAAATAGCAAAGGTACATCAACACTGCCAGCAAACCTGGGACTGGATCCCAGTCCTATCTCCATCCACTCTGTGCAAACACAGTCTGGGACCAGGGATGGGTTTAGCCCATCTTTCTGGGGTAGAGAAGTCCAAATTTAGCACAAATGAGATGCTCTTGCTTAGGTGATCTGGAGGGACTAAGACAAAACAGGACTTGGCATCTGGTACCTCAGTTCCCAAGGAGATACCCTGTGCTCAGACCCTAAAAAAAGACACTGAAGCTTTAAATTATTTGATAAACACTGGTCAATAGGACAGCAAACAAAAGATAGCAACTTAGCTGGACTGGTCATTTTCTTTAATTTCTGGCAAGGAATCTGTTGATTGTAGGCACAGATAGGTACAAATATTCACGGAAAGACCTTACAGAACCCTTGTCAGTATAAATTTGACAGCCTGATGGAAAAGCATGGATCCATCCTCTGGGAAAACTCTTGATCAATCAACAGTTTTTGCAGTCACTGAAAATTTTGTGCTTACACTTGCACTTTTTTAAAGCAATTGGCAGCTGACAAAGAAGCAAAGTTCTTACTGTAAGAATAAAAAAATTTAAAAGAGGAGTATTTTCAAGTTTGAAAATGAAAAAAAAGAAGGCAATAAGGGGGGTCCAAAAGAGACATTTTGGCAGAGAAGGAGCTGTGATAAAAGTTATTCGACACCTGTGATAAAAGTTATTTGACCCAGAAATTTCAGGCTAAATGTGCCCTGCCTGTACACCAGGCCTGCTGTGAGCCACTCCATCTCCTTTCCAAATAACAGTGGTCATCCTCATGGATCCACATCTCATGGCAAGAAGCAGTGGCCCATACCTGGTGACCATCAACAGAATGGCCACCCCAAATGCAGCCCAGGAGAGAGCTGGTCAGAGCCAAAGGCCTGTTTGTGTTGGTTTGACGTGTCAGCCGAGAGCGTCTTCATCCCCGCCTTGTAAATACCATCACAGCATGATTGGGAAGGCAAAATCTTCTTTTAGGATATGATGTTCCATCCTGTACAAAGCTATCACGTGAGTTTTAATCTGAAACTTTGCCCTTTAGTTGTGTTTGACATGAATGTCACCTTCAGTAATACTTACTTAGCACGCTAAAGCCATAGGTGTTATCGGCATGATCTCTTTTTTGGGGGATCCACATGGGGAATATGTGACCTTTAACTCTTTTTAATACCCAGCAGAAAGAGGCTGCCTTTCTTCCAGTGAGCTGAGCTCTTCATTTGTTATCTCAATCTGAGATTTAGCAGGATTCAAAGCTGATTAGTTTAGAAAGCATATGGGCCATGAAAGACATTTTATGTAATGGGTTTACACGTCCCATTTGGTAAACAAGCAACCTCACTATTCACTCTGAAGAGTTAATATTTTCATGCTTTTTATTTTTAGAGTTGAGTTTTTCCACTGTGGGATATTTTCTCACCCAAGGTGCTCATGCTGTGGGGCTCCAACCAATGCATCTCTCCAGGCAAAGCAGCATGAAAGAGATTTTCCTTTCTTTAGTTGAGAGAAACAAAAGAGTTTCAGTGGGAACAATGGCCAGCTGTTAATCACTGAAGTGAAATGTTGCTGTCTTCCCCTTTTATCATTTTATTGAGCAGTTTGACAAAACTGATATGATTTCCTACTCTCATGTTCCTCCAAATCTATACTTTCTTAGAGAAAAAAACCCAACCAACAAAAAACATCCCTCTTGATTTAGATTCTAGACTTGATGATTGCAATAGAAATAATTCAGTATTGATGGAAAATTGACAAATTCAGTCCTCTTAATCATCTGCAGGATAAAGTCCCTTACAACCAGTAAGGCTGGGGGCATATTGCTGAAACAATCCTATTCCTTAGTTCCTAGCCTTGTCCTTTAACAGGTGTGGGTATGATCTTTGTTCTCTGTAAAACACCAGGGTCAAGGTGACGAGTGCAGAATCACTGAGACGTGTGTGGAGCAATTGCTCTTTCAGACACATGATTTATGAAGTATCTGACCAATGTGGTCATGGGAGCCTGAGAGGAAGGCAAGAAAGCTGGTTAAGAAGCACTTAGCTCTCCTCTCCAGGCCCACATTTGCATCCCATACCCACAGTAGCATTCATCTCACTTGAAGGTAGCTGTTTAAAATTTAGGCATTTCATTTAAGCTGGTAGTCAAAGTTCTTTCTCCATCCATGGGGAGATCAGCAGCATCAGATGATGATTCATTCCTCCTCTATCAGGCATTATCACCTACAGATACCCTATCCCACAGTCCTAACAATGCCTAGACACCTGATTTCCAAACAGACGAGACAAAACCCCAAGTACCCATTTAACCTATGGGCCCAAATGCATCTGACATTCACATTTCCATGCAGCTCAGCTCACCATGGTGTATCTGAGTTGGGACAGGAGAAGGAGGTCTGACCTCACACCAGGAACTTTGTTGCCTCTCACCCAGCCTTCTAACACACCCCTGAGACCAGCCCCTTCTGAGACATCACTAAGGACAATGGCTCCATGTCCAGGTGGAGGCTGGTGACCAGTGGTGTCCCTCAGAGCTGTGTCTTGGGACTGGCACTCTTTAATATGACAGAGACACAGTGGCATTGAATGCACTCTCAGCAAGTTTGCAGGTGACACCAAGCTGAGTGGGTGTGTTGACACTCCTGCAGGATGGGATATCACCCAGGGGGCCTTGGACAAACTCGAGAAGTGGGCCCAGGGGAAACTAATGAAGTTCAACAAGTCCAAGTGCCAGGTGCTGCCCCTGAGTCAGGGCAACCTGAGACACAAGTATGGACTGGGACAAGATGTCATTGAGAGAAGTCCTGTGGGAAAGGACTTGCAGGTTCTCATGGATGAAAAACTGAACATGATCCAGTGATGCATTTTTGCAGCCCAAAATGACAGGACTGACACAGACTTTCTATCTGTCACTGGGATGATGCTGGCATGGAGATATTTACTGTTTCTGTCAAGTACTGAAATCACCAATCACCCTTTACCTCTGATTTAGGGGGAAATTGCCCTTGCTATAGCTACTACCAAATAGGAATAATGGCCTTTAATTAGCAATCAGAGCTAACCTCTTTCTGCCTGAAAAATGGCCATTGTTCTTAATTAGACTCCCAGGGCACTATCCTGCCATCCTGGTCCCCAACTCTACTGCTACCACAAGTGCAATACAAAGAAAGATCTAAGCAGGTCCCATTCTCTGCATGCAGCTCAATAGCTCTCCCTGTCATATTCTTCATCTCCAACAAGGTCTGATTTTTAGTATTTTTTTTTTTCTGACGTGCCTAAGATGAATATTCAAGGTTTCAGCCCAATTTACACATCTGTAATCCGGCAGTGAGAATAAAAGGTTGTCAGACAAAATAAATGTGTGTCTCAAGGTCAGACCAGGTTGAAACCGATAATGGTGCTTAACAGCCTCTGCCATGCTTCTGCAATGATCAGCATTGCTCTAATTGACAAATTAGCTGTCCATATGGGCTCAGAGGCAATCATACATCCATAAATCCCAATAAATACAAACATAATCTGATCTAAGTTGGATCAGCCAAATAAGTTAAAGCAAGATTTAACACCTTAAAGGATTGCATTTAAGGAAAATCACTGTTAGACAAGATTCATGTAGCCATATGGTCAGAACAGAGGCCACCAGGGCTCATCCCTGTTCTGCCTCTCTCTGTCTCTTCTGCCAGACTGTATGGAACCAGCCATAGACCGACCATCTTGTGCTTGCCAGAGGCCAATGGGATGGGGGTCCCTCCCCCAGAAATTTGCATGGGAGGTAGCTTTTGGGCAGGCAAAGAGCTGGCTCTGGATTGGCTGCTGCTTCCCCAGTGGGCTGGCAGTGTCCAAGGGTGGTTGTAGTTTCACGGGCCTGCCAGCAGCACTGTTGGTAGGGATTAAGGAAGGGATGTAGTGAAGTCTGATGAACCTCAAGATTATCCATGTTTGTTTCCTCTCATCTGCAAGCGGGTGGGGCTGTTCTGCCCGCTGCAGTGGGCTCTGAGGGATGCCCATGGCAGTTCTTGTGTTGCTATAGTCACTCTTTCCCATGATTTCCTGAAAAAGAGATCGATGCCATCAGCCAATGTGTGTGTGTGTGTGTGTGTGTGTGTGTGCGTGTATCTGTGTCTTTCTCAGCTACTTCCCCACTTTCCCTTCCCAAAATCTCTTCTGTATCTCTTGGCAATGTCAACCACTGAGGTCTCCAAGAGGTGCTTTTCTTAGACAGCCAGGAAGTTTCTGCAAATTTCTGGAGAACAGGTAGCCTCATAGAGCAGAGACTTTGGAAGTTCTTGCAAGAGAGAGAGGCTTGGACCTTATTCAGCATCCCAGACCCCACAGAGGTACAGAGGTGAATGGCACAGCAACGATCTCACTTTCTAAATAGGCTTCAGAGTTCTCATGTAACAGGGGTTCCCAGCACTATTAAGTCCAAGTAGATTCCTAAAGCCCCATCCAGGTGTCTTTCCCAGAAGAAGCAAGGCTGCTGGCTACCCTTTGGTAGGACCAAAATGTGTGGTTCCCCTGAAAGCTGAGGATGTTGTCAAAGGCGTGGAGAAGAACATAAAACCCTTTATGGTAACGAAACCTTTCTGCGTAGTTATCCTGGCTGTTCTTTGAAAAGCAGCTTGGCTTTATCTAAGGACATCCTCAAAGGCTCCCAGTTTTTGTTGCTTTGTCTCTCCCACTCAGGATAACCTCCTGGTGCTGTCTGGGGCTCTGAAGTGCTGAGGTCTCATTCATAGCCCAGAGGCTTGGAGGGTCTGGCCTCAGGGAAAAGATGGAAAAATGGACCTTGAATCATCCCAGCAACTGGGGAAGGGTGTAGTAAACTGAGGCTGGGTGACCTAATTTTCAACACCTCTCAGTGGGGAGAATGGATATTAAAGGCAACAGCTGTAATGAGTTCCCCCAGCTGGGTTGGAAATGTAGATGTCCAGGGTACAATACACAAGTTGAAATCTTGAATCTTCCTCGGGCCAGATTCAGCTCAAGTCAGCTTCAGCAGAAGGAGAATATCCCCTATCCACTTCACCTGTTCCTGTGGGCACTTCCTGCCAGTCTGTCCCCTCTCTCATGGGACAACAAAAATTTTGACATTGAGTGCTTTGCCGACTTTGGAGTCACTGTGGAGATCAGAAATCCAGGAGGTGGGATGGGAGAGAGAAACACAGAGACATAGATCAAAATAAAAAACAGTGAAAAAAGGGTAACAGAAGGCTCCTGTCTGTAGTCCCTCCTTCAATAAGTCCTGCTTAAACAGCCTTAGGGGCTGAACTTCTTGGTGTCAACCTCCTGACTTCAATTGACTTTGGATCGAGTTCTGAATTAAGCAGTAAATCACAATGCTCATCCTAGGCACTGGATGGGTGATGCAAGAGTTAGACAGTGATTTATGAGGGATTTGACCCAGGGCCAGTATGCTCACCTTGAAATAGAGCCTTCACTTTTCTGGACTGTCTTATGAAAAGAAACTGAAGTCTCCAGCTTTGCTGCCAGAACGGTTCTTCAGAGGACTTTATCAGAGAAAAGAGGTTATCAGAAACATTTTTGGGCTGGTGCAGTTTTGGAGGTTCTTGTTTGTTCTGTTGTGTCTACTCAAAAAGACTGCCAACTGTCCAATGGGATAAGGAGAAATTTACTTTTGCACTATGCCACCTCTCCTTTGACATGCACACAAACACCACTGTGGGTTATCCACACATCAAAATGCATCAAAGTTTACCCTATTTCAAACGTGAATTCAAATGGTTGCACCATTTTTACACCATTTTTTATTTAGCTGTCTTGATTGCAAGCTCAGTATTTAAGCCTTTCAAAGAGCTGGAAACAAAATTACGTAAGATTAAGGGAATTCTTTGTATTCCTTGTGCTCCTGTATTCCCAGGAAGGCATCTGAAATTGCACTTGTATACCTACAAATTGGCAGGAAGCTCGGAGACAGCAAATAAAGGATGTTTTGTTCACTGTCTCTTCCAGTACAAGAAGTAGGCATAATCTAATGACACTAACAAACAGTGATCCAAACTAAACACAGTCAGAGCTTGTAAATACATTAAGAAACTCCACAATAAGTGATGGATTGGATGTTAAGATTCTATTTTACTTGAACAAATGAACAAATGAACAAATTCATGAAGAAAAAAGAGATGTTCCATTCCAAGATACCACTGCTGGCGCTCTAGATCTATCCAACAAAGTGACAGAGAGCATTCTGGAAAAGTGTTCCCCATTCTTCCCCATACCCTCCCTTTTGGGCACTTTCAGAAATAGGGTCAATGCTGTTTCCAGCAGGTGTTTGGTCTGATACTGTACATCCAGTCTGGTGCATTTAGATCCTTTTGTTCCTGGGGAAATCCCACAATGTGGTTGGTTGTTCACTTGAGGTCCATTCGGTGACAAAAAGTCTCCTCATACGCTTCCAAGGCACCTGCACACATGGCCTTCTCCTGGATACAGCCACAACTCAACAGCTGCTATTGGGTAACCCCAGAGCTCTCTGCTGTTGCTTACTGCTTGCATCCAATAGGGTCATTCCAGTGCAGCAGCTTCCTATATTTTGTGATTAGATTAAGGGATTATTGATGATGATTCCCTAAGCAAACACAGACCGCAGCTCCCCTAGCAACAGGCTGATAAACCTTGGTTCCATGTTTTAATTCCTCAAATTCCATTAGAAGACATTCTTACAGTTTAAGGCATAATATGTTTGTTTTTCCAGCTCTAATGAGGATTGTTAAGTCCAGGAGATGCAGTAAATATGCTTGTCATTAGCAGCCTTTATATATACTTTCCTAGGCTTGCTATCACATATTTCCTACCCTTTAGATCTTTCAGTCTGAAAGAGAAACACAGAGATAAGAAATGAAAAAATAAATCTGTGTATGTATGTCCAAGCACATATAAAGCTTTTTTCCCTAGACTTATCTTTTTTCTCTGTTTCGGTGTGGTGCAGGTTCGTTGTCGGATGGAGTTTGAAGGCCTAGTGTATGACTCCCACTGACAAAAACGGGCTTTAGCTGAGACTTGCTGAGAATACAAAGAAAGAGAGCTCTGCAATTGATGGGGTGGAAGATGAAAACAGAAAAAGTAGCAAAGAGACATATGGCAAGGGCACAAAGAGACACACAGAGACAAGACAAAGCTACAGGGTTTAAGCAAGGTTTCAAGCTTGCCTATCATACACATCTCTTATGAAATGACCCATTTAAATTACCCATTAGCTAATCCTCCCAGCCACTTTCAGGCTTTCAGTGAGCATTAGGGCAGAGCATTGTATGGAGAGATGTGAAGCCTGGACCTCAGCCCAGGTAGAAATCCCCCTTAAATCAGATCAATCTCAGGTTTAACTGAGCGCCTTTGGAGCATGGTGGATATTTTTGTTGTTGCAAGAAGACTTTAGGAAACAACACTGGAAACATCTTCCTGGCAGAAGGGCTCCAAGTCCTTTAATACCATGGGGGAACCCACCAGAATCAGTAGACAAACACAGGTTAAAAGCCAGAGCCAGGAATATCAGTCCTCTGTTGGTCTGGGTGCTTTGAAGACCTTCCAACTACAGCAAAAGAAGGTGGCAGATGCCATGGTGGCAGAGCTGTGCTTGGGGAAAAACCCTCCAAAAACAAGTGGAGGCACCTCTCCACAAAGCATGGCCTTGCTCTGAGAGCAGGTTTCATTCGGTAGCTGTCACACACATTCACACAGTGCTTCAGTTCCGTCAGTCCCACCCCTGAGCTCACAGGAGCTACAAATCCAGGTCCCCATGTGCAGGTAAGGGTGGGCAGATCTACGCTGAGCCCAGCTGCAGGCACAGCAAATACTGAAGGATCTCCTGGAAAATAGGGGGAATGGGACTCTTCCACATCTTCTTGGTCAGAGTCAGTCCTCTGCACACTGAGGGGATTGTGGACAGCAGCCTGGGGTGCTCACTGCAAACACACCTGCTAGGACAAAGATTTCATTGTAGGCCATCTATATTTTCACGTTACGGCTTCTGTATTTCTCTTCTGACCACAGAGTGCCTGGGGAAGGGGCAAGGGACAAGAAAAAATATAAAGCCCATGGGGACTGTAAGTAATAAAAGGCTGCAGCAGATTTGTCACACTATTTCACATCTTATTAAATTGAATGGTCTCAGTAGAGAGAGACATAAAAGAAAACACAAATTCAAATACCTCTGAACTCTGGAAATATTTGGAGATATCTCTAATTCTTCATTTATCATTATTATATCTACTAAGGGAAGAGATGTATTTTTTAATTCACATCCCAAATTATTTTTGAAATACTTATGTTAAATAAACAGAACTGCTGCAAAACAGTTTTGATTTTCTACAGCTGTCATATTATTTCTATTAAAAAAATTAAATACTCCAGAATAAATGTTTTATTACAAATTTTTTGACCTGTGATCATTGAAACCCATAGGTGCTGGAGCTCCCCATGCAACACAGCTTTACTGATTCTCAAGGTTATGTGCATTTTTTGTGATAGAAGGCCAGAGTTTAACTGAGTAAGAATTAGAAATAGAGGAAATTCAGAGGCTTTTTTTATATTAAACTCAAAGCCTTTTCCAGAGCTGAGTGTTTCACTTCAGCTGGAATTTGCCTGAACTCATTTCTGGATTTGAAAGTGATTTTAGAAACCAAAGCCTAAGTGGGGAGTGATTTACCAAAGAAATACTCACTTCTGTGCAATATTCTTAGCAATAAAAAGAACTATTTTCTTTTCTTTTTAAAATGCCATTAGAAGTCAGATTCCTTATTACTTGTAGTTCCTCCCTGCCCCAAGATCAACCCCATGCAATCAGCTGTGCTTACAGCCAGCAGGATATTGCTGCATGAGAACCCAGAGCATGTTATGTTGCAAAAAAAAAAAGGGTGATGTTCCCCAAAATCAAGACTGCTAGTTCTATGTAAGGTAGCTGAGCTTGGGCAAGTAAAATGCAAACGTTAAAACCATATAAAAAATCCCACCAAACCTGAAAAGCAAAAGAGGTAGAGAAAGATCTACAAAATAAACATGAAAAACCATGTGGGATTCTCAAAAATGGTCTCTTTGAACAGCCATCACGTTGGTATTAGCAGTAATTGGCAAAAACCTTTTCCACCTGAGTCTTGTGCACGCAGAGAGGTGTTGTCACTTCACGAGGTGTTGGGCAAACAAATAAGCCTGATCCTGACTCCAGGGGAGTCCTTTGGACCGGGAGTGGATGGATCAGCAGGCAGATGCTCGGCGGATGTGACCGATCGCCCTTCGCTTGAGAAGCAAATAAACAAAGTTTCCTTTATTTACTCAAGGTCTTAAATAAAAGCTTGATTTTCATGGCACCACAGCTGAAAAGAAAATCTTCTGAAATATTTTATTTTTCTACAGGAAAGCACAAGGAATGTGCTTATTTAGCTGAGATAAAATGATAATTCCTAAGAAATCATTGTGGATTAGGGAGCGAAGCGATTAGAGAGAGATGGTATATTTATGAATGTGTGCATAGCCCCGCTGGTTAAAGGGGTATTAATCCCTCTTAGTCTGCAAAAGGACCTTCAGACTGCTCAAGCAAGCAGGGCTTAGGCACTGCAAGCTTCCTAGAAAGTCCTAAATCTTCACATTAGCTCCCTGCGTTTCCTCATCTTAAAGTCTAAGCCGTTTTCTAAAGGATACTTCCATAAACAAGCCCCCTCAGAATCTGCAAGGATTTGGAAATCCGGATTGGTGAAATTTTTTAAATCCAAGGTCCAAGTGGATAGAAGAAGATTAGGTTGCAGTTAAAAAGGCCACCTTTAAAGAGACAGTGCTGTCCTAGATCATTATTTAGGCTGAACTGAAAAAGAAAAAGAAAGAGAGGGGAAAGAAAAGAAGACAAAAAGGAAAGAAAGAAAAAAGTGTTGTGTCTGTGATCCAGTTGACTCAGTGTCCTGCATGATCCCAGAGCCTTTTGGGAGCAGAAAATGTGTGTATCTGCCAAAAACAACACCATATTTGTCATACAGAATTCAAATTACCTGTGACTGCTCTGCCAGCCCTTCCCCAGGGGGTTCAGTGGGACTCTGTCCTCCTTTCTGTGAGGTGTCCCTGGCTGCCACCCTGCTGCAAGGGAGGAGGGACACTGAATCTACCGGGGAGCCAAGTTCAGCAGAAGACAATGAACTCTGGCTCCCTCTTCTCACTCTCCAGGACTGATGCCCACCAGATTTCCAGCGGATTTCACTTACAGTCCTGGTTATTCCACCAGAACAGACAAAGAGCATAGAAACCCTTTCATACCTGCCTACTTTGTCTTAACCAGGGAAAACATCATGCAGATATTGAGGGGAAAAGGAAAGATATTATATATGATGATGACTACAAAAGTAGGAACGACACTTGACACCAATTGATGGTCCAGGCCAAGTCCTAACTATGGTTATACTTAGGAATATTAGAGAATCTCGTTTTAACTAAAAATAAGTGTCCTGACACCAAAACAGGGCTCTCCATCATGCCTGCAGTGTTCAGAGGTGCTCAGAGTGCTGACAGAAAACACAGGTCTGGGCATTGTTTCCTTTTCTCTTAGCAGCTGGTTAAGGTGAATTGTACAGGCCACTTCAGAAGAGGCTCCGAAGCTGAAAATTTGGCAAAGTATCTCTATAGTGCTGCCAATGTCTCTAAAATTAGCAACAGCTCAGCACACGATGGGATGTGTCATTAGTGTGTGATTAGACCTCAACGTGGGTGGATTGGCTGTAAATCCACTAGAAAAAGTCTTGTGGATGCCTCTGCAAGAGGTGAGGAAGATCTTGGAGGTTTTGGGGCCTCTGCTTCATAACATGACCTGGCTGCAGCCAATTTTCTCCAAGTTAAAGGTGCCAGGGGTGAGCTCTGGGAAAAGAGCAATCCATCTGCTCCTGCTCAGAACAGTGGAGTTACCATGGAGCAAAGCCTGAGGGTGGCAAACCAGCACAGTACATTACACCCCACAGTAGGGCACCTCCTTGGCTGTTCTCAGGCTCATGCGATGTCCAACAGGCTCATGAGATGAATGATGAGAGTCCAGAGGAGAGCAGTTGTGGCATGGATGATTCCCAGAAGGAGAACTTTTTTCCAGCCTTGCTTCAGACTCCCTAATCTGCTCATCTTTCGACCCAATGTAGAAAGGCCTGGTTTTGTTGCACACCTTTCATGTTGTTTGTGAATTTATACTGGGACATCCCAGGCCATTGCTAAGGGTTAAACAGTCTCCTCCTTCCACAACCTTCTTCAGTTGACATTTCTACTGTCTCTTCCTATTGGTTTCTCGCCTGGCTTTACATTTAATCTGCTCTCCCCTTCTTAAAGTACATTGATAACACTTATAAATCATATACTTTCAATATTTTTAAGGCAAACCCCTCCCCTTTTGAGATGTATTCACCTTGTTACGAGCTTTGTGTGAAGTCTACATGTGACATATCAAAAGGCTAAAAGACAAATGTAAAGTCTGTCAGGACAATGCAACCCCTCCTCCATCAAATCAGAATAACACAATATATGAAATGAGATGGTTTAGCACAAGTGTGACTCTTGTAATTAGGAAGGTGAATGGATTTGTTATGAAGACTAGAGAAAAGGAGTCAAGAGGCTTCAGTTCCAGCTTGTCTATAGGGTTTCTGTGGGATCCCAGATGTATCCATGAAAGGTTCTGTGCCCAAAATTCAGAGTGAACATGGCGGTATTCTTTCCTCACATTTTCAGGAATCACTGTAAAGGCTGAACTTTCCAGGGCAGCAGTCTATCTACAAGCTTGCCTCTATCCTTTTCCCAGAAAGCAGATTCTGAGTGTTCCCCTCCTGCAAGTAGAGCCCCTGCTGTAAAAAGGGCTGTTGTAGGATTTTGTAAGTTTAAGCCCTGACACCTCCTTCTCCCAGACAAAGTTGCAGAGCCATGAAATCTTTAAAGCATTCCAGCATGCCTAGTATCACTTTACAGACAAATGCTAATGAGATCATAAGCAATTGACCAGAAACAAATAAATAATTCAAAATCTACTGCAAGTGTGAAAAGTATTTAAATGCTATTGATAAACTAATCTACAGACTCCATTAGCAATTCAGTCACACAGCACCTGTATTGATCAGGGAATTTAAGCACACACACAAAAACAAACCCCAAAAATACAGCAAGCAAAAGCTAGTTTGTTTGGCAGTTCTTTAGCGAGCAACTTCATTAACATTTAGGAGTTTACGGTGTCATTTGCTCTGGGAGTTTTCTTGCCTTGCTGTTTTACAGACTGCAGTCATAGCCTGAATGCTGTATCTATGGAGTAATTTAAACAAAGTTTTTATATTTATCTGTAATATGGATTAAAAATCATATGGTCATTGCTCCTTTTGAGTCACCTGCACATTGCTGAATTAGCTAATGTCACATGCCTACCCTCCAAAGTCTGCTTTTGGGTTACAGACAGTGTTGCTTCCTGATGTGCTGTGTTATTCACCCATTTCCCTCACTGCTGAGAGTGTAACATTGAATTTCCTGCTAAAATACCTTGTTTGGGTGGACCCTGCAGCATTAGTGTGGGCTTGCTGCAGGTCCATGTACAGATGGATTCCACACGCCGCGGTGGCAGCACATGGGACACATCCACATGGAGCTGCTCAGGGATCCAAACTTCTTCCATCTGTCTCAGGCAGCATGAAATGTTCCACGTGGCACGTCACACCCTACCAGGCCTTCACCTGGCCCTGTGTCCCTCGTTTTCAGCCCTTCCTAGCCACGAGGCACAGTAGGACTGGCACTTGGCCACCACAGAGGAGGTGAGGGCTGGTGACCCACCGGCACAGCAGAGGTGGGGGCAGGACAACAAGCAGACCTTCCAGTGGAGGGGGTCTCTTTTTTCCCCCCTTTCCTAACTGCCTAACACACCCACATCTTTAACTCAAGGAGCATTTTGCAGAGTTGGCTTCATTCCTGAAGACATAGTTGAAGGCTGGAAAAAAGCATCGGGCTCAGCAGTGGTCCTGACAGATGATATTTGCAGCTAGGTCTCCGTCTCCTCAATCCACCCTTAGGCTCAGCCAGACCTGCCAAAGCTCCCTTCTTTGCTCTTTCCCGCTGTCACCCAGCAGCCTGCATCAGGGCAATTACCAAAACAAATCAATCTTCTCTTGACAGTTCATTTACACTGAATTAATTTGGAATTAGAAACTGTTATTGCAATTGGCAGCTCCTGATATTCCCAATACAACGTGGCATCTGCAGGGAAAACAACTCTAGACCCCAGCGTTTGAATTAAAAAGGACAGTTCTTCTTGATTGAGATATAAAACCAGAAAGGATTTTTTTTTTCCACTCCAAGTTCTTGTTAGTTTTAGGCTGCTGGCAGCAAATCCGGATCTACAGTGTCCTAAATAAAACTCTCCTTATGGTGGCACAATTTTTTCTCACTCAGAGCAGTATTTTTGATACTGCTGCATAGGGATAAGACACCTGAGTCTTAATTTGCACCTTCTGCATTATGTTGGAGCCTACAGTGTAGGGGCACATTGGAAGAGACAGTCTAAGCAATCTGATGCCCGTTTCACAGGTAAAGAAACTGAGACACAGAGAGCTTGAGAGGTGAATTTGCCAGATCTGGTTTTCCCCCTCTGAGGCTTGCAATCTGAGATGCTGCCATTAACAAAATTTCCTGCTTTCCTTCTTAAAAAAAACCAACAAACCAAACCAAACAAAAAAACGCCCACCCAAACCAAAATAGCTTCACACAAACAAAAAACCCCAAAGCCTCACGTTTTGTAAGAAAAAATATTAAGCTTTGCAGAAAATATTTCAAAATCATAAGGTTGATCCCACAACATCACGTTACACCCCTCATGTTACACTCCCTCAGGGTATTTATTTGCACCCCCTGGGGTTTGATTCAATATCTCCCACCTACAGGCACTCATGTATTCAGCTCTAGGATAACCTTAACTCTAGGATGTGCTTTAAATGTTAGTCAGCCCTGAAGTGGTCAGACAGTTGGACCAGATGGTCATTGTAGGTCCCTTCCAAATGAAATTCTATTCTAACCTATAGCACTTCTTAAAATTGTTTGCCAATTCACTGGACCAGAGCAAAGACACACAAACAAAGAGGATAAAAATGGCAGCCACAAGGTTTTCTACCACCCTCTCTGATCCCTACCACCACCATCGCTGTTTGTACTTTGTTTGGGTCTTTGGGAGTTCTCATTAGCTGGACTTCGTGGGTGAGGAAGGCTGAGAAGATCCTCAAGGACCAGAAAGGGGCACTGAGCTGCTCAGCCAAGGCATGACAGGGGTGCTCCCAGGAGCAACCCATCTCTCAGCACCTGGGAATTTTAGCATTGCAAACCAGCACACCAAAAAGATTTAAGGGGCACCCAGGGTCAAGCAGGAGCTGGGTAGTGGCTGGGAGGCTTTACAGCTGGACTGAAGGGCTTAACATGGTAATTGTGAACCTCTGTCCCTTCGTGGGTCTAATCCCTGATCTGTTTCCTGCTCCACCTTTGCTGGGGCTGGGCATGCACCAGATTTCTTGGTTTCAGTGGGTTATTCTGTAATTCCAGTATGTCCCTCTGCTCTGAAGTGGAGCTGGGAAGTGTCCCATGAAGGGAAAGGAGGAGAGGAGGAGGTAAAATAACCATGTGGGGTTTCATATGTTGGTTCCTGCTGCTTTACGTTGCCCTATCCCACAGCACCTGAGGTGAATGGGATGTATCCTCAACAAATATCCTGGACCTACATCCATCCATCTTGCACAAAATTCTGTGCTGTGCCCCAATAGTTCCTCTGCTCTGTCAATCATGGGCTTGTGGTCCAGGAGACACAGATCATCAGCATCCTCCATCAGCAAATTAAATGTGTATCCCTGTATAGTTTATCCCTGAGAGAATTCCATTTCATCCTTCTCTCTAGCTGCTACAGAAATCACCAGGGTGAATGCTTGTGCCTTGCCTGGATTCCTTCAGATCTTTCTAGAACATGAAATCAAAACGAAAGTAAACAAAATGTTAAATGGGAATATCTGGTGCTGAAACCTACTTGTTTTTATGGGGATGAAGTACATGAGCAGGCAAGCAGGAAGGTATCAGAAATTTCGACCTGAATTTCTGTCCTTGTTGGAGACCCACAAACTGGCAAAAAAAAGAAAGAGAAAAAATAAAAACCAACAAAGGACCTGACCAAAAGATCTTCACTATACGTTCCCTGCAATTTTCTAGTAATCCTGCCCTCAGTGGGACTTTTTCACTGAAACCCAGTTCAAGGAACCAACCTCGAGGATGTTGGTGTGGATGGGGTCACCACAGGCTGCGGCCCCGGCACACACAGGTGCTGAGAGCTCTCTTTGAGGGCTCCTCTGCCATGCTCAGCCCAACTCACCCTGCTGCAGATCTGCTGAGCAGGGATAACAGCGGGGTGAGTTTTACCCCTGGAAGCATCAACACCCCAGCCCAGCCCATCCCAGCCTGCACACACAGCCCTAACAGCACACCACACCTCGTCCTGCCACACACCGCAGATCCATGTGTTTACTCCAGGCAGGGAAAGGAGGGCAGGCTCAAACCCCAGAAGCCTACAGAGACATCCAGCAACATCTCTCTGTGCTTTGGGATCTCACAGGCAGCCTGGTCTTTCGTGCCAGCATCCAAGAGCTTAGAAATGCATGGCAGATTTGGCTGAGGGGCTCATGCCCCAGCTCCAGGATACACTGGCCTAAACATCTCCACGTGCCAGAGCAGCTTCCTCGTGATGCTGAACTCCCAGTGTCTTTGTTGGGATCTAAGCACTCCCGCACATTTCAGCAGATGCCTAAATGCTGTCTTTAACAGCGATGCTTTGCTGAATAGGTGGAAAAGCCTCGGCTTTACACCAGCAGAGGATCTGGCCCACAGGCTATCAGGCATATGGCTATCACAACAATGCCGAATTAAGCTATTTAAATTGCCTATGGAATGCCAGAGGGCCCACGTGCTTTTTTTTTTTTCCTTGGTAAAAGTCCTCTTTGTTATTATTCTGATGACCAACTTGGGCTGCTTTGCTTTGTCATTTTTAGTCAGTCCACAAATTCCCTGAGCTATACAATTTATGGTTTTATCACCAGTTCCTAAGCTTTTCTACCCCGTCTCTCCTGCATCTCAAATACTTCTCCCCTTTAAATAAACCTGCTTCATTTTTTTTCATAACTTTCCAAAGCAGATAAAAAATTCTTGAATTTCTGAAACATGCAAACTGATCAGTGTGGCATTAAGAAATCTTAAGAAGACTTATTTTAAGGGGTTTTATTAGGGAAATTCCTGCTCTTTAAGATATCTGTACGGTTGTCAAAAGCAGTCACTTTTGCAGATGTTGGGGCTTTTCTTACACTAATCTCCGAGGAAAGCCTGAGCCTCAGAGATCACTTAGCAATTTTTAGATTTAAGGAGATGAGAAGAAAAAGCCAGGGAGCTGGTCCCTCTTAGGGTCAAGTCTTATTTGAATTCAGAGATCTCTTCGTCTAACATGCAACAGTGTCGTTAAGATGACGGCTAATTAATGCAAGATGACTTTGAGATTGCATTGAAAAAAGGAAAAAAAAAAAAAAAAAAAAAAAAAAAAAAAAAAAAAAAAAAAAAAAAAAAAAAAGAACAAAGAAAAAGTGTGACCTAAAGAAAACCAAGCCCGGCCCCTCCCCTAGGAGAAGCAACACCACAAAAACTCAGTTTCCACTGGGTCACCAGTATCAAACCATCAACAAAGCTAAGAGCCAGCAAAAACCAGTCCTTCCTTACCCATATCAAGATTGGGCTGGGTGTAAAATGTTTTTTGATGTGCCTCAGCTGTCAGCTGTTTCTCCCTGGCCAGGCTGCTATCTGTCCATCCATCACAGTAATGCCACCCTTCATTTTTGTCTCTCAGTGTAAAGGAATTAGGTAACCATACTTATTTAGAATCTCTGTTAGTTCTGTGTTCGTAATTTGTCAAGTGTTTAACACCTTTTTAAGCTTGAAGAGCACTAAGCCAGATCTGTTCTTCTCTAATCACATCAGCTTATTTCTGATTTCCAGAAATTACAAGGAACACAGGCAGGGGAAAGGCCAGGGTCTGGTGTAAACACACAATGCGGAGCTGTCCCCGTCCCTCACTGCCACCAAACCCTCCCTCCTTGCTCTGTCGGGGGGCACCTGCCTCCACTGGGAACCATCCCGGGGAGGAAAAGGCAGCACCTTGCGCCTCTGATCAAAAGCCATATCCAATGTACTTGATACTCAAGGCACTTGGGAATATCTCCTCCCGACCCAATCCCTACAAACAGATGAGCTGCTCAGACTGTCAGATAGCTTACTAACCCCAGCCTCCTCCTCCTCCTCCTCCTTTTTTTTTTCTTTTTAAAGCAACACAGATTAAAGGAAGCGTGTTTCCATGTGGTATCCATTTGCAAATTAGCCACAGTTCTCTAACATTAGTGTTATTAGGTATTTAACTCCTGTCTCTTCCTTTTTTCTTCTTATCCTATCCACTCCAGTTGTTTCAAACAGAACAATAACACATACATACACCTAGTAACTGTGTATATGTATATATAACATTCAAAACCAGCCCCAAACTATGCCCAAATGTATATTTCTCCCTGCCTCACAAGTCCTTTAATATCTGATTAATGTCTATTTTACTCCTTCCCCCGGAGTATTTAGCGTGCGCCTCACTGTATAAATCTGCATATATTTTGCAGATCCAGTGGAAGGATTGGAAAAAGCTCCATTGGTTTAACTCACTTGGAGAAGCCAGGTCAGATGATGGGAGGAGTTCCAAAGGCAGTGAAGTGGCCATGTCTGGGGCACAACGTAAGAGTTAATTAATTATAATTAATGAGCGCATGAATTTTATGCTGTAACCTTGACATAGTATTTTTCCTTCGTTTGGAGCAGTGCAGGATTAGTGCTTCCTAGCGTGGCTGCAGCTGTGGTACAATTTGGTGGCAGTGATTTCCTAGGTCAATCCTGATACAGCCTGATGGAATTTGTGTAGAGAGTGACACTCTTCTACATCATCTAATGATTTCCTCGGGAGGTAAAGTGCACTTGGATGGGTGTGCTGGCATGTGAAGCAGCACACGTTTGTGAGTCTGCAGTGCACTAGGGACTGTAAGGAATTGGATTTTCTCAGGAGGCTGCTGCTTTCAGCAAAGATCTCGAAAAAAGAAACCCTGATCTTTGTGCTATTGATATTTTCAGCCTTCCTTAAATATTTGTTCCCTTTGATATTCCTGGTTGGATTCTCTTCTGTCTCAGTTTGGAAAGGCCTGATCCAGTGCTCCTGGATCAGAAGAGAGAGAAAGACTTCTCAGGACCACCCTGGGCATTCACATCTCCAGATGTTCTGCTCCACCACTCTGTCAGTATTGAGAAATGAGTGGTCACATCAAAAACTTCTTGCTCAGTTTGGCCAGAATCTACCTCAGCCCAGACTGAAAACTCTACTCAATTACCTGTGGGTTGCTTACAGCCAGAAATTTGCAGAAATTTGGTGTAAAAAAGCAGATGAGGTGTGAATACGCACTTGGGACGGGAGTCTTGTGAAAACAAGCTGAGTCTCTGTTAACATGAGGGGTAATAATTACCTCTCATCCAGTGACAAGCCAGGGTTTAGTGTGAACAATAATTCCTCCTCACATAACAAAATATTCTTGGTTGATCTGAGGTTTTTCACTCTTACATCATTGTGATAAGCATAGTTTTAAAACCTTGCCATATGGCAGCTGCCTCAAAATGGGGTATTTTGGAGTAACCACCGCTGGGAATTTGGATACTCCCATGATAAACACTTAGAGATCACCCCACACCATCTTTATTGTTGCTGCTGGATCTGACCTCACTGCAGCTACAATGTAGTTTCACATTTCCTTTGTTTTATGACTGCAGACACTGCTGAACTTCCTGCCTTTCCTGTAGAAACCTGGTGATCAACAGAAGGTTGGGGTTTTTTTAATGATGGGTCAACAGCTATTCAAAACTGACTGTATATGAAAGAAGGAAAAATCCTAGGAGCTGTCGATGAAAGTGTTCATCTTCTGGAATAAAACTGTCATCAATCTTAATTCCCTCTGGTGTTGTCTGTAGGAAAATCTTCATAATACTTCCAGGTTCTTCAAACTCTTTCTCCTGTGCTACTGAAGATGAGAGATGAATAAAAATAAGAGGAAATGACATGATCTGGAGCTTCCATGGAGAAGAAATAGCAGTTTAGAGGAATAATAGTAGTTTGGAGGAGATGTGGGGTCAGTCTTATCATGTAAGAGAAGGTTTGGAAGACTAAAATGAGCTCAGCTCTGCATGAAGTACGATTGATGAAGAAAAAGCTTTGGTCCTAGAAAGATGGTGTGTTTGCACATAAAACCATGCTCTACAGCTCCACCTGTTCAATGCAATTTCACACATTGCTAGATCTAATCCTACAGCAATAAATTAGAGAAAGTATCTCCAAAATTTTATTACCAGCAAACTCTTACCTGTGTTCTCCACGGGAGTTACTCACTGCATCAATAAAGTTTGAGGTGAAAGCAGTTACTTTGGGTATCTTCTTTTGGGAGGCTTCAGGGACCTTCCCCACTCCCACATCATCCTCATGCCTGAATAAGGGTGGAATATTGATACTGTAGAGGTCACTGGGGAACTGCAGTCTGCTGTAAATATTCCCATTTTTTCAGTCAGATTCTTCATGGCAATTACAAGATCACTTTAGCCACGACAGAGATTTTAAGCTAGTTTAGATACCTTCTTACTTGTTTCTTGGCTGTACTTGACGCACACAAGACCGATAAACTCATTTTTACACAAATGCAAGCCAGGATCTCCCTGGATTCATCTGACTCCCAGGCAGGAGGCTTTAAGATAAATACAGATGTTCAACCAATGCTGGCATGCATTAATTCCATACAAAGAAACTTCACTGCTGCCCTTTTCCACTTGTTTGTGCTGTACCCCAGAGAGAGAAATTCTGATTGTTTTCCATGACAAATTATGTCTGGCTGTTGTTATTCCGCAGGCATCTCTTCCGAGGGCAACACAACCCTTCACTGACCTGTATGGTCAGGCTCCAGAACTCTGACCATCAGTAGAAGAAAATTCCACCACTTCATGGGTCCTTTTCTTCCAGGACTGAACTCCTGGGGGAAAAAAATCTGCCCCTACTGTCCCCACAACCCTTCTGCCAAAAGTCTGCAATCAGGTCTTTAATACAGGGCAAGGACCAGTCTAAGAATTACCCTCAGAACTCCCAAATACCTTGACCACTTATAACTGCTTCTAGACTTACTTAAAATCTTTAGACTTTTAATAAGGTAATAAAAACAAACAGAGAAAATAAACCACCAGAGGTGGGGAAGGTGGAGGGTGGTGGAGGGTGATTTTACCTGCCGCTGCACCACGTTGGGTGTTGATGAAGTTAAAGCCATACAGAACACCTGATAGATGTAAAGAGATAAAATGAGAGAGGAGAGAACACAGTGCTGTCAGTTCATCTCTGAGCCAGGATAAATATTAACATTATCAGACTACTGTGAAAAATCCCAGAGAAGGATTACAACCAGAGATTCCTTAGAAGAAGAACGGGTGAAAAAAGAAGAGAGATAAATGGACGCCTTTCTGAATGCTCTAAAGGCAGTGAGTATCACTTTCTCTCAACACATTGTCAAGCTCTTTCACAGAGCAAACAGGTCTTTCATTTCACAGCCTCTTCTCCCTGCTCAAGGGCCATGGGTAGATCCTGGAAAGAAAGAGGATTTTGGAAACTTGTCAAGTGGCGGGAGGGGTTTTCAATTGGTGTTTGAAAAAGGACTCAGTGAAACCTGATCCTGTGTTATCACAAGCACCACTTTCCTTTCCATCACTCACTTCGGTTTACTTTCCTCCAAGATCTCGCATCAAAGGGAAGTTCAGGAGAAGTATGTGGGGTGACAGCTTCAGGTGTTGGCACAGTCTCTGTAGAGGAGTGAGCACGATGCTCACGGGCTGCGGACACAGGGGATGCACCCCAGCAGCTCCAAAAGGCTTTAGCAGGTGCAGGGGCAGGTCTTTGCCCAAGGACTGCTGTGTCCTGATCCAGGAGCCCTCAGCTGGACACCCATGCTCCAGCCTAACCAGCTCCCAAACTCTAGCCCTGGCTTTATAGAGTTGTGCTTGCATCATTTCTGCAGTGAAAGCAGCTTTCCCTTCTCTGCTTTGCTACAGTTCACCACTATCTGTGGGCTGGGAACCAAGAAATCAAATGGCTACAGGTTAAAAATTAACCCTTCTCCATCACCCTAAGTTATTATTAACCTATTATTATCATGAGGGGGAAGAAAAGTACGGGTGAGTAGGACAGGTTTTTTTATTGCTCTCACACTGCAGGATAACTCCACCGTTACGCAACCAAAAATACAGAATTTTTCATCAAAGCAGCAACCAAAGACCAGTTGAACATCCAGGAAGTTTATTAGTATTTGAGCCAGCTACCAACAAAGCACAGAACATTGTCTGTATAAGAAACAGTTTCAGTGACAAGGTTTTCTTATCTCTGGAAAAGAAATTATTGAGGGAAGTGATAAAGATAAAATGGGCTGAAAGAAGAAAACAGAATAGCTGTTCACCCTTTCTCCGACTAGAAGAACTGGAAGGCAGCACCTGAAACTTGAAGGCCAGCTGGAAAAGGAAAAATCATTTTTCACACAAAGCCTGTTTAGTCTGTAGAGCTTCTCACCACTAGATGTTGTGAATGATCAAACGCATCTGGAGAAACTAATCAAGGAAAGAAATTAATTTTGGTTACATTGGAAAGTCCCTCAGCCACACATCTGGGGCTTGGGAGAGTATTCTGGTGAAGGATCACTGTGAGTTTGTGGTGTGACATTCCTTCACCAGTGTTCACTGCTGGCCACAGCTGGAGACAGGATGCTGAGAAGGATCAGCCTGTGCACAGAGATTGGCTGCATTTATGGGCCTTTGAAATGACCAGTGGAAATGTCACCGTCATTTAACACAGCACTAAGAGATAACACATTCCTGTCTGCTGCCCTGCCAGAGTCCAGATTCCTCAGCAATTACTTTGACTGATACTAAAACTACCAGGTCCAAGGTTTCAGCTCAGTAGTGACGCTAGGGATGGCCAGCCAGAGCCCAACTCCCACGTCCTCCAAATCCACGACTGGCAATGCATTCCCCACTGATAAATGAAGATCTGGGCTTCCCACAGCTGCTGTGCTCACACTGATTGTTAATCTGAGCAAAGACCCAGGGCTGATTTTCATAAGTGCTGAGTACAGACAGCCCCGACTTAAGCCAAAAGGAGCTGTGAGCCTTCAGCGTCCAAGGCAATGAGGCTGAACCATCGAAATCTCCTCTGTTCAGAAACTCTGTGGTACTACAGAGTCAGCTGCCAGTGATCTGCTGCCTGGCTGTGACTGGGAGCTGGGCTGGGCACAGATCAGGCGCTGGGGATGGGGTGGGGATGCTCCAGGGACTGGCAGGAGTGTGCCATGCACCTCCAAAAGTGGTGACAATGCAAAGCTGGTAAATCCTGTTCCAATGAACATCTTGTGAAAAAGAGGCTTCTTAGCAAAGGAGGGCTTATGGGGGGATGGAGACTTGCTGTGGGACCTCACAGCCTCACATCTAGGGAGGGTTGTCGTTAGGGGAACAGGATGGAAGTGTTCCCTTGGAGTAGGAAAGAAAATATCCTCCTTCCAGTTTGTTTAGCCCTGGACTCTGTACGATGTTAACCCCACAAAACAGGTTTTCCTCCCTTACCTCCAAGCCTCCCTCACACTCCTCCCAGCAAGGAGGGCTGATGGGTGTTTTGTAAAATCCCCTCCTTCTGTATTTACTTCCTAACCCAAATGCCAGGAGACAGTCGACAGCTGGCTTAAATCTCTGCAGCTCAGGAGATCAGTCCCGAACCCCCCACGCCCCCCGCCGCCTTTTCTAATAAAAATTAATTTATTATGATCCAGAGAGTTGAAATTAATCTGCCTCCGGAGAGGCTGTGTCTGGCGAGGCCTGGTGAGGAGGAGGCAGAGGGCTCCGGAGGGCACATTAACAGTATTGTTGTGCTTAATGTTGTGTAGCAGCAACATCTGCTAATTTAATGCACGAGCAGCCAGCTGCCTCCGACAGCTCCTAACAAGGAGTGGGCAGTGGGGAGAGGGGAGGCAAGGGGAGCTTACCAGGAGGGTGAAGGCATGAGGGGCTGGGGCTGCTCTCCAAGCCCCCCTCTCCAGATCCTGTGTAATGGCAGCATTAGCTGATTAAATCCTTGGGGACCACCCCAGCATGTTTCTGCAGTTGGGATCTGGGTGACATCCAAGCTCTCCAAATGCAATGGTGAAGGGGACACTGATGGCTTGAAAGCCCCATTTCACCCTCCATTTGTTGGGACATTCAGAGCAAGGAGTGAAACAAGTTCTCTGCTTAATCCAGATGTGCCCAGAGCAAATGGAGCAAGGCATGGACATCAAGTCAAAACAAGATGGAGATGGCAGAAGGAAAATCACACCTGTACCAAGCCTGGTGCTGTTCGAAGTGGTTCATCTGAGCAGTGGGTTCTTGTGAGCTACTTCTGCAAAAGTTCTTCTTCTTCTGCCAAATGGAAGAAGCTTAAAAAGGAAAAAGAAATAATCCCAACCCTCAGATAACAGGAAAGGATTCCCACTTATGGGATCATAATCAATGTAAAGCTGTTCAGTAGCGTCATGGAAGCGATGTCGTCATACAGGATTCGTGTGGCTGGCAGGTCTCTGAGCTGGGCACAGTGCATTTGCATAAATGAATAGATATGGAAATTCCCTGGCTGCTCCAGGCTTCACTCCCTGGATGCCTGGGTGCTCATGGACCCTGCTCAGCAGAGGCAAGGACCTCAGAGACTCACAGTGGTCTCAGACTGGGGGATGGCTCAGAGGTTTGGGCAGGACCCAGGACTGAAGCAAGGAGAGCCTCAAGATGCAAACTTTAACATGCTGGCCCTGCAATGAGTTTTTCAACCATTATGGCAGTGGAAGAAGGCTGCAAAATTCAATTTCAGATCTTGCCGGGGTGGAAGAAAAGGCAGAGGGGAGGTTTTGAATCCTCTCCATAAAAAGAGTTGCTTCAAGAGTGAGTCCAGGTTCCTTCCCTAATCACACTCAGTGATACCTGTGTCCATTTCACATCTCCATCATCATGAAAAGGCCCAGGGCCTGACTGCATCCCTCCCACCACAGAATACAGCACACACAGAAAGTATTGGTCATTGGGGAAGAAGCCAAGGGTAGACAGCAACTCTGACTTCCACTGGGAAACAGAGAAATCCATAGGGGTTTGAAAACCAGGAGTGAACAAGCCATGCCATGTTCTCTGACACACAGGGGAGTCACAGCACAGACCTGGACAGGCTCTGACCCTCAAAAGAGGAGGTGATAATTCACAGCTGCTTGCTGTGTTGTGGAAGAAGAATCAGGATTCATGTCCAGTCCCTGACATAGGAGATAGCCAGTGGTGGCTCCATGGGAAGAGTGGCTGGGAGAAGCCAGGGCTGTGAGACCCCAGACACTCAGACTGCTCATACCCATATGGTGAACCTCTTAGAAATATGAGGTTCTTGGTCCTAAAACTTCTGGGACACCCCCATGTCCCTGGGGCAGAACAAATTCAGGGCCATGACAGATCCTGCCTCCAGGCAAACCAAGAGCAACACAAACAGAATGGGAAGAGATACTGCATTGGGATAGAAGAATACGGTAAACCTCTTAGGGAAGGGAATGAAATGATTTTTTCTCAAATAACCAACATAAGGATTTGAAAATGAACATCTCTTAGTATTAATTTAATTAAAGCAGCATGCTGCCGTTACTTATAAAGCTAGAAGAATCAGTCTGTTTAATGGGTTCTCAGCTAATCAAAAATTAATTAAGCGTTTAGTGGGGATTCCAAATCCCTGAATTGGATTTAAAGAAGCCTGTTTCCATGTCTTTTTCAAGTGTTGCTTGTTTTACTATAACAGGAGACGTATTTGATTGTGCAGACCTCCCATTATCCCTGGCTTGCAGGTGATCAGCCTTGAAATTCATTCTTGTTAGTTGATAGCTGCTCCATTCCCCGAAATGACTGTGACAGAGCATCACTAAGTCTCTGCCAGCCCTAAAAGAGGGCTCAGAGCTTTCCTTTGAGCATTGTGCCGTGCATCTCCTCACTGGTTCACAGGTGATAAAGAATGAAGAGCAGAGCAGGGCTGAAAATGGGGAAATCTCCCCATTATTTCTGAGGCTTCTTGGTTATGCACTGGGCAGTGGCAGTGCATTAAATGGGCTCTCTCCCTCCACAACGCTGCTTGCAGATGTCCTCCTGCCTTTGCCCTCAGTAAATATTAGATATTGCACCCTTCTCCTCTCTCTCAACCCCTTTCTCACCACTCTATCAGACAACATCCAGCACTGAGTGATGGAGGCCCCTTGCCCACAGGCAGCAGCAACCTTGGCCCAGTCTGGAGCTGGGTGAGGACAACTTCCAACAGCAATGTGTTCCAGGAATGCCCTTTACCCACACCCATTTATCCTGCCCCTTTCTTCACCACCATGTTGCACCTTCTGTCTTGATGCAGGAAACAACCCCAGGGAGCAGATATGTCTGAAAAACACCCTGTCCATGGAAAGGCAAAAAATAAAAATAAGACATATTTTAACTCCTATTGGTTCTCCAATCCCTTCCCCAGTGAGAACAGCGAGGTGGGCAGCCAGGCCCAGGGAGGGAAGGCTGTTGCACAGGGAGATGTGGTGCTGCTGGAGCCGGCTGCCTGCGATCCCTGCTCATCAAACTGCTCCCTGCGATGGAAACCACGGCCCGAGCCTGCAGCTGGAGACAGTTCCATTTGCCTTTCATCTCTGGAGATCCCTTTTTTTAGCTATTCAGCATGCTGACAATGTAAATAATACCAATAATATTTTTTTAAAAGAAAAAAAAGCATCAAGTGTCAGGCAGGATGCAAAAATTTTTCTACCTCTTTTTTCTGGATGGGGGGTAAGGGGTGGAAACTTAGTAATGCTCCACCTGAACCCCTTAAAGCACAACATCTTTGAAGTAGCAAACTGGCAAATACACTCAATCAATTATAAATGAAATAATCTTCTTAAAATATTAGAGATTTGGGTGCTAAGCAATACTGGAAGATTACGGAGAGAAAATCAGTTTTAGAGCTTCCTAAAGTGACAGAAAGAGAATAATCGGAAGAAATGGTGAGAAGTTTAAAACGATTATGTAGATTTGTGTCAGTGAAAATGTCCCAGCAATCCTTAGCCGATCTCTCGTACGCTGGAAATAGATTACGTTCAATCCTTTCTTAAAGGGGTAGGTTTCTTTCAAGTGTGGGGGTGGTTTAATTTCTATTTTTTTTTACTTTTCTAAGCACCTTTGTGTTATTTTTAACCTTCAAATGAGGCTGGACCCAAGGGCATGTCTGTGTTTCTTTGCGTGTACTGGAGGTGTGTGCACTGGAGCAGGGTTTGGGGTGCACTGGTGGGTATGGGGGGCCCTGTCCTCACCTCCCAGCAGGATGCCCCACAGGGAGCAGTCACCAACTGGAACGAGAAACCAAGCCTTAGATATCTACAGGAGCAGGGCACCCAGTCCTCCTTCTGCTTGAGCCAGGCAGATACAGAGAGTTTTCATCAAAGAAAATGGGTTTTCCCCACTGGGAAACCATCCTTTCAGGGAAAAAGTGTGTCTTGGAAAGGCTGAGGTACCCAAGTTATTGAGCAAAATTCACTCCCAGCCTTCTTGTGGCACAAGCAGCTCCAAAAGGGGAGAGAGGCAACCTAGGAAGGGAACAGAAGCACACAAGGGGCTGTGCTTTGACTCTGGTTTTGGTACAAACAGGTTATGAAGAGTCTACACTGCATTTTCTTTTGTTGCTGTTATGATTAAGATCCCACCTGATCCTTTAGTGGCTCTGCATTTCACATTTACAGCCTCAGTGCAGATTGCTGGGGTAAGTCAGACACTATCACACAGACATACACTTTATACTTTTTACACATCCTCCAGATATATCCCCAGTAGAAAGGACCACATGGCCTGGAAAACAGCTTTTCCATACAATCACTTCCTTTGGTTTCATGAGATTGCTTGAGTTTGAGATACAAACCACGGAGATTTTGTGTCCTGAGGTGTGGTGCTGACACGAGTGTGGGGAGGAGGCTCCCAGAGCCAAGAGAGGAGGGCAGGAGTCCATCAATCCCCCAGGATTTCAGTGCTGGTGTTTGCAGTCAGAAGCAACAGAATAATTCAGAGGGAGAAACTAAAATAGGAGAAAAAGGCACATCAACGTCAGGGCTGCTTTTAAAGATGGTGCAATTAAACCGAGGGGTTGGTGAGAGCTGTTGTTAATTGATAGCAAAGGAGAGGAAGCTGTCTCCGGGGAGAAGCAGATAATGTAGGTAATCTTCAGAGAGGATTTGCCTAAAGAGGTTTGGGAATGGAAATTCCTGGAGTCAAGTCGAGGTGGAAGAGGAAGATGAAATCTGGTTTGTCAACAGCCGTCAAGGAGATGTGGACCCACCAAAAATCAGCCAGGCTCTCTAAGATAACACTGCTGCCTTCAGTTAGGAACCACAGATCAGTTCATCTTCTGAGTCATAGGTGTTTTCAGTAGGGAAAAAAAGCTTTTTTAAATTTCTACATCAGATAATTTCAATAGCAAAAAAAAGAGTCTTTTTGACAATGTGCACTTTTCCCACTTAAATAAGAAAAAAAATGTTCTCCTTTGGGTCTCCCTCCTTTATCTGCTTATTGGTTTCCCTACATTTTTTGTTCTTACTTCTTCTTTTCCTGAGGGCCAAAGTGAAAAAGGAAACAAAGATAGGCAGAAAAGAATTTCCAGATGAAAACCTTTCTTAGAGACTCTTGCAAAATGTCAAAATGAAAAACTTCCCTGAAAACACTTAAAAAAATAAAATTGAGGAAAAAACATGGGATTACTTTAAGGTCTGAGCAGTGGAAGTGTTTTCCTTTGGGTTTGGGGGAATTTGGGGGTCATTTCAAGTTATGACCACTCTCTGTGCTGCTCACCCCCTGTATGCCCGTGGTTGCTTTGGCCTCATCGTCTACAGCAGCTTCCCCAGAACGCCTTCACCTAATCCCAGCCCTCCCTGGGGATTCAGATAGTCAGAAATAGCAGCCCTTACCTGTCGCTGATGGAGAGGGGAGGCAGAATTAGCTAATGTTTGTAAAGCTCTTAGCAGATGACAGTGCTGTTGTGTGGTACTACACCCATGTTATAGCTGGATGCTGCTTGATAGTCAGGCATGGAATCAATTTTTGAATAATGGATATTAAAAACGTCAACTATGACACCCAGCCATAATGCCTGCCGTGTGCTGAGTGCCTGTGTATTGTTTCACACACTTAATATACAGTGGAGGCACTGTAATTACTCCCTGCTAATCCCCACACTTCCTAATCTGCCCGTCCGCGTGAAACCTGGCTGCCTCTTCCCACCTCTGCACGAAGATTTCAGAGCACAAGCTGCACCTAGCTGTCACTGCGCTAAGACACCTCTCTCTCTTTTTTTTTTTCCCCCAAAATATTGTGAGTTGCCAAGCAAAGATTTGCTAATTGCACTTATCCAGATCCCTCGGCCTGCTCTCAGGCTGCATCTATTACCAGCAGTCACTTAGCCTCAGTGGCAGGGAACAAGTTGTTTACTCAGTGAGGGGAAAGGCAAAGGCCCTCAAAGAAATTGCTGTCAGGAATTATGCACAAGGGAAATATGTTTATTTGCAGCATAAACTGTGGGAAATGTGGGCACAGAGGGCTCAGCCTCATTTAGAATTAGCTATCTGAAAATTGAACACAGAGTCGAAACAAATCTAGGCAAGTTGTCGTCGTTTAGTTCCTTGGGCTTGGAGCCAGCTCCTGCTGCCAGCCTTTTCTGTCAGGTTAGGGAGATTCACCCTGTTTCTGCCAGACCCATCCACCAATACACATGAGGGGTAGGTGAGGTTGAGACAGGGACACTGAGTAGATGGGAAGTGATCATGAATATCCCCAAATTGGGAAAGAGGAACCTTTTCACCAACAGAAATACCTTGAACCTGTCTTTTCAGTTGGGACAGAGCGGCCTGAAGCAACCAAACCAAGCTTCATGTACAGTTTGATAGGATAACAATAATTTAGTTGGATATGGACTTGTCCAGCCTCTAGTTCAGCCTATTGCTGCAAACAGGGACCACTCTGAGGTTCGATCCGACTTCAGCATTATATCAGGTTGCTCAGAGGCTTGTCCAGCTGAGTTTTGAGTGTCTCCAAGGATGGAGAACCCTCAGCCTCTCTGGACCCTTTTACAGGATTAACAACAGACTGCACAACATGGATAACAGGGGTGCTGGTGAGTGGGAATGGCGGTGGGAAGGGGAGAAAGCCCAAAATATCAGTGGTCATCTGCTTCTGTCCAGTTCACCTGACATCCACACACACACTCTGCTGCAGGAAAGCACTTGTGCACATACCACCCCTTTGGAAAAGTCCCAGTCTGTCCTCCCAGTCCATCCCTGCCTGCAGGCAGCAGCACAGGATGCAGAGGGACTGCTGTTAGGGAATACAGCTTTATTAATTAGATCCAGGCCCAGCTTCCTTGCAGGAGAAGGAAATTACCTGCACTTGAGCTGAGCAGGAAAAGCCTCTTTTCAGCTCTTACTGCACATTTCATCTCCCCCTCCACCCATCAGTTTTGTGCTGTGCCAGAACCCCTGTATGGGAAAATCCTGGCTCGTGGCTGGAACTGGGGCTTCTCCACACCCTTGAAAATGAGCCAGAAGAGGAAGAACTTTGCTGGGATGGTGACTGGATTTTACCCCTCGAGCTCCATCTCTGACAACTCCCCACTCCGGGAAAACTTTAGGACTTAAATGAGGTCAGATATGCCACCACAGATCAGGCAGAGCCACAGTGCTGATGACCTGAGGGCTCAGATATAAAATAAAGGGTCCTTGAGGTAATTTGCTCACCGTCACCTTAGACATAAACCCACTTTGCTTTAGAAAATCAACCTGTGTGTGTCGCACACGGAAGCACTATAGAGGTGCCACCTCCATCTCAAAGCAGGTCTTTACTTACACATCACAGAGGTAAACTGAGGCATGCAGCAGTGGAGAGGGAAACGTAAGTTGGACCTGATATTTTTAGTGGAATTGTTGGATTTCTGTGTTATATCACTTAGGGGTAATCCAAATATAGACAAAGGCCCCAGGATGGGCTGCATGTTGGCATATAGCAGAAAGCCAGTCCCTGCCCAAGTGCCTCTCATTCCCCATTCATACTGATGGAACAGGGGTCAGGGAATGGAAAATCTTTCCATTTACAAGAAAGTCACAGTTTAAAAATAAAAACCCACATTTACAAGGCTGCACGAAATGTGCTCCTTATTCAGGTGCTCTGCTCTCCATATTCAGCCTCTGCCTCCTTAGAGTCGCTTACGGGTTTAGCCCAGAGCTGCAGCACACTAACACCACCAGGTCCTGGAGCACAGCATCTGAGGATCCAATTTGGTTTACTTTAAACCTACAGAGTGTTGGGGAAGCAAAAAATGAACAGTATCAGTGCCGTGACTCCCTGCACAGACACAGCAGGGCCAGTGCCAGCCCTGCACGCACAGCCCGGCACGGCAGCCCCTGAGCCCTGCACACAGCCTGAGACAGGCAGCACGCCAGCCTGAGACGGCTCTGAGCCCAGAACTCGATTATTGCTTAACTCTCCTGCCAAGCCTCCAGCTCCCTCTGTGCTAAATCATTCCCCATCGATCCGTTCCCATTATAAAGCTCCTGTCTCCCCCACGAGCATGCGACTCCATATGACTCGACTTCCAGCACAATTGAGCTCGGACCCTAAAAATCAATACTGCAGCAACCCAAGGATCAGAGGCCAATGAGGTCTTTAACAAACGTGTCTGGTGCTCTTGACTTGAGTAGGCTTCAGCCTACTTTGAGGTCCTTTCTGATCCATCATGGGTTTGTTCAAGTTGTCATAAAGCAAATTTGCAGTCATTGATCCAGGCAGAATGAAGTTGTGAATATCAGATGGGGGATGGAGGGGGGAGAATAACCCTAGAGAAAGAGTTTTAATAGCTTATAGGCAACACATGTCTGAGCCAGAGAAAAGCAAATTAGGAAAATGCAAACGAAATAAGCTTTTTCTATTTGTTTGGTTTTTTTGGGGGTTTTTTTGGGGTTTTTTTCTTTAGCCTTTCTTCCCTCTGGAGACAGAGGCTGCCCTGGCTCCTACGAGAAACAAAAGGAAAAAATAAATATTATTAACAATAATATAGGGCAGGGCTTTTTCTAATGGACGAGAGCTATGGCTACATATACTTGGGATATTAACTGTAGACCACATTATATAACAATAACTTATAAATATATAGAATATAACAGGCCAGATTCTTCTTTTCCATGAAACCCTGTGGCTCCTCTGAAGCCAATTCAGCTCCTGCCAGCAGACAGGACCCAGGGAAACTCATTTCAAAGCAAAATAACTGAAGAGGGAGGAAAGTTGCTTTCCATAAAGTGTGATTCTGATGACAAATGACCCAACCACCTGCAAAATGTATTAACGAGGCTTCTCTATGCAACAAATTGCACAAAAGCCAATTGAATTTAATATACGGGTCATTCATCTCCCTGGCTTTTTGTTACTTTTAATTCAGCTCCAAATCTTTTCAAAACTCATTAAATGAAACATAATCAAAATTCACATTTCTGTACCTTTTCCCTTATTTTCAAATCAGAACCTTTTTAGAGCCCAACACTCCCAGCTGGGCTCAGCTCTGTTTCCAGAGCTACCACCCATCCTGTGCAAGGATAAAACTTTCAGGTCTGGAAGATCACTGAAAAATGGGGATCCAGGTTGGGATTTCTCATGCACTTCACCTTCACATTACCTAAACATGAGTGTGTTCAAAGCAAATATGAGATGTTCGCTAAGATTTTAATGGCAGGTCTGGAAAAGAAGTAGCTGGCAAATAAGGAACCTTCCTAAGCTCTTCTCCCACAGGCCCTGGGAAGAGGAGCAGTCCCTGCCTTCTCCCCACAGTCTTCCCTCTGACATTTTCAGCTGGCCTGCCACAGTATTTGAGACAGGTCCCAGTGATAACCCACTGAGGTGCAATGGTTTGCTCCCTGCTGTGCCAAGCCAGTGGACTCCTGGCACCCATCACTCCTACGATGATGATGCAGCAGCAGAGCTTCCACAGGCAGTGTCCTGGGTCACCTGTCCTCTCCCTGCCAATAGTTCTCTCTCTCCATCCCTCTGAACAGCTCAGAGGATGGGCAGCCTCCTCCAGACAGAGCAGAGGCAGGTCCATATGAGCAGCTTCCATCCATCCATCCATCCATCCATCCATCCATCCATCCATCCATCCATCCATCCATCCATCCATCCAGACGTTGGTGGGAGCCACTGAGTACTGAGGAAAGGCAGCTGGTTCCTGTGAAATGGAGGGGGTGTTAGGAAGGGAACCTAGCAAGCATGTCAGAGAGTAGGGGCTCCCCAAAAAATTCAGCAATGGAGTCACCTTGGGTTGCAGCATCAATATTTGCATTCCCCAGGCCTATCTCTACAGCAGCAAGGGGATATTGTCTCTCTGCAAACCAGTTGTGTCCATCAAACCCCCAGCTTCCTGCTCCTTGCCAGGTGAGATTTGAACCCGTTTGGTACCACAAAGTGTCATGAGCTTGCTCCATTTTCTTGCCTGATCTCTGAGTAGCAGCCTCTGACTGCTCACAGCTTTCCGTGTCACTCAAGATTTATCCCTTAGAAGTCCCAGTGAAACTACCCTTGGGTTCAGTCGTCACTGGTTAGACCCAGAAATCCCAGTCCAAGAAAGATTTTGAACTTTTCTCCCGTCACTCACCGTGGCTGAGGTGACAGGAGTGTCCCTTTTACAGGAAAACCGATGACTTCATTTTCCCTGCCAGTCCAAACTGTAATGAAAACAAAACGTGCTGCAATTTCTCGTGCTGCTCTTCCCTGCTGAGTAAAAGTGACATGAGGTGGATGAAATTAAGATTCCTTTTCAATTTTGTTTACATTTTTCACCAAAGAGTTTTCTGTTTACATTTATTTCTAACCAACACCTGTCCTGTCACAGTTTGTCCTGTCACTCCTGTATTAATAACACTGAAAGAGTTTCCCCTTCTGACCGGTTCTTCTCCTCTAAAACCTTTTGCGCTTCTCATATCAACATTATCTGTCAAAAACAGGCTCAGAGAGAAATTTCCAGCTGGGTGCATTTGCATCTTTGCACGCTTGGCCATTTCCAGGGAAGTCAATAGGGCAAGGCAGCAATTTCAGCACTTGTGTGGAGTGGAGCCGCAGTACCTGCACCGTCTCCATCTCTGTTTCATACTGCGGTGATGGAGGAGCAAACAAGACTTCCATTCCTGATGAACAGAGAATCAAGGATTGCTTTCACTGCCTTTGATCCATTTGGCTGAGAACATCCCTCCCTCAAATTCATTCCCTTTCAGAGCCATTTTTCTTCAATTGAAATTACTCCTTAATTCCTCCTTTTCGATCACACCTGCCTACTTGCTTTTCTTCATATCCATCAGCCCTTGTGCTCACCACAAATAGTCTGCATGAATGTTTGCTCATATTACTGCTGCTTCCAAGTGATGCAGCCTCCACCTTGCACTCTCTGCTCCATCTCCATCTATTGCTTTGCCTGTCTGAGAGCGGCTGCACACACTCCTGCAAAGCGTTATCTCATTATTTCAATTCTATCTGCTAAAGCGTTTGGAGAGACAGTGTATTAAAGACACTATATAAAAATAAATTGAATCGAGAGCAAATCTATATACCTAAAGTTGTAAAAAGGAATAGTCTCCAGTGATGACTCCATTTCCAGCAACGGCATTGTAACAAGCCGGAGCCCATCTCCCGGCTGAATTTTAAATAGGTCTGCTCAAATTGTGCAGAGCTGCCCAGGCTCACAAGGCTGGGGCTGTGCTCTGGGGAGCAGGGGCTCGGGGAGGCCTGGGAGAGGGGTGCATGGAGCAGCGGATTGGTGCTGCCACCCAACCTGCCCCCTTCCTGGGCTCCTCCAGATCAATGGCCCAGCAGCACAACTTGCCCAGCTCAGCTGGGAGTTGCAAAGAGGGACAGGCTGCCTTTCCCTCAGCTGCTCCCCTGGGCATCCTTCCCCCCATTCAGCATTCACCCCACCAGCAAGGTAGCAAACCCTGGCAGCTGCCCCTGTGCTGGTACAGTGGGCTGACACTGCCCAGATGTCAGACACCACCAAAGCCGTGGTCTCACTGCCCTCCACAGCTGGACAGGGGAGAGGAAATGTAACAGAGGGTTCATGAGTTGAGATATGGACCAGGAGAGATCATTCAGCAAATACCCTCATGGGCAAAACTGGCTCGAAGTGAATGTTAATTGAATTCATAGCTAACAAAATCAGTACATGAGAAGTAAAAGAAAACCTTGAAAACACCTTGTCCTCCAGCGCTCCCACTTTCCCAGCTCCACCTCCTGCCCCAGCGGTGCAGGGAGACAGGGAGTGGGGGTTATGATCAGTTCATCACCTGTGGTTTCTCCCTCTGCTCAGGGACAGGAGTTGTTCCCTTGCTGCACCATGAGGTCCCTCCGACAGGAGACAATTCTCTGTGAATTCCTCCAACATGCAATCATCTCAAGAGCATCAATAAACTTCTCCAACATGAGTCCATCCCCCTCAAACTGCTGCAGCGTGGGCCATTCTTCCATCATGGACAGGCTGCTCCAGGGTGGGCTTCTCTCTCCACAGGTATCCCACAGGCTTCCAGCCTCCTCTCAGGCACCCACCTGTGGTGTGGGTCTCCTCCACAGGCTGCAGGGGCACAGCTGCTTCACCGTGGTCTTCACCACGGGCTGCAGAGGAATCCCAGCTCTGGTGCCTGGAGCACCTCCTCCCCCTCTTTCCCCACTGGCCTTGGTCTCTGCAGAGTTATTCATCTCACGGATTCTCACTCTGCTCTTCCCTGGCCACAATTACAACTGCCCAAGAACTTTTTTTCTTTCTTCTCAAATCTGTTTTCGCAGAGGCGTTACCACCACTTCTAATTGGCCCAGCCCTGGCCAGTGGCATGTCCATCTTCTGGAGCCACCAGGGATTGGCTCTGCTGGACATAGAGGAAGCTTCTAGCAGCTTCTCACAGAAGCCACCCCTGTAGCCCCCCTGCTACCAAAGCTTGGCACAGCCAATGCAGCTGGTCAGGAAAACACAGCCCAGCCTTCCTCCCTTTGCAGTCTGCCTCAGCAAAACAGTCAGGCACAGTTCTTACACATGGGAAAGCGAGACACTGGTGGGTTTGGATCCCACTAAAACCAAAACTAAAATGGGTACTAAAATGGGGTTGCTGCTTGGCTCAGTGGCTGTGAGTCAAGAACTTGAGTGGGACAAGGGGTTCAACAGGGTCAAGGTGCAGGTTTCTGGGCCACACTGGCAACCCAGGGCCAAAAGAGGCTGATTTCATGTTTCAAAATAAATATTCCCAGCTGGAAGAAATATTCCCCCAGCCTTGCACAGTGACCACCAGCACCCACACAAGTCTGTTGCAAAGGAGGAGGGACCTATAGCAACCACAGGATGCTTTCAGCACCTCATGCTCCCTGCAGCACTGAGGGGCAATAACTTGACAAGGTGTCCCCAGCATCATTTTCTCTATCTGTCTTCCCAGGACCTGAACCATGGTGCCAAAAATATGTCTGCCATTCTTTGACTCTTTCAGGGAGCAAGCTCCATCCCAGGTATTTAATGAGTCAATTCAGTGGCTTTGCTCAAGTGGTGAAATTCAGACCATTCAATTGCTCAAGACTCCTGTATTTTAATAGAAATTAAATCTTCCAAAGGGCAGCAAGGGAATCAGTGGAGCAGGCTATAAGGTGGCAAAACATCTCCCCCAGAAAAGCAACCTTTGCGAGTTTTGATCACAGCTATAGCAAAAAAACCCCAACCAACCAACCAATCAACCAAAAAAAGCAGCAATAAAACCCCCAAATGTCTGGAGAAATTTCTCCTCCATTTCTTCCTCTCTTTCCAGCTCATTATTTCCTTATAAGGCTCATTACTAGCAGGTCTGAGACTTGGGCACTGACCCACGAAGGCCTGGAGGGAGGAAAGCTTTCCAACGCTGTCAGACCCAGTTGGACTGATTGAAGAGAGATACAGAGAGGCAAGCGAGGTGACAACCAAAGGGCTGAGTTTCCTGGGGCCCTGAGTTGGAAATGACGGGATCAGGCTCCACTAGCACCTGCTCAGCTCTGCACAGCTTCAGCATTTCAGCTTCACCGGGAATAATGATTTTCCAATATACCAGACCCTGAATCCAAAAGGGATTTACTGAAATCCCAGTGGAAAAACTTTAAATAGACAATGTCCAACAAACAATTTTGTCTTTTCTATGACCATTCACCAGTTCAGGAGACAGTTCTGCCCCAGCTGAAACCTCCTTTTATCAGGACTGCTGTGCTCTGCTCCCTTCCCATATTACAGTTTTGTGTGTTCCTGTCGCCTTCCTTGTGCCTCCTTGAGAAGTTGTGTCAGTTTAAGGAATTGATCTGGCTGAAAACTAAAAGAGCTGG
>VZTJ01001153.1:659954-709022 GCA_013397795.1 Orthonyx spaldingii | reverse complement strand
AAAAAAAAAAAAGAAAAATGCAAAGGAGAAGGGCATTTTTAAGCTTCATTGTTTTGGTCACTGAGATAACAGCAGTGCCCCAGCACTGACAGGGCAGGATAAGACAGCAGAGCAGACAGGGAGGAAGGTGACTGCTTCCCAAGCTGTCATGGTGCTGGAGGACAGATTTTGTTAAACAATGATGTAACTGGTGTAATTAGGAAACTAATTATTTCCTCCAAATTATTCCCCTCGTGGTTGCAATTTTAGGTAGCCAGGGGTTACCACATTCAGGCTCACATCTCCCATCCCAACCAGGAACCAGCGCCGGTGACTTCAGCAGGTGCTGTAACACTGGTGGCAGACAGACCATGGCTACACAGAAATATCCTAACACCTGGAGATCAGTTTAAACCCTGAAGCATGAGGTTTCATATCCCTAACAAATCACTGACTGTCATTGAGCCTAACCACAAAAATGTCCAGATATCAGCACCAGAGACACATGAAGCTCTTCCTTTTAATAATACATTGCAAGAAGGGAAAAAAAACTCTGCTTCTTATTTTTAATATTTTCCTACTTTTTACACCTCCCTCATTTTAATTACAGTTAAAATTACCCAGTTAAAACCTCACCCACTGTTTCCCAGACAGGTACTAGTGTTCAAACTTCACAGGATGGGCAAACAAACTGAGGTGAGAGACAGCCATTAACTTGTCCTGAGCCAGCAAGCACATCAAAAAATAACACACCAAAGAGTGGGCTGTGCCGCTTCTCTCTGCCATAAATAAACCTCAGGAAGCCCAATCTAGCAGTAAAGAAAAGCTAGACTGCTGTGTGCTGTGATTCACCAAAAGAACAGAGGAATTCACCAGTAATACACAAAAAAAAAATTATGAAAAATCCAGTTGCACGTCCAGAAGGGAATAGAGACCAAAGGGGAAGCAATAATTAGATGGAAGAAAAATCTGAAAGCAAATGCTTTTTAATTATCATCATTTCAAGGGAGAACAGAATGACTCCACATGGTCCCTCATGGTTGTAGAGAAAGACCCAGGTCAGGGCAGAGGGCAAACCCAGGGTCAGTTTCTTATTGAAAGTGAAAATTGTTCTTATTGTGCTTAACACCAGCTTTAGGAATATTAAAGAACAATTTGGGTTTTGTCAGTTAATACACTGTGGCCTGTGGTTAATGTGGCACTAAAATAGATTTTTTTTTTTAAAAGGCTATTAATCTAGCAAGATTTTTAAAAGCTCAGCAAATATAACGTGACTCTAACATACTCCATCTAGAAATTACCACCAGCCTGGTGCACTGGTGCAAACAATAACGGTTCTGATCGACAGGTCATGTTCACCGACCACAGAGAGCTTACAAAGACTGGAGGCAGGTCAGCATCAGTCTCCCATTTATTTAAAGGCCCTCTAGGTTTTTTTCACTTTTACACCACTGGAAGATGCCCAAGGGATCTTTGAGAGCCTCCAACTCTCAACTTTGCTTATGTCTAGGCTCATCATCCTGTCATTTCTCTGACAATGGCAGATGGCCTTGTCAAAGGGGCTATACCCATGTCCAGGACACTAATTTCCCTACTAAATACAGTCCTGTCACATGCTGCTAAAAAGCACCATTAAAAGGGTCTGTGAGGTCATGAAGAAACTCATGAAGTTCTGGTCCAGGATTCCTGGGCATGAACCACATTGGTTTAGTCTCCAGAAGAACACACAGCTTTGCTTCCATGTGGAAAAAAACCCAAAAACCAACAGAACAACAACCCAGTGGTTTCCTTTCCAGTGAAGGAAAAAGCTCTCAAACAGAGTCAGATTGCCGAAAGGGTGTATTAACAGAGGTTTTGGCTTGAAATTTTACCAACCTGTCAGTTCTCAGGAGAGAGACATCATCAGAGGCTGATCTCAACCACAGAATCATTTTGGGATTTCTGTGCAGCCCAGCCCAGCATCAATTCAGTTTGTAAAAACAAGAAAAGTATGTTTTTACAAACTGAGCTGGGAATGATGAAGGGCTGCAGAGAATCTCACTGGTGCCTGATGTGCTGGAGACTCATGTGCTGTGATGGGAAAGGTGCCCATCCCTCTGCCCCTCCAGTGCAAAGTCCCACCTCCTCCCATAAATGAAGGGAGAGAATGTAACTGCTAGAGGGCTGAGGGGAAAGGGGATTTGTCTGCAGAGATTTAATTACGAGATTTCCTCCAGTGGCACATTCCTAGCTTCTCCCTGACCCTGTGGAGGCACCTCACACTCCCAAGATGAGAAGGTTCCCCAGGGTGTTTGAAAGCCCCTGAAAAAGACTTGCAAAATGATGTCCATTTTATGATATGAAGTGAGAAATAGAAAAGCCTGGAGGGATCAGCTCCCGGCCCTCTCCTCACTTACACGGTGTTTGTGCTCCATTATTTTTCTCTCGTAATGTTTCAATTCTCCTCTCTTTCCAGTAGCACCCAAACCCTTTATACAAACTCCCCTGCCCTCATCCCTAGATGGGGGAACACACCAAAATTATCTGGTTGGTGTTACTGGGATCATCGATCCTTTTCTCCTTCCCATCTGGCTTTACTGCCAGATTTTTATTGCTCCTTTTTGCTGGGTACACACAGCATCCTTATGGCACATCCGAATGGCCTGAGAAATAAAGGAATGAGACCTTTCAACCAGCAAAAACCTGTAAATAAACAGTTTGGGCTGGCAATCAATTGGCAATCTCTCTAAGCCCTGGGATTGTTCAGTTAGATTAAGCCTTTCTAATGAATTCCTCATTGAGCCACTGAACAGAAATGAAGCCTTGTTAGCTCATTATCTTTCTAATTAACCCATTCTAAACCTGCTCCTTCCTCACCAGGAGGTAGCTATGCTGTTTGGGTTTCACACTGAGGTTTATCAATGACCCCCTGAGAGCCTTTTGTATCAGTAACTGAGATTTATTTGAAATGACTGGGGCAGGCAGCTTCCAGTTTATTCCCTGTGCCAGATGAAGGTCCGAATACTGTGTTGTCCTCGGGCTACAATTTCCCAAGGACGAGCCATGTGTTGCGAGCATCTCCGAGCCCTTTTCTGCAGTGATGAATGCTGCCCCCCGCCCGCCCTTGTTTGCATGCAGATCGCCGGGCTCGCTAAGCTGATGAAGGGACCTGCCCTCCCTAATGGGGGCAGGGGGCTGCGCTGGCTCTGCCCGCACAGAGCAGGGGCGTTTCACCGCTGGCATCGGCTCCTCCCGGCTGGTTTTGTGTTTGTGAGCAGGGTCCGAACGCAGCAACACGTCCAATGGATGGAGAGCCCTCTTCCCAAAGGCTGGCTCCAGCAAACCACTTTATTTGGGCTCTTTTGGAGGAGACAGGCCATGCAGTAACATCCAGTAGAGATCAGTCAGAAGGGTGGAGGGATCAGCCCGATCAGTTGGAGCCTGGTGTCCGTGTGACAGCAATCTCTGCTTCTTGTCTTCTCTCTGGAAGGCCCCAGCACGTAGCAGCTTCTGGGATCACGTTCTCAGACATCCTGACATGGAGCCTGTCCTTACACTCAGCTGTGGGCTCACATCCCACTGCTCTTGATGCTGTTTGGGGATCTGTCACCTTCTGTCACCTCTCCCCCTAAGCAGCAGGTGGGACTTTCTCCCCTTCCTCCCTCCCATTCAGCAGCCCCTCTCCTCCTTGGGCTCTCCCTTGGCCTTGTGTCCCACTGGGTTCAGGACCTGCCTGACAACCTTTCCTGCTGGGTACCTGAGCTGAGAGCACAATTTTTCACCCCAGAGTACGTGTCAGCAGCACCCAAGGCAGCTCATACCCGTCATCAGCATCCCTCAGGGGAGAGAGAGAGAGGCAGAAGGATTCCTACTCTCTCTCAATCCCCTTCTGTATCTCCTCAACATACACACACAGGACCAGGATCCCGTGTCCAGGCACATCCCACTGCATTCAGCTTTCAACACAGCTTGGGAGGGACAACCCAACCGATGAGATTCCCTGAGTGTCACCATTCTGCAGCTCGGGGACTGGCACTGTCATCCCTTCCTCCCACACCACTGCTTTTTCCACCCTTGCCTGGATCATCTGCCAAGCAGCTCTGGCAGACCAGCCACAAGCAGTGAAATATGGATTTCAGTCCCAGGTCCAAACATGGCACAGTTTGAAGTGCCCAATGCAGGTTTTCTCAGTAGAACAATACCAGCCTACAAACTGCCCTTAGGGCAGCTTTGGAAACCTTTCTGAAGAAAATGAAAAATTAAACTCTTTGGTTTTCCACTTATTTTGTTATTTTCAGTTCCTGTTTCTCCCCTTACCTTACTCCTCCAACCCCTACACAGCTCGGGGGGAGTCACAACCCCAACCCAGCCTGCGAGATTCAGACTGAGCAACATTTTAATAACCCAACCAGCCAGGGATCTCTAAATCTCTCCTAGGAAAGGAGGCAATGAGGATATAAACAAAAATATGCTTTGCCTAATTGTTTCTTACTTCGTCACGAGCAATTGAAAACGGCTCCTAGGGCAATATCCATTACATTTTGTAACAAAGGACTCTAAATGAAGGAAGCCCAGGCGGAACAGCAGAGTCAGAGCTAGAGAACAAGCCTGGCATATAAATCTGTGCCAATCTGCCCCCACCGCCACCCCAAATGCTCCCTCTAGAAACTGGCACAGCAAGAAAGAAATTCCGGCACGTGCCACGCCGGGATCTCTGTCCCAGCAGCTGGAGGAACCCCCTCCTCTCGAGGAAAGCAGCACAGGCACCCGTCTGCCCTTTCAGCCACCACACTTCAGCATCCACATCCCACAGCTTCCCAAGGGGCTTTTGCCAGGGTCCCCATCCTCCCACAGGGCTGCAGGCGAGCTCTTGGGGCAGGAGCTGGTGTTCTGGCAGGGGTACAACCCGAGAGGTGAAGGCTAAGATGAGATAAGCACTGCTCTGGCTATTAAAAAATGGTAATTTAGACTGCATGGTGTGCCAGATCTGCACTTCCTGGGTCTCTGAAATTATTTAGATCTGTACTTAGTGCAAAATTCACTTTGTATATATTAGTTCATCCTGCCACCAGCATCTCCCCAGAGAGGGATGAAGTGAGACTCTATTTACTGTCCTGCCATATTCCTTTATGTATACTGTGTATAGCATCAGCTAAACTTTAAGGAATCTAATAAGATAGGCACTTTCTAAAAATATCGAAACAATAAAAAACTTTTAAAAATATTGAAACAGTAAAAAACTATGAGCTTTGCTGGATAGCTTTGTGGAGTTACAGGGAGAAGAAAGCACGGGAGTGCTCAGTGGCCAGACAGAGAGCATCAGTCAAGTTTTCTAGCCAAGTTAATTCATTTTCCCAAGAAATTTCTGAGTTTCAGATTGATCATTCTTTTCTATTATTATTATTTTTTATCTCTTACTCCAAGTAGTCCAACTTTGTGTTTTGAGGACAATATCCCCGCACTCCTGCCTGGTGGATTGGTTCCTGCATGCAGCAGTCTTTACATTTCAGAGGCTGCTTCTAGAGGCAGCTTCCCAATTCCAGACACAGGCAGGCTATTGCAAAGCAAAGTGATTTTCATGCTTTTGTGTGCTCTGTCCGTCATGGGAACTCAGAGGCTTTTTTCTTGGAAGGACTCTGCTGTGACTAAAAATCTCTGCTATGAGCTCTTATGATTTGAGTCCCTGGCTCTGATTTCTTCAAACCTCAGCTCCTGTGAGACAGACGATTCAGCTTGCTTGGGGTCTACCCCTTTCTTGTCCCTTCACCTTCCCCTTCCTTTTCCCTCTCCTCTTTGTTTTACCCGGGGTTGTCAAAACGCCTTGCAAACATGACATGCACACAGGACAGAAGCCTCAAAGTTGGGTGACAAGGAAAAAGAGACCTTACTGCACATTATTTTTATAATTTCAAGATTGGTTTTGTGACAACTCATGTCACCAGCAGCAGTTCTTTCACCAGAAGTTAGTATTACAAGCGGATGCAGGTGTTAAAGTATAAAACTGCTCTTTGTGCATGGAAAAACCCATCAAAAGCTCTTAGATCTACCTTCATATTTTCACTCCCAAACATTTAAAGTCCCATCAATGTCATGAGAGGGATTTCACAAGATTCTTTAAATGTGGGCTTAGGAGAACAAGGAGATGATCCTGAACCTCCAAAACCAGGAGGAGCTTAGTTCTTCTTGGGCTCCTCCAGCTGCCTTTCTGCCATCTCCTGTGGGTGCTCCAGGGTGGATGAAAACAGCATTAAGCCATATTTTTTTATCTCTGTCTAATTTTTGGAGAAGTCTTGGTTCACCCTCTTGCAAAGGCAAACACTCAGGCCAGCATGGCTCCACATGGAACAGAGTTAATGTGTGTCATTATTCCCGTGCAAGGGATGAGGCAAAATTAACCTAATGCAGCACCACACCCAAATGCTGAGACAGCACAAGGAAATCAGCACTGTGCTCACTCTTACAGCGCTTCCCTCCCTTCTCCCTTCCCCTGCTCCCTCCTCCTGAAGGTCCCCCCATCCAGCCCCTCCAGACACGTCCTGAGGGATCTTTAAAACTCTATAAAAAACATAAGAAGCTGTTTTCGACTATTAAGAGAGACTGTTGATAACACAGTCCCAATAAAAAAAAGTCTATATATGTGCTTTCTACAGCTTCCCTTGGAAAATAATTCATTTCTCCCTGCATTATATTTCATGGCAACCTAGAGACTCAATATGTTCTGGATTACTGCATCCATTTCTGTTTCTGCTCTAATGGCCCACCAGAGTATGAACCTTCCAACCAGAGTCCCCTAAATCTGGTGACTGGGGAGCGAGTTGTACTTTCTTGTTTTCCACTTGATAACTAGCCCCTTCCAGCATTGCTTTTATGGCAGTAATCTTCCTAGGCTGGTTGCAGATTGCTTGTCCTGGCTTTTTTTCTTGCTTGCCTTTTTTTTTTTTTTTTCCTCTTGTCCTCCAGCCACTGAAGCCAGTGGTCACTGTGGACTATCCATCACGTTGTTTTTTATGTCAAACTGGAGTTCCCCAGGTCTGTTTATTCCCTTTTCTTTTTTTCCTTTCCCATCCAAATACCACTGCAGTCTGGCAATTGCTTGTGTCAGTGAACTGCCCCTTCCATTCAGGGGATCTGAGATTGCCAATGCCTATCAGTGGGCTAGAGATATCCTGGGTTTAATTTTATGGCTCCATATCACAAATGATGGGGCAAACAGAGGAGACTAAGCAAACACCTCTTTCCCCTTACTGCTTCAGAAAGTGAAAGATATTAGAAAAAGCATGAAAGGTATGGAGGAAATAAATGAAATCAAGCTCTGGCTGCCCATGGGTACAGCCTTGCTGAGTGCCAGGAGCCCAGCCCCATGCACGAGCCCTGACTGTGTGGTGCAGTCCAGGTGTTGTCCACAGAAAAGCCTCCATCCTGCCCCATTTGTGTCTGAGATCCAGACACAATTCACATATAGTTCTTTTTCTTCATTGCTCTGAAAAGAAAGATAAGATGGAAAGCTTCAGTGTTGTGGAGAGGAGTAAATTAGAGTTCAAGAAACCAGCCTTGGTGAAAAGTAAGGGCTAAGCCCTTATTTCTCCCTTCGAGATCAAATATGAATCCGTAACTTACATTTAAAATTTATAGGTAAAATAATTTGTCCCCAAATATGGGATAAAAGGATATATAAACTTTTCAGAAAATTAACTCAAAAGCATGTATCTTAACATTTTTTCTCAAAGGCATTTCTAGGAGAATGAGAACTGTTTCTTCTACAGCTCTTTTTAGCCCACAGATGTCACAACCTTTTGTCAATCACCTCACACACACACACAAACACAAACACACACACACACACACACACTCTGTATTTTTTTCACTTTTCTGATCCAACAATAATCCAGATCTGCATCAGTTTTACTCAGTTTTAAGGTCACTTCTAGGGCTTGGCTTCTCCAGTCCCCTAATCCTGGTGCTTTTCCTCCTCAGGACACTTGCACTGAAGTGTTTTCTCTGCCTTGCTGCCATTTAATTGTGCCTGTGAGAGAGCAGGGGAGAATCAGCTGAACTCCTCATAGCCTTGCTCATCTGTCTGCAGATTTGCCTTCAGGTCCTGCTGAGTTAAAGGTGTGAAAAAGGCCTTTGTGCAGCTCTTCCCAAGGCCAGTTCCTAAGGTTAGACTGATCTTAGCATCCATACCATGTTTACAACTTCCATTTTCTAGAACAGGTTGGGTTCATTGGCATTAAAAACTCTCTATAGTGCATCAGTCTTAATCCAATTTTAAAAGGCAAGGCCAGCAACTGTGTTAAGGGGATTAACTCTTATTAAATATAGTGTATTTGAGTAAGCCCTAAGGGAAGGACTCCAGTTGCTCCTGTTTGCATGGATGGAGGCAGTCATACCAAGTTACATCCTAGGGACCTGCCGATAAGCTCAAGCTATAAATTACATCATATTACAGGAAAGTAATTTGTAAAGTATGGAGGTAATTGGTAAGCTGTGTCCTCACCAGGCTGTATAAACATTAAGAACCAAAACCTTCCTCTCCTGTAAATCCACATGGGAGGAAAAAGGCAGGTGGGAAGTTGAACTGCCATGGCAGAGAAGCTGCTATCCAGCTCTCACAGCAGACTGTGAGCAGATGCAGTAACATCAGACTGTTGAAGGCAAGAGAGAGGGATAGACCTATGTCCTCCAGGCTCTGGACACAGACAATTAACAACTTTTAAAAAGCATTAGCCAAAGAAAATGGATTCTAAATGCCTAGATTTCCCTCCTACCTCCCCACAGGGGATTGACTAACTCCAAGGAAAGCAAGGCAGGCAGCAGTGACATCATCCCACACACAACCCACCAGCAAGCAGAGCAGGGAAGCAGAGCCTGAGCCATCCACAGGCCTCGGTGGCTCCTTCCAATCCATTCTGCCATTCCCTGCAAGGTCACAAACCTCCTGTTCAGGAGGTGCCCTGAGCTGCCCCCTTGGCCCCACAAGCTGCCCCATCTATCTGCAGGTACCTGTGAGGACCCAGGCAGGGACCAACCTGCACAGAGGCTGTTCTCAGTTCACAGCCTAGCAGTGAAGAAGAATTTACAGACCAGACTGGCATTATTTTGGTAAGTTCAAGTCTAGGGATGGGAAACAAATGATGTTGATTTAAAGACAACCTAACACTGCCTAAGAAAAATTGACTTGGCAAGCTTGAATGTGTGAAAGCCCCTCTTATCCACCCCACGTGGTGTAAGCAGTACAGGGGAACAATACTTAGTACCTCTAAAACAATGGTGAATGCCAGCCCCACTAACAAATCCCTGCTTATTCATTCCTAACGGGAGCAACAGAAGATATACGGATTTGTAAATATTTTAACCCAGCTAACAACTGCTGCCAGGGACTTTCCAAAATCAAGGCCTTGGAGAATGACCTTAATTCTGATTCAAAAAGAGATAGCAGATTAAAGAGCAACTTGTCATCAGCTATTCCCTGTAATTAGTTTAATATGATCAGCTTTCCATGATAATGAAAGGCAGCATCAGAGCTGTCCAAAGAGAAACTTCCAGTGGATAATAAATACTGACAGATTTCAACCAGATGGCTTTAGCAGACTGCAACTTTGCAAGTGATTTTGAAGCTCAAACATTAGTGCTTATTACTTAGGATCAGCCAATAGCCAAGAGAGATCTGCAAATGGTTCCAGCTGGGGCTTAAGGACAACTAAAACATATGGATAAAGACTTTGATTAAGGGGTAAAAGATCATTTTTGAAAATTACTTTCAGTGAGCACTCAAAGCCTTGCAACTACAACATTCTCCTCTTCAGCCTCTGTGGTTGTGCTCTTAACTGAGCACCCCAGTCCACTGCCAAACCCAGCAGGGGCGAGACAGTGCCCAGCAGCATCAGGGCTGGTGTCAGGGAGCACCAAAATGTCACTTCTAAACACCTTCACCAGGCAGCTTGGTGTTGCCTTCAGTCCTGGGAAGGACACAAGGAAGGGGGGGACAGAGGAGGGGACATCTCTGAGAGCCTCTTAAGGCAGAGGTACAGGAGGGAGCACAGTCTGCACAGCAATGCCCTTTGCCTTTGTCCCCACAGAAGACAATACAATATTACCGTGGGGTTGCTCCAAGGACAGGGTGACCATGATAAAAAGCCTCCAGTTTCAGTGTCAGCAGCAGAAAAGAAGGAGTATAGGTCCCTGACTCCAAAATCAGGGCTATGGGATCATTTGCCAGACACAGCCACTGAGGGCTCAGTATGGTTGGCCTGAGCTCTGGGGCAGGAGATCACAGAGTCACAGAATGTGCTGAGGGGGAAGGGACACACAAGGATCATCGAGACCAACTCCTGGCCTGTACAGGACCATCCCCAAGAATCGCACCATGTGGCCGAGAGTGTTGTCCAAACACTTCTTGAACTCTGTCAGGATTGAATGTGCTGTGACCACTTCTCTGTTCCAGTGCACAACCACCCTCTGGGTGAAGAACCCTCTTCTAACATCCAGCATAAGTCCACCTGGACCAGCGGGGAGCTGGAGGCCCTGGGAAGACCCACACTGAAGAGAAGAGCAGTCACCTCTCCCCTAGGTCAACCTCAATTTAATACAAACCGGTGTATTCAAACTCCCAAGGTGCCACAGCCCATTGAGGCAGGTACTGGTGGCCCATTTCTGGCCAGGGGAAGTCCAGCTGCTTTCTTTCCATGAAAACCTTTGGAAACACTTGTTGCTGGTGACCAGAGTGAGGTTTGCAGCCATGGGACACCTGCAGAACCCAAAGGCAACACCCACTGTGCCCTACCAGCACCTCCAGGCCAGAGGAAGGAGATGCCTCGTACAGAGGAGCACACGTGGCACCAAGTCCTCCATCCCTGCCCAGCTGTGGGGACAGCCCCGAGCCTCTGGCACACGTGCCACCAGCAGCCGCTGTGCCAGCGCGAGGAGATGGATGTGGGCAGGAGGAGGGACACCACAACAAACTAGTTGTGCCTGCCTGAGTTCAAAGATACATTTCAGCTGTCTACTTACTGCTCCACTCGGGTGAAAGCTCCCGGTGTCTGAAGGGGCTTTCTTGCTTCTCTCGGCATTATGGCCAAAATATCATTAAGACTTCTGTAGCTGGAACTGAGCTGTCAGTAAGAGAGAGAACTTGACTGAAGGCATTTTTGCAACCAAGGGATTTTAATTTTTCCCCCTTCTTTTGCCTTATCCAAGAGAAAGAAATATAACAAAAAACCAAGACAGGGATTTTTCAGCTGAATTTATTTCTTCCAGCATTTGCTGCAATGGGGACATGTTTGGGTTTGCTGCTTGCCTGCTGTTTGCAGGGGGTTTTATGAGCTATTCACATCCAATGTTAGGAAAAGCAATAGAAAGTAGAAAAGGCTGAAGGAGAGAACTGGATGCTCCAGGCTTCAGATTCAAAACCTGGAGCTGAAAGTCAGCTCCCAGTCAATTTTTTAGGGTGAAAAGTAGAAGTGATATCACAGTAGCAGCAGTACAGTGAACTCCACAGATTACAGACTAGTTCATCTAGACAACAAAGAAGAGGATTTTACAATCTTACAAAATATCTCATCATGCTGAATAAGTGCATTAAGCCTCAAAATGTTCCCACCAGATTGTTCAGTGCCCTCGTCCATAGCTTGGACTTTAAAGTCAAGAGATAAAAAAGAAAAATAAAGCATAATGTCACACATTTCCTTTCTGGCTTTCAGACTTTTGAAATGATACATAGGTCCCTTCCTGCAGCTTGATTAAAAGTCAAGGTGGAAAGTCTAGCACTGTCACATGACTCTTGGACCTGGAGATTTAAGGGTGGAGAACAAATGGGATTGCTCACCAGGCTGTAGGCTTTTGCAGCTTTCTTTTCAGTGAGCAGATTGATTACCAGCATTGAGCTCGAACTGGGTATTCCCACATCCCATCACTGCCCCCTTGAACAGAGGAAAAATATAGATTCAAATCTAAAGCTAGGGAAAAAATATCCCCCACTCCCAGTCACTACCCAGCTTTTGAAAACAAAGGAGATGCCCTCAGCCTACCTGATGCTTTTTGGGATAAGCTTTACCCAAAGAAACTTTTTTTTTTTTTTTTTTAATACAGATCAAACCCCTAAGACAGAGCCCCAGTGCAAATTCCCTGATGCTTGTTTGACTTCATTAGCACAAAAGCAAATGAAGGCGCTTTCCCCATTGTCCTGCTCCAGTGGAAGAGCACTGAAAAGGCAAAGTGCCAGTGACCTGTGGAAACTCTCCCAGGCTGCTCCATCAGAGGGACAGAAAACATCCCATTACCTCCACAACTCTCAGTCAAGCTCTTTTGAGCCCCTTTACCTGTCAGCTTCCCGTGGCTGTTTTGGGAAAGGCAGAGTCCCCAGCCTCAGGCCTGGATCCTCCAAGGCCTGTGAAAATCACATTTTTCCAAAGACCAGCAGGGAGAAGTATATTGGGAGGGGAAAAAAATCCAGTTAGTGCCTTTCAAAAGCTTAGTCCCACCTGACATTTGATCTCCTGGGCCTGACTACGGGCTACAAGATCCAACCCACTGGCTCATTCCTGTTCTGCAGCGTAGGGCTGGGACAGGGATGGGGGATGTATTTTCACTCTGGCTGTGTTCTGAGGTTCGAAGTGTTAAAGTTTCCTGCTGATCATCCTTCTCCTCCCCTGGGGTTTGCCTGTTCCATGCCTGGTGCTGAATACACAACAAATCAGCAGGTGACAGGAGGTGCTGTAAAACTAATCTGTCGCTGAGCAATCCAGTACCATGCTGGCCAAACCAAAGGCTGCTTCCAAAAAATCCCAGCTCTGCACCACAATACTTCTGCAGGGTCACAGTCACCTGGTGGAAAACCGCTGCTGCCTGGGCCTGCAGAGGGGAAAACAGGTCCATCAAAGGCTATTTTCATGAGCTGGGATGGGGGCTCCACTCAGCACCCACCAACTCTGCTCCCTCCCCTTCCCCTCAGCTGCTCTAAAGAGGGTAGGGGAAAGCTCCCACCTTGCTTTGGGAGGAAGAAAAGAAAACAGCTTAGCTGTGGAGGGAAAGACAGCTACTATTTGCTATTCAAATCAGGAGTCACTTCTGGGCACAGGTCAATGAGAAAGGGAAACTTTAAGGCTGAAAGGATATGGACTTTGGAGATTTCTGCCCAGAAATGCTGTTTGCTGGTTTCATACGCCGTCCGCGGGCAAACACACCCCGCAACGCCGGGCGGACTTCAAAAGGGCCCTTTCAGTGTGGCTGAGCAGAGAGAGGCTGGGGGTCCTGGGGGAGCTTAGCCACAGATTATACACGTCTCTCTGGGCGAGGACAAAGCTCCCGGGCAGCCAAGGGCCTGGGGGAAACACGTTCCTGTCACAGCTGCACAGGGAGTCAAGTGCAGGCAGTGGGTGCAGCACCAGCACAGGGGACCAGGTGGAACATCTGGAACATCTTCAGTGCCTTTCCTCAAAGGTGGAACGGGATCCACAGCCATTGGTGCAGGCTGGGCTGAGCAGCAGCAAGAAGGGTTTTGGGGCTCCCCCACGAGCTGGATTCATGGGGAATGTTCCCAATGACTCAGGCAGAACCATTCCCCATTTGACTGCAATCAGACAACACGTGGAAAAAAGATGTCATGCTCGACAGCCTCTCATAATGGGAGAACATCCAAAGAATCTGCCCAGACTTTCTCAGCACACTGAGCAACAAAACTGCTTCATTTCAGCAAGTTTCCACACGGGGGGGAGTTTCCTCACTTGGTTTAGCTTCTATGTTTATGCTATGTCAAAATATTCCTACAACTTCAGTTTTATTTAATACCACGTTCGTGCTGTATTCAGTGTTTGCTCACATCCTTTGGTGTCAGAACACCAATATTATCCAAAGATGATTTTGACTTACCAGTGGTATTTGCACCAAAGCACATTGCAGTGACGAGGAAAGGTCCCATCCCCACTTTGGGGCAAGGCCACAGCATGGGAGTAGATTGGTGGGCAAACCCATCCATCCGTCCCTTCCCACCCAGGTGTGCTGAGGGAACAGAGACCTGCTAATGTCCCCCTTCCTCACATCAGCAAGGTGGTCAGGCTCTATCAGACATCATGGAAAAATATGAGTACAGATTTTTCCTGCTCCCTGGGAGGAAAGCATGAGTAAGGATGAAACTGTGATGTTGCAACAACCCCACTCTTCGTCCTCCTCATCCTGCAGGCAGATTGCTGAATGTCAGACCAGGCGCTGATGGATAACGAAAATCCCTCACGCTGTCAAGTGCTGAGACACAAACCAGAGCAAGAAACCAATGGGTTTAACTGGTTTCCTGCAAGACCCAGGATAGGAGTGAGACAGGCACCTGCTCACTGCAGAGGCTCAGACCAGCAGGGTCCCCAGGGAAGCACAGTGGTTCCCCGTGATTGCTCCAAGCCCAGCATTTTCCCACATCTGAAGCCAAGCAGCGCTAAGCCGCACGCACACGCTGAGCCCCCAAGTCGAGGTGTAACACTTCTACATCCCACAAGGAATAACGTTTTATAAACGAAGAAAAAAATCAACATTTGGTTCATGTTTGGAGTGAAAGCTTGGCCTGACTGTTTAAGAGCTTGATTTCTCCTCACTACCATACTCACACACACCCATCCTGAACTTAATAAAGAACTATCTTTAATGCAGTCAAAGTGGCTTCAGATGTGAGCCACTTCCACGGCCCATTATCAGCATCGTGTTTGTTTTTCCATATTGACCGCGTGTGTAATATAATCCTTGTTTATGATAATTGATTTTCCTTGGACTGCCTTCCTGGGAATAATATGCACACTTTTTAACTCTCTCTTTAAAGATCAAATGGCATTTGGGCCTGGTGATTTGAATCTGAGTTGGTCAGAGCATTTAATACAATAAAAGTGAGCTTAAAGGAAAGCAGTTAAACCCCTGGATATTTTTCTTATTGCATAGCCTGAAACCCCTTGAATTGAGAGGAAAGTTTGCATCTATTTTCTTGTCGTCTATTTTAAAAGCTGTCAGAGTTGGTTAGTCTCTCTTAAAATTAGTCCTTTGGATCATCTTCTTACTAAAAACAAAATCTGAGCTTTTTTTTTTTTTTTAAAGCGATAGCGGATTAGGGCAAGAAGCTTTGTTTAGCTAAAGCGAGGGATTAGAGGAGATTTGCCCCCATAAAGTTGTGGTTTGATGGTGCTTTTATCCCTGGATGTTGCTAAAGCTGTGTTGCTTCAGGATTAGGAGCATACAAAGAGTCTCCTTGTGCTGTTTCACAGCCAAGAGAAAGACGGGGGGGAGAGGGAGAGACAGGGGAACACATGCAACAGAATTGGGAATTCCTTGGTCACACAAATCTAAAGTTTAAACCCCCTGACATAAACTTTGCTGGACACGTTGTGAATGCGAGATGGCCAGACCTGGAGTGGGAACGGTGGATGCGGGAGCAGAGGGGGTGAGGCCGCCTGAGCCGCCACCTCCCAGGCTCCTGCCATGGACTCTGCTCCAAAACGAGCAAAATTCAGCTGGGGCTGGCAAGAGAAGAGTGAGGGGAAGGCAAGGCCTCACCGGGGCTTGGGCAGCATTTCTCCTGAGTGAAACTTCGACTATCATCAGCAAACCCTGCTGAAAAGAAGCCACAGCACTGCTCCAGACACGCTGGAGCCCAGCACTGGGAGACGAGGGAATCTCATTTATTCAAACACCAGCCAGCTGTGTACGGGAATGGTGATCCTCAGCCTTCCCACCTTTGGGAGATCCTTAAATCTTAGCATGTGCTGGTGAGATGTCCCCATCAGCCAGACCCAGGTCCTCTGCCATGACTCTGGCAGGAAGCAGAATAAACTGGAAAAGCCTCATATAATGATATCCCTACAAAAAAACTGTAAGTAAAATAGAAATAAATCAAGACCAGGCACCAAGTGATGATGGCACTTCATTTTCCCTGCCAACAGGACTTCCAAGCATTAGGAGACAGACTGTGGGGGTTTTTGGCAGGAGACAGAGAACCTCCAAAACCCTAAGGTTTTACACATATGGGAGATTTACCCCTACCCAACTCAAAATACAAAGGGTTGCATTTGCCAACCCTTCCTGTGTGACAAGATCATTTCAAAAGCAGGGACAAGGAGCAAGAAAATTTAAACCCCAATATAAATTCAAATCCAGCAAAACTCCCGAAAGACAACTTACTTCCATCCTGTGGCAATTTGTATATATCCCCTGCTCCTTCCTTATTTTGGGGAACATGGGATCATGCCTTGATAACCACAGCACTTGTAGAAAGGCTGTGAGACTACAGATGTAACCCCACGTTGGGCTGCAGGGCCTAGAGGATCCTCATCCTCAAAACCCTGGTGAGTGTGACCCTGTGCAGCTGTGCCAGAATGAAAAAAAGGAGCATCCTTGCTTAAATGGAGTGAAGGAATCAAGCTCTTCCTTCCAAAACAATTACATTTTATTAAAAGACATAATACCCATTAAAAAAGAAACCCTTAAAATCCCTCTTGTCACAAGCAGACTATTACATCAGATTTTTCTGGAAAATCGAGTGACTCAGAAGGTCTTCAACTCTATCAGAAGACATTTCAGGTGATAAATGTTACAGTCTAAAAACTGTAGGTTATACACCTGCACATGTGTTTGACCATGGGCACACCACTATGTTCATATGTAGTTTTTTAAGCAAACGCCTTTGCTCATTTGATACCAAATGGCTGGTTTAGAAGCTTTGTTAAAACCAAAGGATTGATGAGCAAAAATCTGTTCTGTTTTGCTTTTCCCTTTGCTTTGCCATAAGAAAAGTCCTGCTCCTGCTGCTGGTGGGGAGCATGAGATGGGAGCAGGACCCTGGGTGGTCTGGCTGACACCAAAGTGACCACATGACAGGGTCTCAGTGGACTAGAAGTTTGCAAAATGGCCAGAGGTGGTGAGGTGGGTGGGAAGTTCATCCCAGGGTGGGTGAAAGGTGCTTGGAGAGATTGTTCTCTGGAGGAAGGGTTTTCCTGATCATTCTTGCTGGTGCCTGGCTGCTCCTCCCCACCTCTACATGGAGGAATGCCCTTCTTCTTGGCTCACAGGAGGGTAAATAAAAGCCCAGCCTGATGGGGAGTACAGATGTTCAACTGTTTCTTGCACATCTAAAGTCTGAGGTTTTATCCAAGCAGCTCTCACCTCCGTGGACAGAGCAATGTCACTTGTTCCTCCAAGTCCATGCTCCAAAGCATCGGAGCACATGGACATTTCAGCCTGAGATTATTTCTTTATTGATTAAGTGCTCTATCAGCTGCAAGAGGAGCCACAGATGTGAAGGATAACAAAGTCTTTGTGGCTGGGGAGAAGAGGCAAAAGCCTCTCTCTCCTCTGCACCAGCCCGGTAGCATTTTCCTTTCCTTGTGGGGCACTTGCCAGCAGCAGAGCACCATGACTCAGGGACAAACCTCCTTAAACAACAAGCATTTCCTGTCCAACATCTTTGCATTATATGACCTTCAAAACAAATCAGAAGGTAAAATAAACACATAAAAGCAGCCACGGTATTTGGCCTGACTGAACTCCATCAGGGCTGTGGAGCTGGAGGAATGCATTATCAGTTCTGAGCAATTTTTGATTTTTCCCCTGTGTGGGACTGCAGAAGTGGCCTTATTGAAAGGCCAGAATCTGCTTCTATTTCAACCAGTGACAGGTACATTTATATTAAGTTGATTCCCCCTTGAAATTATCCAAGTTTAAAGAATTATCTGTCTGCAAGAAAAAAAAAAAAAAAGAAAGAAAACCATACACCAGCAGTGGCTGTTCAGGCTGACGTTCTGGGTTTGGAAATTACCTATTTAAGTCAATAAATGGGTTAGGAGGCAGAGAAGGAAAGGAAGGTAGAGTTTGGGGTTCTTAATCATAGCTTCGCGGGCTTCAGCTGCTCTCCCACTGTTGAAAAATGTTTCAAAAAGCAAAATAAATGATCTCCTAGTTACTAAAGTATTGATTTTGCCTACATCCAGTAATAAAGAGCAAGTCACCTGTAGGTAAAACTCTTGTAAAATATATTTGATACTATAATAGTCTGGAGATAGAGTTACATGCAGCTGAGAGAGGCAGAGGGATGACAAATCATTTCTAATAAGGTGTTTACCTAACATATTTCATGTCATGTGTTACACAAAACTGAGCAGGGCTCATTTTCCTTTCCCCTCCTCTGTCACCCCCTTGGAGAAACCCACTGAGGTGGGGTGGCACAGAAGATGGCATGGCCTTGGCTGCTCCCTGCAGCCAACACATCCCTAAAAGCTGGGACCAGTGCAGGGAAACTGGGATGAAACCCTTCCTCCAGCTGCTCAAACCACCCAGCACAAGGGCTGGAGCCACGGGTGCACAAGTGCTGGTGGAGGTGGCTACTGGGCCATGCTCCTGACCCAGCAGGAAAAGTTCTTTTTGCTCAGTCCTCTTATGTCCTTGAAATTTCTGCTGCAGAAAACACAGCCAGCCTGGCTGTGTGCCTGGGAGATGGATTTTATCCCCCAGGAAACGTATCTGTCATTTTGCTCAGAGGTAGGTACAAAATAAATGCAGTCATGCATTTGAGCATCCGTTACCGAAGGACCGAACTCAGTGCTAACTGATGTAAATCTAGATAAATATCATTGCTTTTGAATAAATTACTTGGGGTTTACACCAGCAAAATAGTGCTGAACTGCATCCAGCCTCACTGCTAGGACAGGCAGAGCCTGCACTGGTGTCCAAGAGATCAACATTTGGGCTTCTCTCTGAAAAGATGGTTAGGGAGATCCAGCTCCAGGTCTGATCTGCTGGTGAGGGACTAATCTTTAGGCCCAGTGGCAGAACCCTGCTTTGGTTTCAGTGATGGGAAGTTGGTATAACCCAGCTCTCAGTATAAATCATGCCTGATCCACACTTAGCTGCAAGCAAGCTGCAAGAGCAATGGCTGTCCTGAGGATAAAGAGAAGCAGCTCTCTGGAGGGTAAACCACAGCAGACAGAGATGTTGGATTCAGAGCATCCCACAGTGCAGAGCTGGACGTCAGCTGATGGAACAGAGGGCTGGCACAGCAGTGGCTTAAGGGTTCAGAAAAATCAGGGGCAGAAACACCTTCACTGTCCCAAACTTGTTACACAGCTTGTGCCCACATAGGCAGGTGCATCATGCTGTTCCCTGAGGAAGCAAGTCCTCTTATGGATTTACCTTGTGCTCTTAAAAACAAACAAAAAATCCCCCCAGCTGCCCAAATTGCAGGGTGCTGCAAAGCAAAGCCAAGCAGAGACTGACTTGCTACTTCACCACCTTTGCTACTCATGTGGGAAGGGTCTCAAGCTAGAGAATGCACAAACTCTCCATGCCGAGCCCATGGGGAGGGCCTGAATTTGAGCAACTTTCTGGAGTTTCCGTTCTGCTTGGATAACACTCTAGGAGCTGGAGAACTGGCTCCAGGAACTGTAGCATCCCTGTCACAGCCTTCCTCCACATTTCTTTCCACGAGTCCCATCAGGGTCTGAATAACAAACCAGAGCGCAGTGGCCACGTGGAGAGCTGTTCACCTCTCAAACAAGCAAGGAAAGGCTTTTCTGGCAAGGAAACACCTGTCAGAGGAGAGGCAGCATCCCACCGTGCATCCCATGAGTGTGGAGAATATTAAAATTCCAGGCAGACCTAAGCCATAAAGGATGTCTGTGAAGCTGTGTGGGGGGATATGTTTGTGCCAGGTTTCAGCATGACCATTATCAAATCCCAAGAGCATTTCCTCCTAAATTAATCCATGGGTGCAACAGACACCAAAAAAACCCTCCACAATGTTGCCCACCTTTCACAAAGGGGCTGGGCAGATCAGGCTTCCCCAGTTCCTCCTCTGGCAGCAGCAGATGGGCTGAACTTTCAGCCTGTGCTCAAGCCCTCCTGAACTATGGGTCTGACTGAAAAAAGTGGCTTGTTTTCAGATGTTTCACTGCCTTTTGTCTGTAAAATACAGAAAAATGTAAAAAAGAAAACCAAAATCAGCAAAATACAAAGATGAAGGATCTACATTGACTTTAAGTTGTCATTTCTCCAGCCTCACTGGGGAGGAAGAACATTTTTCTCAGAAGATCTCAGAACCAAGGAGCTACCAGGTCTTTTTGGCCATGTGGTGGCTGATGGACCAACCTCCCACCCACGCCGAGTGCCCCACATGACCTGGGTGATGTCATCTGCCCCCAGCACTCCATCCTCAAAGAACATGAGATGTTTCATACCCAAACCACAACTGCAACCCATGACAGCAGCAGGCTCAGCTCAGAACCACCCACATTTCTTCCCTGGCTGGAATTTTTTTTCCAGGCTATTTAGTTACTTGAAGGGTGCCTTCAAATTCCTGATAAAAACCCAAATCTTCTCTAAGTGGGATGGTTTTTAAACCACCTCCACTCATTTACATAACCTTTTTCAAGCAAATAATGACATTTCATTGGCTGTAGATGATGGATAAAAATTGCATGAGGATAAGGAGTCGCTTGGGCACTGGATGGCCCCAGACCAGAATAAAGCCACAGATAAATGGCTCTGAACCCAACCCAGGTGTTAACACAAAGGGAGTTTTTGGTGCATCAAGTCAGAAAATAAATTAATAACGGTTTAAATTAAACAGGAACCCTTCTGACATATTATTGCAAAATTTTGATTTTGCTGCTTCTTTCTGACAAAACAGGAGGAGAGACACCTGTGCCTTTGTGACAGAGCAGAGCAGAAGTGAAGTGTCCCCAAGGGAAGGTGGACCCTGAAATCCATTTCTCCCAGGAGCGCAGGGACTGGGCTGAGGGAGGCCTCTCCTCCCGACTCTGCCTCTGCTGGGCACATCTCTCCTCTATTTATTTGCCTTTTCTCATCACCTTTCCTGCTTATCTCTTTTGCCCTGGATGCCCTCCTTCATCTGCAGCTCCTGGGCTGGAAAGGGCCCCCTGTTTGGCAGGAGCCTCTGAACACAGCTGGGATTCACTGAATAAATAAATAAGTAGATCTGCCTGTCATAACTATACTTTAAATTCCCTGCACGGGAGAGACTTCCCCTTTACATTCTCTCAGCTAACACTTTTACCAGGAACCACAGGCTGAAAAAATTGATCTTTTTGGCTGTTTTCACCTAATGCTCTTGGTAGATTTGATTCCTTACAGGTATTTTTTGAAAAATAGGCTAAACTAAGAAATGGCTTATTACAGTTACAAACTGCAGTTAATAGCAAAAAAAAAATAAAAAAAAAATTAAAAAAAAAAATCCCTGGCTACATTTGAGAGAAAGTTGAGACCAATGAGGGAATATGAAGCATTTTTTACTCAAAAACATAAAACTTGTTATTATCACAATTAAGGAAGAGAGGAAATGGGAGGAGGAGCTGAGCTTGCTCTGTATTTTGTAGTATTCAGCTCACATTCTCTTCAACAAGCAAAATGATAAACTCACATGCCTCTGCAGTCAAGGTATAAACTTTAGGTCTAGATGGAAGTGTTCTCTAACTCTTGACAGAGGAATGAAGGGCTGGATGAAGAACTGGAGGAAGTGTAAGAAAGCAAGCAGGAGAGAGAAGGTGTTGGGTTCCCTTTAAAGCAGGTACCTAAATCTGAGGATTTTTTTTTAAACCCTCTTTAAGATGAAGGCTCTGCTAATAACATGTCCAGAAGATGGCTCCTGGCAAATTGCTTTGTTATTCTTGTCAAAAAAAAAAAGTCCCTTGGAAGCAGTCAATTTTAAACCATATATCAAAATGATTAATTGCCCTTAAATGAGCAGATGTTGAAGTACCCTTGAATGGGGCTAACGCTTTTTGGATTGCAAACATAATGTATTCATGGACTTGGAAAAATATCATTAGGGCTATTAATTAGCTATAAGCACCAAAAGCTTTGGTGACTCCAAGGTGTTCACTTTTTTCTCCTTCTTCTTCTTCTTTTTAAGGCTTAAGGGGGAACAACTGGTTTTTCTGGAATAAGGTTAGCAGGGTTTTTTTTTAATGCAGTGTAGAAAACCTTGTCAAGTAGCCCAAATTGGAAAAACTGTAAGAAATACTGGCTGACCTCTAAATATGGGTAGGAACCAGCCCCAACAGCCAGGACTTAAGGAGAGAGCACTAGTGGGGCAAAGAAAGAGAAAGGAGGGAATAAAAGAAAGAAATCTGACATTGCAGGAGGCTGCTTAGAATCTAATTCTGCCCTCAGCCAAAGGAAAATGTGCTAAACCGCAAATATTGCATGAAGGTTTGAGTCGATTTGAGGGGGGAGAAGGTGCTTTGTGTCCTCTTAATTTGGGGAGAAAGAAACTTTTATTGCATACTTGACCCCAGAGGAAAAAAATATAAATTCCTCTTCCCACTAATCTCACTTTCCTCCAAACCTCCAAGAGCAAAAGGAGAAATGTAGCAAGCTGTGGCTTGAGACATTTTAGTAACAGAAAATCCTTAACTGTGAGCCAACTGTGAGCCTGTTTTGGTCTCTTTTCAAATACTGCATCAAATATATTTTCAATGAATTCATGAAAAAAAAAAAAAAAGGAGGCAGAGGAGAGAAAAAAAACTTTTTAAATCTGTTTAAGTTTATAAACAAGATTAAAGAAACAATGTCAAGGGTCTTATGGAAATGGTGATAGTGCCCCTTTAAATAAGAGCAAGTGGAGATTTTCTATATCACTGTGCAGTTTAAATCTTTCTTGATGGACCGGACACTAGTCCTCCTTAAATCCTTCAGAAAGCTGCTTTAAGGAAAAAGGCTGCGAGGAATTTCTTCTCGCTTTAATTGCTTAAGAAACGGTTCCCACAATGAGCTGTGGCCTAGATTTGCCTCTCATTTAAGTTCTGATTTTTAAAAGTTCACAAGTTAATCCCCTTTCGGTCTCACACGAATGCGGTTGGCGTCGGGGACAAAGTACTGGACAATGTCTGGAACATTTCAAACCCCCAAAAGATGCCCCATACCAAAAAAAAAAAAAAAAAGAGAGAGAGAGAGGTGGGAGGCAGGGGTGGGGGAACCCCAAAACAATCCAAAACAAAACCAAGCAGCAAAGTGGCCTTGATTTAGTTAAGTAGCTGTTTTAAGACCTTGTTGCCATTTTAATTTGAGGCAAGCAGAAATGTCTTGCACTGTATTTGCCATAGATCCTGGGGTAAGGAGGTTTGTCAGTGTTCTGAGTTTTCTTCCTTGTCCATCTTCCAAGGCTTTGTTTCTTTTTATTCAACCTAAAATTAAATTTTCACTTGTCTAACGCAGTTTACTGTCCTGACAAGAGGTGCTATAAAATTCACAAAAAGAAAAAAGAAAAAAAAAACCCCAAAAATAAAAACAACCAACCAAACAAAAAACCCACAAGGAGAGAGAGAAGGAGGGAGGGAGGGAGTTAATGCATTAGCTGTTTAAAACATAACCAGCTTGGCTTTGATTTTAGTTGTTCTGGAGGAAACAACCACGATATCTGTGCAAACGCAAACACATCATTCTGTGGGGATGGGGATGGAGGGGTGTGCGTTCAATACCCGAGATAGGGAAATTACATGTATTTCTAAATAAAATGAGAAAACCACCATTTACTCCCAACATTATACCCTGATCGTTCCATTGTTTGTTTTGTTGCTTGGTTAGATTTTTGTTTGAGTTTTTTATTTTCCCCACAAAATCCCCCAGTTTTTCGAATTAAAAGTAGTAGCTGCCCTTCCCGTCATGCAGGTGAGGGGGCTTGAAGCCTACATGGAAACCTGAAATTCACGGTTTATTTAGGAAAGACATAGAAATGGTCTTTGAAGGGGAGTTTTTTCATGCATGTATAGACCCAGACAGTTTGCCAAAAATATTACCGTTAATATCACGGAAAATTTAAAATTTCCTTTCTACATGGCGAACTAATAAATTCCTCCCACCCCGTCTGGAAGTGCAGGATCAAGTCTGGGTGGCAGATTTATTTATTTTCATATTTCATTTTGTTCTGTGAGGCAAAACTCACAAGAGAAAAAATCGCCCGATTTCTACCCCCTTCTCCCCCGTTGTTGTTGTTGTTGTTATTATTATTAGTATTAGTATTATTTTGGCAGAGGTGAAAAGAACCATTTCTCGCCCAGCCGAGCCGAGGTTTTGTGCCGGACCCGGTGGCAGACACAAGTTTGAGAAGCCCCGGGGTGGACGGAGAGACCCGTGTGGGGAGCGGGGGGCTCCTGGGGTGTCCCCCCGCTGCCAACAGCCCCTTCCCGGGGCTTTCTTCCCTTCTCCTGCGCATTCCGCATCCCTCCCTCGCTTTTGGAGAAGAAACCCCTGAAACGTGGACACGAGTGGTGCCGATTCCCTGATGCTTTGCCCCATCGATACCTCGGGGCGGGGGGGAGATGTGATAAATCAGTTCCGCAGACAAACTGGGGTCACTTTTCCGAGCTGCGCTAAACGCGCTCTTTACTCGTTTTTGCGAAGAACAGCTGAATTAAACGCAATTATTTATTTATGGGGGCTGGTTAAGCGGCAGAAATCCCGTCGCTGCAGAGTTCGGGAAGATGTTCTGAAGACAGAGGGAAACTCGCATTATTTCTTCGAGGGGAAGGGGGCAATTAAAAGAGGCTTTTCATCGAAGTCATTACAAAATCTCCCGTGCTCTCAGCGAGCAGAGAGTCGAGACAATGGTGACACCGCGGTCGGAGGGGTTGGGAATCCGTGCCTGGCTGCAAGCGACAATTCCGAAACAACCGGGAAGAGGCGCTGCCCCCACCCCGGACAGGCACGGCCCCCCCGGCACAGGGGAACCCCTTCCCCGCTGCACGGAGCGCGGCAGCCCCGCAAAGTTGGCCGGGTTTGGAGCAGATTTTTGCCCCCCGAGGCTGATGCTCGTGCCCCACATCCCGCGAGCTACAGGTCCGCGGGGCTGCTCCCGACCGGGGTTTGGGGGGCGAGGAGGGGCTTTCAGGGGGGCCGCTGAAATTTGGGAAGCGTCGCCTCCCGGCTCCCCGCCGGCCCCCGCTCCGAGTCGTTGTGATCAGAGCAGTAAGGAAGGTGCCGGTGGCAAACTCGGGGGCGGCGGCAGTGCCGGTGTCCTCTGCAGAGTCACCCCAAAAAAAGCCAGAAGGGTCACTCCGCGTTGGTTTTGCGGGGTGGTGCCCAGGCCAGCCCGGGTTGGGGTCCCCGAGAAATGGCCCCGAAAAGCCATCGCGGCGATCAATGCGCCGAGGATCACCCAATCGATTTCCCGGCCAAAAGCGGGTGCTTGGTTTCGAGGGTGCAGGGGGAAGGCGAGGGGCGAAGGCTCTCCTCGCTCTTGGGGGCGAGCGGGACGGTGGCGGAGCGAGGGCAGGAATAGGTTGGAATAGATTTCAGTAGGTTCACCCCCCTCCCTCTCTTTCCCGAGACGATCTCTCGGTACCCCGTAACCTCTGGTTAAAAAAAGAAGAAATATATACAATAAAAATAAATACAAGAAAGTGGCACTTGGAGCCTTCTGGTGTCCCGGGCCAGACCGACCCCTTCTTTTTTTTTTCTTTAGTCAGAATTTGTACAAAATATCAAGCTCAAATTAAAAGGTCCTCTCCCCCCCTCTTATTCTTTCTTGTTCCCTTAATTCCTGTCTAAACGGTTTTGCTCTGGGAGAAGAAATCTTTTCTATAGGAGGGAGAGAGGAAAAAAAAAACCTTCAAGAAGAGAAGGGTATTATTGTTTTAATCCTCTTACCCGCAGTCATTTTAAAACAGGGTGTTTTGGAGCCTGAAATGGCGTCTCGTCTCCCAATCCCATCCTAAATCCTCCTGGGCTGGGAGAGAATCTAAAGGCAAGGAACTGGCATCTATTAGCAATCTCTCTAAAGGCTTTAAACTGCTCTTTCTGCTGCGAAGGCATGGCAAAGCTGAAAAGCAAACACAACCACAGCTCCAGTCAGGGAGCTCTGCCAGATAACCAGCCCGGCCGCTGGACTGGAAGCTACCTGCGAAAATCCCGCAGAGAGAGAAAAAGGGGAAGACAAGGAAATACAAGAAAAGGAAAAGCTGGTTTCCCACTTTTTACATACAGAAAAAAAAATTTTTAAAAAGTATTTCGGCGGAAAGTATTACAAAAAAAATCACGAGCGGGGAGATGCGTGAACTGCTCGTTCCTTCCCCGCCGAAGCTCCGCGGGGTCTCCCCTTGCCCGCTGTCCCTCCCTCTGCCTTGCCCGGCTCCCCTGTCCCGGCAGGGCCGCCCGGGAGCTCCCGGCGGCCGCAGCGGAGCTTCCCCGACGGGGCGGGCGGCGAATTCATCGCCCTACGCTCCTCTGGGCTCCTTGCACGGCTCCTGTTTGATCTCTCCGTGTTGTGCCCGTGTCCAACCCCCCCTTTTAAAGAGTACTCGAGGGGTGCAGCAGGCTAAGCTGGGACAGCGAGGCGGCCAGGAGGAGGGTGGGGGGCCTCTATAATTAAGGTTGGGAGATTATCCCCCAGCAGCATCACCACCCAGGGGCCGTCGGGGGAGAGGGGAACTTGCGGGTCTGATCCAGCGCGGTGCTAAGCGGGGGGCGCGGAGAGAGGCACGGCTTCCCTTCCCTGAGCCCTACGGACCCCATCGCCCCCCCGGGCCCGGCTCCAGCCCTCCTCCCTCCACCGGCATCCCGTCCGCTCCCAGGGATTTAATTAGGCGTTTACACCTCGGCTCGGAGTAAATGACGAGTAAGAAGCGCTGGGGGGTGGGGGTGTCTCAGCAGCCCCGCTTTGATTGACAGGGTGGAGGACCATTGAAAATCTTGCTGGGTAGCTCCCGGATCGCTGTGAAGCTCCTTTTAAAAATCCTTCTCCAATGCTGCCTCCCGGTAGATGGCAGCTCCGCCGGTCGCGCAGGCAGCGCGCAGGCAGCGCGGGCGGATGGCGTAGGGCGGGCCGGGGCGCAGCGCCGCGCTCCCACGCGTGCCCCGGGGGCGGGCGGAGAGGCTGCCCCGCCGGCCCAGGTAAGAACCCCCCGCACCGCGGGCAGCGCGGGCCGGGCGGGCTGGGGATGCCGACGGGGGAAGGAGAGGAGTTTGGGGGTTGCTTGCGAAGAGAGGGAATCTGCCCGTGGGGGAATGCGCGACCGCTGGCAGGGATGCGCGCACCGCCGAGGAGGAGAAGCCCAGTCCGGGCTCCAGTACAAATTCTGTGTCCTCCTATCCCTCTTTTTTCCATTTTTTTTCCTTGTTTACTTGGAGTATACCGCGCTTCAAAAAAAAAAAAATCCAAACTACCGCGAAAAAAAAAGCAAACCGATGCAACCCCCCTCTACCAGTTCGGGGCCTCGTTCCCCATTGACTCCAGCTCGCAGCCCGCTCCGGTGCGAGTTTAGGCATCTGGGGGGATGCGAGGGTTGAAACGCGGCTCAGGGAACGGCGAGGGACGCGCATCCTCCGCCAGCCGGTCTCCGCGGGAGGAGAGCGCAACTTTCCCCCTGTTTACATCATGATGTTTCAGTGAGCTGCGCAGCCTGGGGAGAGCTGCCGAGGGCAGAAACACCCCCGAGCGGGGCCGGGAGCCGGGCACGGTGGCGATGGCCCCGCTGGGGCAGGCTCCGGGCTTGGTTTTTCGTTCTGGTACGACTGGAAGTTGAGTGCGGAAGGGACGGCAAGGGAGGGCAAGATGCCGGCAGCGCCAGGAAACCTTTCTTAGACAAATCACACCCCGACATCACCCCGCTGCGGCGTTAGACGGCAAAATGGACGGGGTGCCCCAGTAAGGAGCTGGCAGGCCGGTCTTTGCGGCCCCCCCTCTTTCAGGGGTGTGTAAATCCCGGACCTGCGCTGTCAGCCCTTCTTGATAAATTAAGGGCTTCGCAGTCGAAACCTATTTACACCTCCATTATAGGGCTAACCAAATGGGGATCCGCATGCATATTTTTACCGCCAGAGATCTCATACATCTCCGCCAGAGCCGCCCCTCGGGCCATGGGATAACAGATAGGGAAGGGGGCGGGCTGTGCTCCGCCGCGGCCAGCACTTGAGCGGAAAAAAGTCCGTGTCCCCACTCGGTGCTGGCTGCCCAGGGCACCCGGGACCCGTCTCCCTTGCAGGGGACAAGGAGAGGGCGAAGGTGACCTCCCCGGAACCCTGGCGAGGCGATCGGATACTCGGGCTCCTCTAGTCCGAAGCAAGGCCCTCGGGGAACTTCCTCCTCCGCCGGAGCTGGGGTGTGACAGCGACCTTGCCGTGCCTGTCCCTGTATTTGGGGAGAGAAGGAGCAAGGAGCGCCCCGTACGGAGCCACCCGGTCCCCGCGGCTTTCCCTGCTGCGCTTTTTTCTATTTATTTCCAGGCGGCACCTCGGGTGCCTGCGGGTGGGAAGGGGTCAGCGCATCCCAGGACAGCTCCTTGTGTCCCCGAGGGTCACCTCGGCGAGGCCATCAGCAGAAAGGAGGGAGAGGGCAGCATCTCTCGTTTCCCGGGGGATTCCCGCACCGAGCGCTTCCCGCTCCCTTTCGAAACGAAACGCGGGCGGAGCGAGGCGGCACCGCACCCCCAAACCCGGGCAGGGCTCGGCTTAACACCCCCGTCCCTGGCTGGGTCTTTGCGGGGCTGTCCCCGCACCCGCTGCCCCAGCCGGCCCCGCTCCGGCTGTGTCCCGCATTCCCGCTCCTCTTTCGGCGCCGGGGAAAAAGAAATGTCCCCGCTCCGCCTCGTCCCGTCCCCTCCGGCGGCCCCCTCCAGTTCCGCTTGGTTAGCTCAAGTTTTCCATGTAAATGACAGTAATAAATATCTAATCATGTCCCGCAGCTATCGGCGGCTCGCCGAGCAGCCGGCATTAATGAGACATCCAGGGGAAGTAGAGGAAAGGAGAGGGGGGGAAAAAAAATAAATGAAAAGGAAAGTTTTTCTGCTCTCCCCGAAATGGTTTCTAGAGGCGAGGCCCGGCCGAGGTGATGGGGGGATGCGAGGCGCGGAGCCCCTCGCTCCTCCGGAGTGATTCGCGCTCAGGGTCAAACCCGTCCCCTCTAATTAACCCCCTCCCCAAAATCCCAGCGATTCCCCTCGAGGGAGCGGCGAGTGCGGTCGCATCCCGGGGCTGGGGGCTGCTGTCCCGAAAGCCCCGCGGAGATGCGTGTGCCCGTCCCTGCCGCGATTCCCAAACAATTAATGGAGCTGCAATGAGCTCTGAATGCTGATGGTGGGCCGAGGGGGAGACGGTTGCGGCTGAAATTAAACCATGAGAGTTGGATTTGTTCGCCTAACGCTAAACAAATGGACTGATTACCTTCTTTCCAAACGCATCAGTCATACTACATTAAGTAGCAGAGAGCTAATTATCCCAATTAGGAGGCTGATTTATAATTAATGGCTTGGACCAAGTGATAATTGGATGTTAATGGATAACAGTTTTGTCTGAAGTAGCCTCCCGCTTCCCCAAAGGCAGGGCTGGAGGGTTTGGGGTTTATTTACCCTCTCTCTCCCTCACCTCTGCACGGAACACAAAGCAAAAGAGAAGCGAAATCTGCTCTTGGCTGGCTCGGGTGGGACCCTCCTCACGCTGGGGGAGCCGCTGGCCGCTTCCCAGCCTGCCCGGGGCTCAGCGAGGAGCGCTGCGGGGGTAACCTTCAGCACCCCCCCTTCCCCAGCTTTTCAACCAGTATTTGCTGCTTTTTCCCCTCTCCTCCCTAAGTTTCCAAACCGTGGACAACTGACCCTGCTGGGTTCCTCATCCACCTACAGGACGTGGGTCGAGTTCTCGATGAAGGGCAAAGGCTGAGCCCCACGGGGTGCCCTAGTGCAGGTGAGGGTGTTCCTCTGCCCTGCCTGTCCCGGGAGAGCAGGATGGACTGACTCACCCTGAGGATGAGAGGTTTTACACCTCCCTGGCTCACACTCCCCATGCAGTGGCGGACAGAGAGTAAATCTGCAGTTTCTCACTGCTCTGTGTTTCCCCATATCACATCTCGGAGCTGGCTCACTGGCTGTTCAGCTTCTCCTTTCCGTGTTTTCACCCATGAGTAAGTTCATGCAAGTCAGTCCCACTTCCTTGTTTGCCCCAGCCGGAGAGAGTTGGACCTACAACCCTTTGGCTTTTGGATTGTGTTTCTAAGCTCAGTTTTCCCGTTCTAACTAAGAACTGCAATGGGCACAAAATTCCTGAAAGGGCAAGAGTGACTCCAACCCTGAGTTACCCCATGACTGGTGAGAGCTTGTATTAAATTACACCAACATGGTCAATGCAAAAATACACCTGAAGTTGTCTCATCAGTATAGAAAGCTCGTTTAGAGCAGCTTTCCAGCTTTTTCTGCTAATTTAAAGAGATCTTTATGTCTAAGTGGGAGATTCTCCTCATGCTTGCACACACGAGCAGGTCCTGCAGGGATCTTATTGCCATATCAGAAGGCACAGCTCCGTTTCTCAGACCTGGTGCAGATGTTGCTTTTCATTGGTGCCAGTGTCAGTGCCTGCACCAAAGCAGCAGAGTCAGAGGAGCTTCCCACAAATCAGAGAGAAGGGCAGGCTGGCCAGGCAAGTTTTGCACAATATAGTTGTAGAGGGAATGACTGCAGTGGGTTTTGTTCCCAGTGTCTTTATCCTTTAAAAAATGTTTTGCTGAGAAGGAGGGAAATTGGATGAAAAGAAGCTGGAGCAAACAGTTTCTTTTTCCTCTGTCATTTTCACAACCAGCCCTGACAAAAAAAAAGGTGCTGCAGAGAAGGTCCAGGACCAAGCTCTTCTGATATAGCTACCTACTGGTTTTACTGGTGGTGCTGTGGGTGAACTCTTTAGGTAGAAGCAGTCCGTGTTTCCTAAAATTCCAGTGGTTTTTCAGAGGCATCTCAAAATTCAGCTTTGTCAAGTTGAAAATGCTTCTACTGAGACACTGGTGAACGTCAATTGGGCTTAAACCCTTTCAAAAGGTCGAGTGCTGATTTCTACAACTCATGTCTGAACAGAACATTTATAGCTACCTTGCTTCATTTGGAAAAACATAGGAGCAGGGAAAATGCTGAAGAACATGGATTCAATAAATCCCAAATTTTCCAATCCTATACAGCTAGTAATAAACTAACCCACTTCGGGGGAATTTCCATCAAAATATGCTGGTTGTGAAGAGGGTGGAGAATTCAGAAGTGTAGCCAAATAGTTGAGAATTAATTCATGGTGCACTGGGGTTAGCCAAACCCTGGGACTTTTCTCACCAGTGTATTTCACTCTGAGAGTTATTGAAATTGATTTTTTTTTTTTTATCCTTTTAAATTCACTAGGTTTTGGATCAGACTTCTTACGTTTTCTAAAGCAGGTTTGGTGGAATTAATGCTCATGGGAAGGAGGGAGTCTCTGAGGGAGGGCTGGGAGCAGGATGGACCAGCAGTTCTCCGAAGGGAGGGAAATGAATATTTACAGCCAGGAGTTGCGGGTAGCTGGCACAGCTCTCTCAGGACCAGCTGTAGCCTCTGTATGGCCAGAGCAAATACTGACTTGAGGAATGGTGCTGTAAAACCCGAAGTGCGAGTGTGATGCTTGGGAACTCCACCAGGATCTTCCAGAGAAAGAGTAACAGTTGCGCTGGGGCAGACGAGCTGATGGATCTCTCCAGGGAGAAAATGCTCTTCCCAAGCGAGCTGTGGAAACCCGATGTGTCCAGAGCTGTGGAAACCTGCTGTGTGCAGCCCTGCCGAGCACCGGGGGGAGCGGGCAGGGAGCAGCTCTGCGAGCTCTTGGCGTGTGTTAGCCCGAGGTGGGTAAAGGTGCCTCTGCCGAGGGACTCCACATCTCCCCACGAAACCCAGCAGACATTTAGCAGCTCTGTATGCTCTACAGCACACTGCTCTTTAGGGCACAAATCACCTGCTGATGGCCAAAATACATTGCTTACCTTGGCAGCCGTGCTGAACTCGGGGTAGGGATCCAAACGCTTACGGGAAAGGAAGCCTTACACGCACCCGTGGTGCTCCCCAGCCCCTGGCACTGCTGCCACTAACTCCAGTTCGTGGCCCTGTTTTAAGGTGGCAGAAGTCTTGCCCCCACCCCAGCCCCTCCTTGTAGAAACCACTGAGCTCAAAGAGCTTTGTCAGTGGTAGGATGAAAATTAGTGTTCTCACCTATAAAGAAGAAAAACTTAAAACTTCTGGTTTGTTCTTTTAAGGTATTAGAAGTCCTCCACAATCAGCTTGTGGAGCTGCCTTTCAGGATTTTTTTTTCTCACTTTTTGACCAAGGTAGGATTGTCTGTCATTTTGCCTTACAGCTGATTTAAGTCTGAGCAGGAGCAGTTGCCATCATGTGTGTTGTGACTGTTGTTTGGAGTGCTGTAAGAATCACCTGCAGTGGCAGAGGCAGGGTCCAGCTGAATTTGTAGAAACATCCTGAGTTCAGGCTCTCAGCTTCTGTTCTTTCAAAATTTGCTTGCTCTTTGTATCTCTCCAAATCACCTTTGAGCAGAACTTCACTTGACATCATAACCTCACAGCTTTCCATGTAATCAGCTAAAAGAGCACCTAGGAAAGTCCTTTTGTGCCCGTGGGGCTAAACTCCAGCAGTGTGGCAGAAACCACTGCATTTCCCAAAGACTCATGCTGTATTTCATGCTGCTCCCCTCCTCGTGTGCGCACCTAACTGCTCCCAGCTTAACACCCAGAACTTACAGCTCCAACTTTTTACTTTCTACTCGCTGAGTAGTGGTGGTGGGTGGAGAAATCACCCTCCCTCCATGTCTCATCCCAATGCCTGCCCGTGGAGCCCAGCACCTGAACTGGGGCACTGCACTGAGAGTGCCCGGAGTGAGCCCACATTCCCTGCTACCAGCCTGGCTGCCGGGCTTGCAGCACCTGGGAGCAGCAGGAGCAGAACTGGGAACGTCTTTAACTGCCTCAGCAAGTCTTTGGAGAGCTTATCTGTGTGCTTCTTGCAGTGTTTGATCTCCCTTGTTAGGGCTCAGTGCTAGATTGTCAGATCAGCGTCGTGGTTGTGGTGTTCAGGACAGGCAGAGGTCCTTGTCACTAAAGGTCACAGGCTTAAAAACATATTTTGACACAGAACTGTAGATCCTTGTCTTCTTGATGAGACTGTCATGAGTAAAATCCTCCAGGATATTGCTCCATCTTCCAGGGACAGGGGAGATTCCTGATCTAGAAGCCCCGAGAGGCTGCCTTCAAGATGATCAGTTTGCTCATGGGAACAGTCTGCAGTCAAATGTGCTGCAGGCAAAAGTTGTTTTGGGGCAGAGAGCAAGCAGTGAGCCACCCTCGTACTTCCAGCAGCCCTGGGAAAGGGCAGAGTTTGGGAAGTCTGGTTTAGAGTATTCTCTTTGCCAGCGTTAGGGAAAACAAAATGATGTTTCTTGAGAAAGCCTTTTCCACAGAAGTGAGGCAAAGGACAGAGCAGGTGCTTTGCTGGGGTTTTTTTGCATGCAAACACCAAAGACAAACCCTTTAAGCAGTTTGTGAATTCAGTTTGATTGCAGGGTACTTAAAGGTTACTCCAAGTTCTGAATTCAGGGCAGTCCAGAGGCAGCGATGCTGTAAGGTCTGGAGAGGGGAAGCAGATGGGCAGCACAGGAACGTGCGAGCCTGGCTGCAGCGGGATGAGACTGCATTTCATATCCGTGGATGTGCAGCCTGCAGCAGCAATGTGGGCAGAGCTGGGCTGGAGAGTTCAGTCTCCATTCTGGTGTTAATGATATGAAATTTTAGATGTGTGATTTTTGTTGTTGTTGTTGCTGACTGATCTGGAAGCAGAATGAGATGAGAAACTAGAGTCAAAGTGATCTTCATATAAAGATCTTTTCTTATTTACCCAGGAAAGTGTTCCACTTCAATATAAATTCCAAGAGCTTTTACTGAGGCTTGAGAGCTGCTCTGAAGGGGAGAAGGGACGTTTGTCCTGGTTTGATCTGTAAGCACTGATTGTCCCATGTAACTTACGACACGCAGGGGATTTAGCACCACAGTGATGTTTTGTGATGCCACTCCTGGCTCTACACTGCACGTTGCTGGGCTCCAAGCCCTAAAATCCATCCCTAACTCAAAAGCAAAGACTTTAAGGATGTCATTATTTTATTTTCTTTTATTTTTTACCTAGCAAGCCTGCTGTCTGAAGAATGCCCCTACAAACAGAGGCATTGGAAAGTCTTTTCCCGGGAAGTGTCTAATCAATCACTTGGTTCTGTGGGGTGTTTGAATGAAAAGCAATGATTTCACAAAAGCCTTAAATAAAAACCACAGCAGCTGATGAGAGTTACTCCTGCCAGCCAGGAGTTACCTCAGCCACTCGCAACCTGGTGTTGAGAATTTGTAGGGTCCTGCAACAAAACTTCCTTGACTCAGCAGGATGCTCTGAGGTTTGTTTTATAAAAATTACGAGCCCTCTCGCATGCATTTATGTTTCCACTACAAATAGATGAACATTACAAACACAGTTGATGGGCTCATCAGCAGCACAGCCTCAAAGAGGCAATTGTTTGACAAGGTCTACCCAAAAATGGTGACGCTGTCCCTGACTGGAAGTATTTCCAGATTTCAGCTGCTAACAATCCTCCTGGTTTTAAGAAAAAGATCTCTTTATTTATACCAAGGTCACTAGTAATAGCTGAGTGTGAGCTGCAAGAATTGGTGTAACTGGTCAGGTTTTGCTTTCGGTGGGTTGTGATTTGTTTGGCTAGATCCTGTCTAATTAAGATCTCTCTCTGCACTTAGAAATCAACTTTATTTAAATCCAGGGATTTACACAGGTGTAAAAATATTTCAGGAAGATCAACAATGCAGAGTCTTGGGGTTTTCTTTTGGGAGCTGTTCTCAATTCCTTGCTTCAGTTACAAGGAAAGTCTTTTGGAAGCCTGTTTTTATGGTGCATGCTGCTCTCGGACTTTGACGTTTGAATGAGAAACTATGATGTGTTGCAGTGTTTCAAATTATTTATATTTCATCCACTACAAAGGTGAAATTGTTTCCTTAGACATTCAGTAATCTCACGTGAGGAACAAAACTGATTTATAACATGTTGGTTATTATCTTACGTGATTTTGGGCCTTTATATATCTAAAAGATTTAGGGATATATTATAAAAAAAAAAAAAAGATTGAAGAAAACCTCTGCTTGGATCATTTATTCATAACCCCCCAGGTATGTAATTCATTTAGTACCAAATACATATAAACCCAATGTCTGTCTATAGAGTGAGCTTGTTTTCCTAGAATGTGAGTTACACAGAGTCAGAGATTTGTTATTTTTCTTTCTAATTTGAAGTGTTTCTGAGTAAGGAATTAAAGCATAAAATCATCAAGCAGAACAGCTTTGGGGGAGGTGAGGGGGGATATTGTGTTGCGATTTTATTTTCAGTGGTGTTTATTGCCAGTGGTAATAGGGGAAAAAGATGTTGCAGCACGAACCATTTGCTGTTATTCCCTGTCAGTAGTGAACACTGGGTTTCTGTGCTTTGCATAAACACCAGCAGTAGCACCTTTGCAGTTGCTCAGGCTGAGGACCACAATTTTACTTGACAGGGCTACTCCTGTTTTTTTCTGTCGCCTGCAGAACCCTGAACACCAATCAAGTGCACCAGAATTCCGTTTCTTGCTGGGTTTTTTTTCACTGATCCTTTCCTTGTGCTCAAGCTGTGCCTTCCATCAGGGCACAGACCCGAGGCTGCGCTGAGCTCCTCCAAACTTTAAATGCATCTGTGGTGAAACTCTTCATAAGCAATGAACTGTAGTGTTGAAATTACCTTCTGAAAGTGACTTTCCAAAGTCCAGATTTGACTTTTTTTTGTACAGCTTATTTCCCACGTAAAGAAGGCCTCATACACCCTCCACCCCATCACCAACCCTCCCATTTTGGGGACAGCTTTGATGAAGTGATAAAGAAACACTCCATGGTGACCACCAGTCAAAGCAGACTCTGGTATCCTCTTCTTGAGCTCTCTGGGAAAAAAAAAATCAGTATTTTTAACTCATAGGTTTTGTCATCCCATTCTTCCATATGGCACCTGAGTGTCTCGTGTAGATCAGTGAATTTAGTCTCAGTACTTCTTTGAGTTTGGGATGACTCACTGTTTGGAGAGAAAGGAGATAATTGCCCAAAGCCCCTGCAAAGCTTTGAGTCCTACACCCAGCCTCAGCCTCATCTCACCTGACAGTGTTTGCTTAAGAAAGGCAAATGTCTTGTCCTAGGCATAATTTTTGCTTCTACCTGGGAAAACTGGCCAGAATAGGCTATTGAAGAAAATTCCTCCATCTCATCTCAGTTCAGATTTGGGGAACAAAACCAGCGTCTTGGTTTGAAGCTCCTTTCCTCCAGAGCAGTGCTGGCACAGGGAGCTGCTAAATCCCCTGCATGTCGTGGATGCCCTAATCCAGGACAGTGAGGGATGAGGACAAACTTGCCAGCAATGACAGCAGCTCTGTGGACAGCACAAGGGACCCTTGAGTTTGCAGGATGCAGGGATAGATCCATCTCTCCATTAATGGGTTTTGTCAGTTCTGTAATTTTGCAAAAGGCTTTGTGTGTGACTGGCAGGTGGAGCCAGGTATGGATTGATGGTGATGTTTTGATGGGGGGAGTAAGGGAATGAAATGAGGACTGGAGAGAGCAGATAATGGCCCTTATCTCAAATTCTTGTGTGCTCCAGGCTCCAGGGTGAATTTTGTGATTTTGTTTTGGTGGTTTGTTGTTTTGGGGTTTTTTCCTGATAGAGGGGGAAATATAGATGTTTTCTTGCCAGGTACTTTTCAGAAAACTTCAATACCTCATTTTTTTTATTGTTCTCAGATCTGTCTCAATGCCACACATACACAAGCCACTAGTAACAGGAGTTCTCACCTATTGAGGAAATGCATAGGTCTCTCTTTGCATCTTCTCTCGGGACAGAATTACATGCACAACTATATTCAATTAGCTACCAGTTAAATAAGGAAACATAAAGCCTTTTACACAGCTGAGAATATTAAAACCCAGGGTCAGATCTCCCCTGTATGCCAGGCTGTTAAGTGGTGCACAATAAATTGCACCACTCTTGTGCTGTGTGGCTTCATGGGAACCTGAGGTTTTCAAGGCCAGTGTTGGGAAGGGTGGATGGGAGCCACGTTGGTTGGAGAGGTGCAGCTCAGCTCTGGGATAACAGGGTTCCTGTTTCTGGCTGGTAAATGTGCAAATGTGCAATTGCATCAGATTGAGCAGCAGCAGCTGAATACAGAGTGATGGGGTCCCTGGATTTGTCTGGGACGGGCAGAACCCTACATTGCCTGGCCTCAAAGCAAAGCAGGAATGGAGAAAGCTGGATTTCTCATAGACAGCCCCAGTTAAAGCTAAGGGGAATCCCATGTCCTCTCTGTGAGGCTGGATCCTGGCAGGACACAGACCTTGCAGTCTGAGAAGTCTGCAGGCTTGGGAAGAAAATAGGCACAGAATCCATGAGCCTTCCACAGCGAAAACATAAGTGAGAGGTAAAAGCCACAAGAGGGGTTTTGACACTGAGGTAGCAATGCCAGGATTGTAAAGACAGAAGGAGTGGGAACCCTGGCAGGGCCTGGTGCAGGGCGTGGCGAGGAGACGTCCCAGCCTGGTGCTGTGAAATGTGGGAAGCTGGGAGAGAGCCGGAATTGTGGTGCTGGGGGTGGGAGAGTCACTGCTGCTGCCCTCAGGGGCCAAGCAGGAGGAGACCCCTGCCCCAGGAGGTGCCAGCCCAGGCCCTGCACAGCACCTCTCACCTATTGTTTGCCTGCACCTTTCCTCAGCTTCCATCTCCTTTCTCCGCTGCTCCTAACTCTTCAATACTCCCTGATGCACAAAATCAGGATGAGGAATCCTCTGTCTTTCAGGATGGACCCTATGTTACCCTCCCAGCTTATCTACAGCTGCTGAAGGCCATGCCCTTCCATAAAGCAGGAGTTCAAACTTTGCTCTCATCCTCCTCCTGGCTGTGGCTGTTCCTGAGGCCCTCCAGCCACACAGAGACATAAAAGATGCATTTGCAGATTTTGAAAATTAAAACCATCTATACAGCCAGTGGGAAGGGATCAGCTTATTTGGTTGCTTAATGAAATATAAAGATTATTTTAACCAGTGTAAGCACTATTCGACAGCTTGTGAAACACAGCGGTGGCTTGATGAATGGCTTTCTCCATTAAAAAAAATTGCTGCATGATGTCTTTTAAATATTTAATTTATTGGGGTTGGAGTAGGCTCGGAGCTGACAGTTAAACTGGAGCTATTTGTGGTCTCAGTTAACTTTGCTTACCCGACTGAACTGTCTCGCTCAGTAAATTCCCTCATTTTTTACACAGAACCTGGGATGATGCATTTGCTGCACAAGTGTGTAGGAAGCTCTGCCTGTTGTCTGCACTGCAGCATAACAGGCAGTTATCACCAAAGCTGTGATGGGCATTGACTCCCATCCTCAGTCCATCCCTATGAAGTCCTTCTCTTTTTTCTTTTTTCTTGTTTTTTTGATGCACTTTCTTCTAGGCCACCCAAAAACATAAACATATAATCATCTTTTAACAATCAAATACCCTGAAATATTCCTGGAGCAAGTGTTTCAGTGGAAACACTGGGCTCCAGACACAACACTACTGGCAGTGTTCTTGGAAGACTGTATAGTATGGGAAAATTCCCTTCCTCCCCATTTTTCCTTTAATGTGCCAGCTTGCTACACAGCCAACGACATGCAAGGGGGATTAGAAAAGGAAAAGAGGCGTTTCTGTGAGTCGGGAGTCAAAGACACTTGGCCTCCCACGTATCTTCTGGCAAGGCTGAGCCCCGGTGTGGATTCTCCAGCATCTATTAAGGACAGAGGTCTGGCAGCAGCCCAGGGCAGTTAATAGGTTCTGTGTCCTCAAATGGTTTTCATGAAACACACAGGAACTTAATAAGCTTTGAGACCTCCACCCCGCTGGCCAAAGCTGGTGCAACCAGCCAGCTGGTTCACGAGTGAGCTGGGAGGGGAGGAGGCAGAATGAAGTTGCAAATCTCTGTTTTGTTGCCTGTGTTGGCCAAAAAAGAAAGTCCTGCCCTTGTCTGCGACAGCAAGGCAGAAAACAATTTTATTGGGCGGGATGATGCTCTGGGGAAATGAACCACACCAAGGATGGGGTGAGGCTGCACCACAGATCAGTCTTTCCCAGGTGATGGGAGATGTCCTCTGTGGCCATGTCAATGGTAGGTGTCACTGGGATGTGTCCATTAACACATGCCACCAGCAGCAAAGCTGTGCAGTCCAGGAAAGCAACATCACAGCTGTAATTTCGCTGTGAACCCCACTGTGAGGAAAATAAATACAAATGCCAAAAATCTGTTGGCATGTGAAATCCCTCACCTTGATCAGAGAACCAGCAAACAATTTTGTCATTGCTTGGATCTTCCCTAAGCTCCGTCAGAGCAGAGCTATGGCATTCTTATGTTTTGGTTGGCACCTGAAAATGTCCATTTTCACAGTTCAGCTTAGAACCGTGGGGAGTGAATGCAGAGTGGGTGAACAAAGCAGATGAAGCTGGCATCAGACAGTGTGTCAGATCCTTGTGGTGTAACCACACCTGGAGCTGTCACCCTCCGTCAGTGCTCTCAGTGCTGAAATGATGCAGTGGCAGAGCACAAGAACAGGAATGAGGCTGAGCGCTAAGTTCCAAAATTAGGGGGTTTTCGTTACTGCAGCCTCTTTGAAAAGACACCCCCAAAACGAGAACTCACATTCATGAGGGTCATCTCTGAGCTGGCAGAGTGTTTGACCAAACTCCAGCTGCCTGTGTCCCTCCCCTGGTTCTGGTCACTGCAATGGAGAGATGCTTGTGAGGGTGAAGTTGTGAGAAGCCCCAGAACCTAGGGTAGAAAATTCAGCAGCTTTTCAAGGAACTCCAGCTTGGTCTCTGGCTGTTAAACAAGCTCGCTCCATGTTTGTCCTTCTTGCATCAAGGTGGAGAGAACAGGAGTTCAGAGCAGGAGGGGCAGTGGGACCAACTCATTTCCCTCTTCACCAAGAGTCTGTCCCTCCAGTGCATAAATCATTTACAGGAAAATACGAAGGTCTTTCCTCAGTACAGAAAATACAGCAGATAATTGTTCTTCCAAATTGTCACTGTCCAATGCATCAAGTTCCTCCTAAAACCATGGGCATTTCTCCTAAAATCATCACCTCCCTCCAGTGTTTAAATTGTATTCTAAGAGGCTGCCTGAAAAGATGTCTGCTTTCCTTAAGTTAGTCCAGCTGACCCTCTTTCTCTGAACGTCTGTTTGCTGCACTGACTTTCCAGACGGTGACTTGCTGATGTAAACGGTGGTTTAAAAAATTTATTTTGTGGCTAATGTTTCACAACTTCCTTTCTGATGTCTTACAAACTGCAGAAACGACATCCTGGAGGCCCTCAGTCATTTACAAGAGGGATGAATGAAGCATTGCTCGGCTTTTGAGATCAATATTAGCTCAGTTTTACAGATGGTCTGTAAGGAAAAAGAGCTTGAAGTTTCATGCAGAGCTCACACTAGGAAAAAAAGCCATTAGTTTTCTGAAATAATTTCCTTGCTATTGAGCTATGAAATGTCGGTATTTATTGCAAACCCTATTCCCTCTTTAGCCATAACATTTTTGGTGCTATTATGCTACAGATTTATTTTCTCTTACACCGTGTGCTCTTTTTTTTTTCCCTTGTATCATTTGTGTTTTCTTAAGAAGACCTGTAAAAAAAATGAATAATGAATGGAAACAAATTATAAATGAGTGAGTTCAGATGAGAAACATTATTTGACATTCCAGCAATGGAATTTCAGAACAGTCCACTGTAGGAAATGATAGGGACAAAATCCCAGCTAGCCCTGGGACAGAGCTAGGACAATGCATTAAAAGTCACTGTAATATGATAAATCGTATGGTGCTATGCAAAAAAATTAATTTCCCCTATTTTGATGAGTATGAGTGGGATATAGTCAGATTCTGGGCTTTAAGTTTGGAAGCCAGACTGGTGTCGATGGTGCTTAGGTGTACAGGACGTATTTCCATTCCTGTCCCAGAACCTGTTGCAGTTGAGAGGTCGGACACAAGCCTTGCACGCAGCACTTTAATTCCGAGCTCAGCATTTCCAGAGCTCCACTGAGACGCCAGGGTGCTGGAACAGCCCATCCCTAAGCCCCTTTGTCCTGTGGCTGATGTTTTGCAGGTTTATGTCACCATGCAGCACTATGGAGTGAACGGCTACTCCCTGCACGCCATGAACTCGCTGAGTGCCATGTACAACCTCCACCAGCAGGCAGCTCAGCAGGCCCAGCACGCCCCCGACTACCGGCCCTCGGTGCACGCCCTCACCCTGGCTGAGAGACTGGCTGGTAAGAACAACTCATGGCTTTCGCCCTTCCCCGGCACTAAAAAACCCACACAAACAAATCTTTAAAAAATCCCTTTTGCTTGTGTTGAGTGAAACTCTTCTGGAGTGTGACAGAGCCCTGTGGCCAAGCTCTCAGGTGACACCTGCCCTCCAGGGTTTGCTGGCACCTTGCTTCACACTGGCCTCCGACAGCCAGGAAGCCCAGGGGAGAGATGGGATGTGGCCCCACTATACAGGATTGAAAAGAGAGAGTTAAAAAGACACTGAAATGTGTTTTAAAAAGTAAACAGTAAATAGAAAAGAATTTTACTGTCTTGTCAGTAAATAAGGGCAGAATGAATGTGATCATGATGTAAATTGGATTCGCCAGCTAAGGTGCCTGGGTCTTGCATTCCCTGACAGCCACCTCCTGCCAGCCCAGGCCACAGCTTGCTTCTCCACGTTGTCCCTTCATGCAACTGTTTTTCACTTCTGTCCTAAAAATCATTCTTTGTCTCTGGGAAATGATCTTCATTTAGATCTTTGGGTTTCACCTTGGCCTATTCCTTCCTAGGGATCGTAAACCTTGCCTTGGGTGACACTTTCCTGCAGATCCTGCTGCCTTCCACAAAAGAGCCATTTTAGCTCAAATCAAGTCCCATATGACTTTACCCAGGCAGTGCCATTTAAACAGCACTGTCGATGGTGGGGCAGCAGGACAGGAGCTGCTGGTCCGGAGCATCTGAACTGGTTTTTTTGTGTTCAGCCATGGTTGTAACAGCACTGCATCGATGCTCTCATTAATAGGAAGTGCAAGGCGCAGAGAGTATTTTATGATTTGGTAGAGGTACTTGTTCAAAAATAATGGATGGAGACCTGAGAATATTTGGTGTGGTAGGGCACGTGTATCTGCTCAAAACTTCAGCCTGCCTGAAACGAAACACCCAGACCTGGCTGAGATCATCCAAAGCTCCTGCAGTGCAAGTGATCAACATCTGCAACATCACTGTTTTGGTCTGGACTTGGATGCAGTGATGTAAAGTAGACCTGACAACCAGGACACGGAAGCTAAATTAAAAAGTTACCACACATGTGGTTCTAGAAGCCTTCCCAGACAGGAATAATCTTCCCTGACTGTCTGAAAATGTCTATCTGTTCTGAGATAGCTTTCTAATTGTCTGATATTAAAGTTTAAAAACCAAAAAAAATAGGGTGATTCCTTCCAGCCTAGAGTAGGTGGAAAAAATTATCTGTTCAGAAAACTTTAGTGGGCTAAATCTAACAGATAAGGGTTTAAGCCAAAATAAGGAAGTTTCAGGAAGGCCTTCCCAGGTGGGCAGTTCACAAAGGCATGATGATAAAGATCTTGGACTCTTTGGATCAGTGAGCCACAGTTGACTGTCAAATCCTCGTGCCAGCAATGGTTCCTTATCCAGCTGCTAATTGTGACCTTCTTAACATGGTTCTCAGTGTCCTGTGCGATTTCTGGTGTGGTGTAGGGCAGAGCAGGAGTCACTGTCCTCATCAGTAAACAACCAAAGTGGAATCAAGGAGACCTGGACTCTTCTGGCTCTGCTGCTGGGCTGCAGAGGGATGACAAGAGAGCGCTGTCCTTGTCCTGGTCATCCATACCCTTGTTCCCTGCCTCTTCCAGGATCAGGTGGTCAGATGGGAGCAGATGGCCCTGAACTCTGCAATGTACATTGCAGACCTGGAGTCTCAAAGTGCCCCTTTTCTAACTGCAAGGCTCTCTTGAAAGGTGTTTGTGATCTGCTGTATCTTTCAGAGTAGAGCATGGAGGACTTAATGTCCTTGGCCCTAGCTCGGCTAAAGCAGAGGAAGATAAAAAAAGAATAAAAAAGTTATATTCTTGATCGGAAGATTCAATTGGTTTCCTGACCCCTTATCTTTAAAATTAATAACCCACCTGGAAGACTTTCCAAATTAAATCCCACAGTCCCCTTATCTGCTTACCATTGGCAGGGTAGGCATTATACACCTACAGGCTGTTTCCTTTGCAGTTGCCTCACATTCTGTTACTTCTGAATATCTTTCAGTGCAGGTTATAGATCTCATTTGCCTTCCAGGGACAGTCAGAATAAAGCAGCACAAAAGCAAATGACCTTAAGTCAGAAAACAGAGGTTTCTGCTTGTAAGTGCAAAGCCTCACCTGCAATTTATATTCTCCTTCTTGCACAAAGCCTGAAAACATAGTTAAAACATTAAAATAATTGCTGGTTGCCTCTCGCTGGAGTGGCCAAACTTAATGCATGAGCTGCCGCCTCTGGGGAGCTGGTAGGTCTAACCTCTACTCTAGAAATTTGGGAATATTCCAGCCTGCAGGTAGGGTGTTTAACCAGTGCCCTTTCTCCTGTTTTCGTGTACTTGAAACACAAATATTTGTTAGCTTTTAAAAATGTTTTGGGGCAGCTTCAATTTCATTTCTTGTGCCGGAATATCCCCTCTCCTCACCTGGCTGCTCTGTGAGCTGTGCCTGGATGCATCAAGCATGGTCCCTCTGCCTCCCAAGGGGCAGCTTTATCACCAGCACTTGAACTCCCCAAGAAGCTCTGATACCTCAAACACAAAAGTCTCTTGTATGCAACCAGCACTATATTGTTGAAGACCTTTAGCCTGATCACATCTTTGCCAGGTTGCCAAAACCATGCAGCTTTGGCAATCCCCCAGAAGGGCGCTGCGAGTGCTGACCTAGAATGGAACAGCTGGAAGTTTTGGAAGAGGAATGTTGGAGCAGTGCAAAGCTGATTTGCTACGCTCGTTAGCCAGTGGATCTGAGACCTGGCTGTGTGGTGCTGGGGGTGGCCCCGACAGCAGGTTTTGGTTTATTGTTTAGATTCATGTCACGATGCTCGTGACAAAAGCACAAATAAACAGCAGCCAGAGCCTTCATCAGGCTCTGTGTGCTGATAGTGCCAGCTTTTCTCCCTGTTGGTTTTTTTTATCGTGTGTTCATTCCTCCCTTCTACTGGAAGTCACATTCTTAACTGAATTAAAAATGATACCAGACACTGCTCTTTCTGCATTTCCTCTTTGAGAGCAAACCTCTTGCCAGACTGTTTCATTCCAGAGCTGTAGCACAGCGTGTCCCGACTTGCATAATAAAGGATGGGTTTTTTTCATTTTCAAGTAACTTATTTTCATTGATTTAAGATCTTTCTACTCCCACTAACTGTTGTGCAATAATAATGCCTCTGGTAAAATAATAAGCCCTTTACTGTTGGCCTCAGATTTTCCCCAGTCTGAATTTCTTCTCTGCCCTCAATTTTCCAAGCTCAGTTTGCGAAGTCAGATCTTGTGAGTAGGTGCTCTGCTGAGAAGAGCTCAGCACATGAGCTCTGGGCTTGCAACCAGTGGGGCTGGACGTGGCCCTGGCTGGTGTTTCCACCCCAGATGCTGGAGAGTGTCCGTGCTCAGCAAAGGACGTGCTTTGGAGCTAAATGCACAAAAGCACATGAGCTTAAATGCTCTCTGAACTGGAGCCCAGAACAGCTCTCCAATATCATGCCTTGAAGACTACACTGAGCTACACACAAGACATTAAAGAAGTACAACAGTGAATGTCCCCACATTGCTTTTAATCATGTTTCTTAATGATAGATGCCTATGCCATGGTGAGGTTTGAGCATCTGCATGTCCTGCCCCACTGATGTGGGAGCAGATTGAGTTATTTCAACCAAACTAAGCACTGGAGTCTCAACAGCTTCCACAGCTGTCACAGAAAGAGGTTCTCTCTCCAGAACAGCCTCTTAGAATCATAGAATGGTTTGAGCTGGAAGTGATCTCAAAGGTCATCTAGTTTTAACCCCCTGCTATGATTTTATCTCTCCAGACACCTCAATTAACCAGCAAAATCCATAGGTATGTGTTTTATTAGCTCTAAAGCAATGGAAGAAAATATTTTGTAGTTTTGTCTGATCTTAGCAAGTGCTTTATTCGACTGTCAGCGTACAAATTCCAATAATTAAATTGGCCACTTTCCTTGTCTTCCAACGGCTGTACATTTCAAGACATCATTTTGGAGGCACGTTATGGATCCCAGCACCGCAAACAAAGGAGAAGCCGCACGGCCTTCACCGCCCAGCAGCTGGAGGCCCTGGAGAAGACCTTCCAGAAGACTCACTACCCAGATGTGGTGATGAGAGAGCGGCTGGCCATGTGCACAAACCTGCCTGAAGCCAGAGTCCAGGTACTGATATTTTATGGATCTGTGAGTGGGGATGTTTAAAAGAACATAGTGGCGTTTCCAGAGGGCTGACAGCTCCCTTGACCTTCCAGGATTCTTCCAGTGGAACCAAAGATCTTGGGGCAGTGAAGTTGTCAAAGGTGGGGGCGGGGAGGATAAAATCATCCAAAGTCACACATCTGCTTAAGAAACTTATAATCCATGCGCACATTTTTTAAATTTAGAGTTGTCTGAAGTGTACACTGGTTTTCATTTGTTCTTTCACATTTCTTTGGGGGAAATTTTAGAAACAGCAACAGAAGTCTACTTATTTATTTATTTGCAAGGCTTTTCTGGCTTTCTCAAAAAAGTAGAGACCCAAGTAATTCCAGCTGCTCTTTTTCAACAGTGTCAATATTTGTAACATCTCAGACCATGGTTTGGGTTTGCTTTTTGGTTTTGTTTGCTTTTTTTTTTTTGTTTTGACTCGTGAAATGTGCTAGTTCATAACCTGCTGGTGAAGAGGTTCTTGTCTTTTAAAAGGCAAATATTCTTTGCTGTGAAGAGAAAAAGTAGTAGAAAAAAATTAGCTCATTTATATAAATATCAAGATATTTTGATCTAAAAAATGGTTTGTTTCCTTATCCAACCAACCAAACAACATGAACAAGATTTGCAAATATATTTCCTCTAATCCATGTCTACTGATTTAGGTTAAAAAATATATGGATTCTCTCCTCCTTTTTTAAATGTAGCTCCCAGACAACAGGCTATGCCTGTAGTGACTTACTTTGAGTGTTGCCACCATGGTTTTGATACATTTATAACCACATGGTTTTAGAAACTTAACAGACTGTAAGCCAATGTAATGTCATCAGACATTACAGCTGCACAACATTCTTTTTGGATCCAGCTAACCAATTTAAGGGGGAAAAAACTAACAAACCCCAAAAAACACCAGCAGTGGAGTGTCATAAAGAATCAACATACAAGCTGCATATTTTTTAAGTCTGTTTGATATGTTATTTGTAGATGCACTGAAAACAGTTGAGCTCTAAGGTCCAGCAAAGTGGAATGGCCTTTGGGCACAGTGGGCTTGCAGTACCTCATTACCTGGGGCTCCTTGAAAGCTCCCAAGCTGAATGATGCTGAATTTGGCACTGAGCAGGATTCTCACTGGTTTTTCTCCCCTGCTGTTTGTGGCACTGAAGGTCTGGTTCAAGAACCGGAGAGCCAAGTTCCGGAAGAAGCAGCGTAGCCTGCAGAAAGAGCAGCTGCAGAAGCAGAAGGACTGTGAGGGGAGCCACAGTGAGGGAAAGATGGAGCCGCCTGTGCTGGAGACTCAGGCTCCCACCCCGGACACCGAGAAGGTCCAGAGCCTCCCCAGCGAGGTTGGCACCGACCTCAACCTGACCCTGTCGGAGCAGTCGGCCAGCGAGTCAGCACCCGAGGACCAGACCGACAGAGAGGAGGAGTTCAAGAGCACCTTGGATGAGGCCAAAGTGGACAAGAGCCCTGGTGTGGACAGCAAGGCTTTGAACTGCAAGAGAGCGAGCCCAAAAGCAGGTGAGAGGCAGCACCTCGGTGGGGGTTGGTGTCAGGGCCTGGCAGGCGGGTGGTCAGGACCCCTTTCCCAGGGGGATGCTGGTGGTTGGGTACAGTCCCATATTCCCCATGGAGTGGGTGCTCACAGGTAGGCTGCCCACGCTTGTCCTCTTGTCCTCAGCACTGAACAGGCCCCACAGAGGGCATGATGTCCATTGCAGCTGGAGCACTGAAAGATCAGACACCTTCTGCTCCATTTAGATCTTGGGGAGTACAGTGCCCAGCAGCAGCAGAGAGCTCAGCCCCATTTCTACACTCTGTGCTGCCAAGTATGGGAAAGGCACATGTTTATCTCTCCTGGGCTGTCACACCCCCTCTCATTTGCCCTCCAATGAAAGAGACAAGCCCATGCTGCTGCCCAAACCTTTCTGGGGTGTGAATAAGCACCTGCATCCATCCTGTAGCAATAACCCCCATGCCCTCTGTCTCCTGCTCCAGAGTCCCCTCTCAGCACGACGGTGACGCCTTCATCCAGCAGTGGCCTGGCTCAGACTCACTCCTACTCCTCCTCGCCCCTGAGCCTCTTCCGCCTGCAGGAGCAGTTCCGCCAGCACATGGCAGCCACCAACAACTTGGTCCATTACTCCTCCTTTGAAATGGGGACACCGTCTGCCGTGCCCTACTTGGGCATGAACGTCAACATGGCCCCACTCAGCTCCCTGCACTGTCAGTCCTATTACCAGTCGCTGTCCCACGCTCAGCAGGTCTGGTCCTCCCCCATCCTGCAGGCCTCCAGCTCCCTGCCCAGCCTGAACAGTAAAACCACGAGCATTGAGAACCTGAGGCTCCGGGCGAAGCAGCACGCGGCGTCCCTGGGGCTGGACACCCTCCCCAACTGACTGCCCACGAGAAGATGCACCAGAGGTTGGCACTACGCGCGGCACTCCTCGAATCCCCATGCACCCCCACCTCTCCCTGGAGTCAGGTGCTCCCTTGCAGGGAAAACTTTGCATTTATTAACCTCTAATTAGCACCACGGTTGCGTCAGACATTGCTACTGGCCTGGTCTTCACTAAATATTTAATGAGGAAGCGGGGAAGGATCTGTGTTTAGACAGATGAACTGTCCTCTGGACTGCCACGAGTTAAGCCTGTAATGTTCAGGAGGAGCCCCCTGTCCTCATCCCCTCGATAAGGTGCCAACTGTGTTATGTTCACCTTTTTTTTCTGTTGTTGTTGTTGCATTCTTTGGGGGAAGAAAGACTCCTGCTTTGTCTTGTATATAGTTTATAATGTTGACAGCACCCATCACCTGTGTGTTACTGTCAGTGTTACAGAACTGTGACCTCTTTTGCTTTTATTCCCCTTTCCTTTTCAATTTTAGTAGCTAGTATCAGAGTAATAAATCAGCCATCCTCCTGGCCCCAGCTGGTAGCTAGTTGCTCTTCTTGGGTCAGCATCCTAAAGGTGTTCATGAGGAAGAGAAATGACTGTGCACTTTGCCACTCCACTTCTCCCTTCTCTGCTAAAGCTAATTTTTAACAACTGGGAAATGATCTGAAGGTGAATTTCCTGTTTAAGCACTTCCCATAAGGCAAGCATTTTGCCTTTCCTTTTTAATAGCACTTGCTCAAAGAGGACAAAATATTGGCCAAATGCTGCTGGCTGGGACAAAATGAAGGCAAAATTTGCAGGATTATTTTTGATCTATATTATTTCCTCTTTGATCTTTAGTGAAGTGTAAGCTTTATTTACAAATTACAGGGTTTTCTTTTTGGAGAGCATTTTGGTCTTACTTTCACAATAGATAATAATAAAAATTTCCTAGGGACTCCTGGTGTGTTCATACACCATGAATTTTATGGTTCTTTAACAAAAAACTTGATTAATGCAAGCTGTGTCTAGAAAAAAATCGCTGATCACCAAATTCTATCCTCAAGCCCTCAGTTCAGAAAGTGGTTATCAAGTGAAATTGTAACAAGTGAAAAATGCTGGACTGCTGGAGGCAAAGCAGGTGTAAGCAGGGGCTTTACATTCTCTTCAGAGCTGAGGGGGGATAGATGAACTTGCCAAAAATGCAGGGTTTGCAAGTAACCAAAGTTCACCAGCTTCAGAATTATTGCATTGAACAGTTTCAGTCTCATTTCATCGGAATGATCCATCATTCACCCTTTGGTGGTTTTCCTTGCTGAGAAGGAATGTTCCTGCCAATTTAAATCACTTTTTTCTTTTTTTCTTTTTTTTTTT
>VZTJ01001153.1:610719-659908 GCA_013397795.1 Orthonyx spaldingii | reverse complement strand
TTTTTTTTTTTTTTTTTTTGTGAAACCAAATAAATATTTTGGACCTACTGCTATTATTCTGAGCATTAGGGAGGGATGATATCCAAATCTAATCTCTAATATTGCCTAGGACCAAAAAATCCAGAGTGACTCTGGGACAGGTGGTGTGTTTGTATCCCAAGAGTGTCAGCTGGGTGTGTCACTAACAGACTGGGCAGAGCTGTGCTATCTCTCCTCAAATAATCATAATTTATTTAACCATGAAGTGTAGACCCATAGCCTGTGGCCCCTCTCACTCTCACCTTCCTTCATACTGGGGGCAGCAGCCAGGGGTCAAATTACCCCTTTAAACATGGAGGGAAGGAGTGTTTTCAGCTACATTATAGCTTCTTGAAAAAGCACCTAACTCCTGCAAATAGAGATGCAAGAACAGCCAAGTTTGATGGGAAATAGTGTTTTATCCCTCATAAAGTTGTAGCAGGAGCAGACCTCTGGAGGGGGGCAGCTCACCAACTGCACCAGCTTCCAAGGAAAATGGAGTGTCTTCCATAAATGTTTCTGTTGTGCCAAACACTTCAGTTTGGGGCTTTTCTCTCATGCTTTAGTTTTCCGGACTGTGTCAAATCAGCCCCCGTGACCAGCAGAATTCTCCACTTTGCCAAAACCAAATGTATTTGTAGGAAGCAGATTTTTGGCTGCCGCATTCAAAGGAGTCTGAATAAATTAAAACCACCAAAGCACATTTACTCTGTCCAAAAAGAAAGTCCCAGCTTTCATTTTTTGCAGCCTGTCACCCAAACCAGGGACCAAACCCAAACAAAGCTTTAATTTTCCTCCTCCTTCCTCGAAAGGCTCTATTCATCCATATTTTTTCTGTGCCCTGCTAATCTCTGCACCTTTATAGGCTGTGAAGTTGGTGTACCAGAGCAGGCCAAACACAAATTTAATTAACACCCCTTCTGATGTTGTTCCCTGGTGCCAGCAAACAAGTGAGGTAATTGGGTGTGAGATCAGATCTGTACTTCAGCTCTTTTTTAATTAATAAAAGATGCCCATGAAACTGCAGCTCATGCCAGTGGGTGCTTCAGGCAGAGAGCAGAGGGTTGCAGTCGCTCTTGTACCATTCCAGGTAAGAGAGGCACCTCTTCTTTGCCAGTGGGGCTGGAAAGGGAGGCATCAGCTCAGAGCAGGGCAGATACAGCCTTAGCACAGTTCACAGCACCTGCCCCAGGAAGGTCAGAGCACATGGATTTATGGCCTGCTCCTGCAAGGTGAGCACAGGGAGCACAGGAGATAAGCCGGCTTGATCCAGCACTAGATTTGACGTGATCCTCTGGAGGGAGACAAGACCTTCCCCACTGAGCCAAGGAGGGAAATTCTTCCCTGTGCCTCGGTGCAAAAATTCCTTTAAACATTCACAGCCTCGACCGAGCCTGGAGCCTGACCCTCTTCATCCCCCGTGTTAGTGCTGATCTCCTTCCTCACAGAGCTGCTACCAGGAGCTTCCCCAGGGGACCATCTCTCACACCATTAAAACCACCAACATCGGGATGAGGCCAGCACAGTTCAGGAAGCAGACTGGGAGAGGAGACATTCAGATCTCCGTCAGTCCACAGGGGTGTCTGTCCAGTGCCATCCTCATCTGCCTCTGCGAGGTGCAGCAGCTGACTGAGGTGCAGCTGGTCCTGGACCAGGGCATGTGAATAATTCCCACCTGGAGATTATTTCTCCCATTCTGAATCAGGATGAAAATATGTAAAATTTAGAAATAAATGGGAAAAAAAAAAGGAGATTGCCTTAAATACAGATGAGCCCCTGAAGTATTTAATGCAAAGTTTGGGGTTTACCTGCTTACGGTCAAACTTAGACGTCCATGAGGGGAGTGAGCTGACATGAAAAGCCAAAATTGATTTGGAAATGCAAAAATGCAAGAATTTAGGCTCACAGCTTGCAAAAGTTTGATAGTTAATTATCTGCCAAAACTGACTCTTTCCTGCATATAGTTTTAAGGTCTCTGAGCTCTTGGGCTATTTCTGACCAAAAAAAATTTATGAAAAAACATAGGGGGAAACTCCCCATTTGATTTAATCCTGTGTATGTATTGGGAGGACTGAAGGGACTGATTCTGCATCATTCCTCCTTTAACTTTGCAAAGCTGGATGTTTCTTCAGGTGGGAAGAACTGCGAGTGTCCTGATTTGTCATGTGAGGTCTGCTTGTCCCCTTTCCTTCCACCAGCCCCAGCCAGTGAGGAAAATGAAGTCACTGATGAGTCTCGGAATGAAAACAGATTGAGGTTCCCCTCTCCTCACTTCCAGACAGAGGTCTGACACTTCTTAACAAACATTTTAGTTGGATTTAATGCAGCTTCTTCCATCACAGGCATCACATGCTTGGGGTGTAACACAGAGGTCCTACCTCACCAGACAGAGTTCTGACACTTCTTAACAAACATTTTAGTTGGATTTAATGCAGCTTCTTCCATCACAGGCATCACATGCTTGGGGTGTAACACAGAGGTCCTACCTCACCAGACAGATGAACTATTTTAGGGGAGAAAAAGAGCTCTCCATCCCCTCTGGATGCTGTGACAGCCTGATGCCAGGACAGCGCATTCCCGGGGCAGCTCCAGCCACGGGGAGGTTAAATGTGAAAAGGGAAGCAACGTTTTGTGTTCTGTGATGCAGATGATCAAATCGATTTTTTTAATGTATGAAAAGAATGCCAAACAAATGCACAGCATGGCACGGAGGCTGGCAAAAGAATCTGCCCAATGCTTTAAAAACAGTGATGGAAACTCTGGGAAAAGTCTCCCTAGTTCCTATTTGGAAACAGGTTATAGATCTGGAGATTTTCTCAGCTGGTCTTTCCTATGGCTTTGTTTACTTTGCCTCTCCTGGGTGAATCAGCTACAGCTCCAAACCCTCCTTAGCGAATTTTTAAAGGTTTTATATATGGTTCTTACAGGATCAAGGCCCAGGAGAAAACCGGTCACCATGTTCAGGGCAAAAGTTTGCAGTTAAATTCCTTCTACTCTTCAAGAGAAGTCTAATAAGCAGTAATTAAAAAAAAAAAAAAAAAAAAGATATGTTTAAACAGTGCAGGTGAAATGCTGAATGAAAAATATCCAGTAAAGATACTGGAAGGCTGAAAGGAAACATCTTTTTTCCCCTTTTTTGTCTTTTTCTTTTCTTTGGCTAAGAAGGGAAAATGTCCTTGATGGTGAATATGGGAATAAAGAAAAATAATTTTTCCCTGTATTTCCTCCATGAAAAATTATCCTTTGCTCTGTAGAAAACACAAAAAATGCTGCCAAATATGAAAATAACCATCAGCAAGCAGATCCCGCCGCAGCTTCTTTCTCATTTAGGTATTTCACCATGTGAAGAATTTTAACCAGCTCTAGGTATGTGCTGCCACTGCAGCCAGCCAAAGAGATGCTCATCTTTGCTGAAGAAACACCCAAGTGGGTGGACACAGGGGAGGAAACTGTAATTATTTCTGTCCCTGTGTGCCCCATGTAGCACTGCTATTGACATGACAATTTTGAGCAACATCAGGACATTTCTGAGGAGTTCATACGTAAAGGATTAAATAAACCTCTCTAGAAAAGGAATGCAAATTAAAATCCACCATATTCTATTAGTTTAATTACAGTAGCTATGAAGCATAATTCAATTAAGCTTGAAAAAAGTCAATTACAGAACTTTCCTGCTGGTTTTTACAAGCTGTGTTGATTTTTCTTTTCCTCCCTTCTTAGCCTTCCCTGTGCCCCTTGCTGGTTTTTTATGATCTGTTCTAGAGCACCATAATACCTCTCCTGATTTTTTGTTCTTTTGAGTGAAAAAAAAGCTATTTCTCTGCGTAGGTCTGCTCTCAGCCCAAATCCGTAGTGGAAGGGTAAGAAGAGGTTGGTGCAATAAACAACAAAAAGAAAAACCCTAAAAAATTTCAGCAATGAAAGATCAAACAAACAAAAAAATCCCCTGCTCTGCCGTGCGGCTGCGACTTTCCCACCGCGTTACACAACAGCCCAGCAATGATTAAGGTTCCCTGTTTTCCACAGACTCTGCAGATGCTGTTTGCTCCCCAGCTGCTCAGGCAGCAGCATCCACACTGTCCCTGGCTCCCCTGGGCTCCTGGGGAAGGGGTGCACCAGCTGAGGTGCCTCCTCTGCTCGTGGGTGTCCCCCCTCAAGGCAGGCTCTCATTAACGCCAGCGCTAAACTTGGCCCCAGCACCTCGTGCGAAGGTCAGGAGGTGTCCCAGTCCTTACTGGTTCACAGGAACCTGCTGGGATTTGTAGGCTGAGATCCAGACACTGCACAAAGTCAGGCCCTCGTCACTGCTGTGATGCCAGAGTGGAATTATTGCACCAGTTTCAGTGGAGCAATGCCACAGCTGAGGACAACATTTAACCCCCACATTAATTTGTAAAGAATGTACGATTTTTCATATCCTAACAAAACCATGCTGGTATATTTTTAAAAGTCTGGGTTTCAAGCTGCAAGTTCTCTTCAAAATATCTTTAAGCCACCCATTAAACCCATAGCAAGTTAAATGGTGCAGCTGGTGCCCTATGAATGGCCAAAGCCTTTTCTAACTGCTCTGGCAATTGAGTGGGGCCATCTCATAAGGCAGAACTTTAGATGTGTCAGTGCGATGGAAAATAACGTTTTGGTTTATTTTCTCATGCCAGGAGGCAATCAATTTATTCTTTTTTTTCCCGGGTTCTGACCCAAGGTGTACAGTTAGCTCCAAAGTGTATCCGTGTTTGTATGTCAAACCCATCTTGCAAAGGAACAAAGGCTTTTAAATTGCAAAAAGGAAATCAAAGTAATATACTGTACAGATCACTGTAAAATTGAGCTGTAGTGTAAGACCTTGTGCTTTAGAATTCACTATTGAGGAACTCAAATGTGTATCATATTTATTTATTCTGGTAGCTAAAAGAAGAAGAAGAAGAAGAAGAAGAAGAAGAAGAAAAAAAAGAGTTTATATTCATTTCTGAAAAGCTGCAGCATGATGCTATGTACCGATTGTGCCAGTCCTGCTTTCTGTAAAATTATTGCCTGTTTTCATACTCCACTAATAAAAAGGAAAAAAAAAAAATCACGGAAAATGCATTTTGTGAATCATTCATTAACCACTACCTGAGGCTGGGACCACATGGAAAAAGATGCACAAAAAGGTGCTGAATCACAGCTTCTTGCTGTTGGGGTCAATGTCTCCAGCTGGGGTGGCAGGTGGGAAGTCCCCCTTGGCCACAAGACACCAAAGCAGTGGCTACAGCACCTCTTGTCACCTGCCAGCACAAGCCAGGAAAAAAATTCATACCTGATGAGGTGCTGATGGGAAAGACCTGACCAGAGAGCACATCTCTAAAGACAGTGGTGCAGGATAAATTTGACCATTCTCAAACAATTTGGGTTTCTATGTGATTTTGAGAATGCTTCTGTTCTTTTGGTGGAAGACCTTCACCCTTTTCTACACCTAGCCGTGGTGGCCTGTGCTCCAGGAGATGGCAGAAAAACTTCTGCAAACTTGTTCCTCTACCTCCTGTTCCTTCAGGGTTGGTTTGAACCTAGAAGGTGAAATTACTCTTTGGGCAAGAAGTTGGTAGTGATGTCAAGGGCTTTTCCTCTTGGCTACACACCCAAATTGATGTGTGATGAAGCTGATGGGAAAAAAAAATTCTGAGTTTATCAATATTTTCCTGAAGTTGTCTAATAATGAAGCTCTTTAGAAAAAGAAATCAAATTATTCAATTTCAGAATGTCATCCCCCATTAATACGAGTCCCCAATTTCTTTTCCCAATTGTAGAAATAACGTAAAGGAAAACACATAGAAGTGGAAAAGTAATCTGGAAGGAAATGCAAGTGCACATGTAACAGTGATTAATAACTTTTCAGACATTCTCAAGAAAAGTGACTTTTTCTTAAATCAGGCAGAAAACCAGAACAGTGGGAATGTGGGCAGAGACTGGGAACACCCCTGCCTGCAAAAATTTTAGTGCTAATAGTTTTGACCCAATTCCATCAGTGCGTTTGAAGACTGTTTGATCACATGCACCCAAAATATCAGCCAGCCACAACTGTCCTACACTGCAGCCATTGCTATTTTTTTTTTATCCACAATAAGGGAAATATTAATCATTAGATCTCCTTTTTCACTGCAGTTACAGGTCTGCTTTGAATATTAAAAACCGTGTGGGTAGGGAGTGTCTGTGACCATCAAGGACACCAAATAGCTCAGTAAATTCCTGCCTTCACAAAGAGGGAAATGAATGGATGAACTAGGATCACGTCCTTGCATGTGGTTCTCTTCAATTAATAACTCAATTTTTCCCTCACACAAGGTTGATGAGGTAAAGTCAACCACCAGCTAAAACTGGAACCCAAACTTGCAGGAAGTTTAAGGTGGTGTTTTGGCCTTGAATACCACGTCCTAAAGTTATCAGGAGGTTTGTTCCAGAAAAATACAATGTGAGGGGAAAAATAAGATTTGAAAGAGCTCCAGAGCTCGGTATTAACTGCACATGTGGCATTTTGATCCATTTCCATAAGGCATAACATAATATTTGCTAAAGAAGGAGGAGGAGGAAGGGGAAAAAAAAGACCACAGTTAATATTCTCCTTCGGATTCCCCATTTGCTGATTACTCTGCAAGCTGTGTAATTGGGTGTCTCTGGCAATATGATGAAATGTGCCACAAACATCAAAAAACGGTGCTATATTAAATCTGCTTTTCATAATCTCTTCTCATTTCCCAGACCTGAGACATTTTATTCAATTTTTCCTGACTAAGTTGATATGTAAAGCCATATAAACATATCAATGCAAATAAATACATATACATTTTTCAAATGCTCATCGAAATGCACTCATTACAAAGATTTGCATCAAGGCTCTGTCACGTGGCTGGTAGCCAAAGAAACCAATTTTTTTTTAACATTGCATTATTTTTAAGAATAGTTTACAAAGGTACAGGATACTTCTTTGTATTTCATTAACAACTCAGACTCTATCTATCATGTTTCAGCCTTATCTTACCTGATTAGAAAATCATTTCCCTATTTGCATTAAGGGCAAAAATCTATGCAAAGTCACCATAATATTATTCAAGCCCCAGAAAAGCAGTGAAGATCCTATTATGCATTGGGGCTGTCTCTGTTTTCAGGAGCTGCAAGTCCAGCAGGGACCATGCTGGTCTTCTTTTTAACCTGCTGCAAGGCACATGTCAGAGAAACCCTTCTATTAATGATGCCTAAGTGACTTAAATACCTGCAGCTCTTGTCTGTGTATCACCTGGGGCTTTTGCTTGCATTTTACCTTGTGTGTCCATGACTTGGAGCCCCTTTTTGGGTAAAAGCTGGCTTTTAGCTCAGCCCTGGGCAATTCTTCAGTGCTGACCCTCCAGTTTCTCCCACCACCAGGTAGGGTCACACCAACACTCCCAGGTGAGGATGGGGGATGATGGAGATGATCAATCCCAGCCTCTCCACTGTCAGGCTGCAGCCTGTTCTTTGCCTTTTGCAGCTGATGGAGGAGAATATTTCCATTCCAGTAGTGGCCAGAGAGTGTCCAGCTGCAGAAATGGGAGGATTGCATCTCGCCTGCACCAGGATCACCAGATTAGACACAGAGCCTGGAAGGTGTTTAACTCTCTAACTTCCATAGAAATCAGCAGATGTCAGGGAAACAGCTTTCTCCAAGCCCTGACTTACCAAAAACTCATCCAGGTGGCTCAGCCATGTCCAGCTAGTCCCAGACCCACATCCCCGTTGCAGGACTAGGAGCAGGGTGCCTGTATTGCCCCATTGCAGCCCTAATCCTGCTCCTCTTTCACAAACCTGCACCCAAGTTGTTTTCCTGCTGGGACCAGGGCACTGCTGGGACAAGCCAAGTCCATTTCTCAGCTGTGCTTTTCCTGGAAGCCACCAGAGCAGAGACCATGTTTACAGACCTTTGAGCTTCCAGAAGAATCCACCCTGCATGGGTTTCCAAATCACCTTCCCCACAAGCGCTGAGCAGGGAATGCAGCGGCCTAAAGCAAAGTTAGTTCACTCACACACAGATGCAAAAAGCAAGGCACAGATTTCCTTCAGCTTGGCTTTCTTTCCAGCACATTCTCTCTGCATTAGTAAGGTGAAATATCAGTGTTGGACTGTCCACGAGGAAGCACATGGGCAAAATGATACGTGGGAGTGTGAGGTTATTTCAGCAGAACACACCACCAGCAGGAAGCTCAGTTGAGGCACCTGCTATTCCCAGATTGACTTTTATCTATCATTTCTGTACAGTAAACATTATGCCATCCCTTATTTCAAAGGCAGCTGCAAGCAGTTTAATCTGACATGCAACACTTACGCTGATTTTCCCGTTGTTCATTTCTTATGGAGCCAATGAATAGGTCACGAGTATCACAAGGGCTCTGTGAGTTAAGCCAAGTGTCCATCTCAGTGGTTTGGTGGCCATGGCCAGCCTGGCTGTTGGGGACAGGAGACCTTCTCTCCAATGACACCGTGAAAGGAAATGGAGAAACACAAAGCGGTTCCAAAGCCAGCTTAAAATCTCCATGCAGGTCTCCACAGCTGCCCTGGGAAATGTGAGGAAAACTGAAATACACTGTGTTACCCTGGAAAAACCTTTGCTGATGGATCTTCATGTGTACAGTCTCATTCTTTAGCTAAAAAATGAACTTTCCTATAACAAGATAAATCACTCGCCCGGTGGAAGCCGCTCAGCTCCCTTCAGCTTGGCCTTGTTGAAGGCAAAAATAAAATACTCAGAAGTTATTTGTCATCTTCAGTTTTGTTTCAAGTCACCAAAAATAAAATCTTGTCTGATGCCTCATGTAGTCCAGTTCTCTCTTCCCCAAGCAGAACTGGGAGCTGTTTAGTAAAAACTTCTTGGGATTGCCCGGTGGAGACCACCAGAGATGAAACTCTTCCCCCAAGAGATGATCTGCGGTAAAGGGACCCACATGTGGAATTAATGACATATTTATTGCTGTGTCAAGGGAAGAGAGAAGCATCACAGCTTCCTGAAGACCAGTCCTGCTTCACCCCAGCCCTCCCACTCCAGCAAACCATACAACATATTTGCCTCACCTCCCCATAACAGGCACCTTAAAGGAGGGAAAAAAAAGGCCTCTGATCCACTCTGAAACATGAGATATCTCTCAAACCCTCAATAACATCTTAATTTCCTCTCCTCGTTCTCTGTGCTGGAGATGATTACACAGGCAGGAATGTTTCTGAAGACAAAAAAAAAATTACATTAGTGGGAAACAATAGAGGGGAGACCTGGTGGAGCAGAAGTGAATTAGTTTTGCCTTCAGAGACACCCACGGAGAAAAGAAAGGTGTCTGAGTTACCTCAAAGTAATTCCTCTGCACACAGAGCTGCTCTAAACAGCTTAAGCAAAGAGAGATGAGAGATGTGCTTTTGATTTCAGCCCCGTTTCCCCAATTTTGTTTGTTTGCTTTGCTTCCACCTGGGTTTTTAAGTCCCTGCACCTCCCAGGACGTTTGCAGGGCTGTTACCTGCAGGAATGTGTCGTGTCTCAATCAGGTCTCAGCACAGCAGGCAGGGGTTGGGTGGGGGCTTCACCTCTGCCCATGTTCCTGCAGCTTTCAGCAAGAGCAATCGCATTTTCCAAATAAAATTTAAGGACAAATTGACCAGGGGTATCCAAAAACAGCAGAGAGGGCTGCAGGATAAGCAAAGGGAAAGAGGAAAGCAAGGAAAGGAGAAGAGGTACAGCCTTTCACACAAGGAATCTGGAAGGGCTGAAATCCCAAATAGTTAGAATATTATCTAAATGTCTTTTAGATCCAAACACATTATCACATATTTTTCCTCATTTCACTTCATTTTTAACTTTAAAAAAAAACCCAAATACTTCTTTTTAGCACTAAGGAGAATCTTGCTAGCAGATCAATTTTTTTTTGTTTTAATTTCCCAACAATACCTGCAAAAATCTCTCCNTAGCACTAAGGAGAATCTTGCTAGCAGACCAATTTTTTTTGTTTTAATTTCCCAACAACACCTGCAAAAATCTCTCAAAAAAACCCCCTCAAAACAAAAAAACAAACAAAAAAACCCCCAAAACCTAACAACTTGCTTTTCATTCATCTTTACTTGAAAAAAATGCTGAGGTTAAGCCCTTAAAGCCTGAATTGGGACCTCAGCCTAGGCCTTCCAGTTGGCCTTTAAAGCACTGCTTTTAGGCACATTTCTGGGGCCACGAGGGGCTCCTACCTCTGAACTTTCAGACTGTCAGGCCAAACAAAAGTGAGCACTGCTCTCTTTTTCTTGAGGGTGAAGTGGAACCCACACCAGCCAGGACACCTCATACATTGAAAAATTCCTGTGCTGTCACGCTTAACTAATAAATTATCGAGCTGTGTAAACAGGGCCAGGGATGCTCTTTATTTATTTATTTGTTTGTTTAAAAGGGGGGGAATAAAACATAGATTGTCCAGAGGTCGCTTGCAAAATGTGTGTCAAGCGGTGGGGGGAGGAAAAATCAACAACAAAGGAGCTTAAAGACAAAATATTAAGAACCCCAAATTGGGTGAAAATTGCTTTCTGACAGATATCACCTATTGCAAATGAGACAGAAATACAAGTAATCTTGTAAAATGAAAGCCAAGGACAGACTTGTACCTGCCTTAGATGAATAAGTATCCCATTATCTTGAAGAATGAGGGCCCCAGGCTGTGATTATGCCACCATTGTATTCTAAACAGCATGGTTTGTCAAATGGAATAAATCCTAGCTAAATCAAATAAAAAAATAAAAGGGGATCCAATTTGAGGGCCAGCACACGATTTATTATTTTGTTTAATGTCGCCCTCTCGATGTTACTGATTATTGGGCAAAAAGCACCATGTTTAAGCATGTGTTTAGAGTCTCCTGTCCCCTTTGCAGGCTCCCAGCTGTCCCCCTGAACGTCACCCAGTACTGGTCAGCTGTCTGCTGCTGCTGATTGCCACCACCAAGCTCAACAGCCTTGGAGTGGCTCTAGATGGCCATGGCCCAGGCCAGCATCATGGGGGAAGAAAGTCAGTATTTGGGTTTTTGCTTGGATGAGTCTCGTGGTGACACGGAGGGATGGGGTGAAGAGCACTTTGCATCGTGCTGGCAGTGGCAAAACAAGCAGAAGATAAAGGCAGACAGTGGCATTATAAAGTTATGAGGTAAAAGGAATTTTCCCACTGATCTTCTTATCCTTTACGGATTTGGGATAACAGTCTATCTCCCAGTGTATATTGAAGAGGTTTCTCCTCTTCCAAAACTGCCACTTCCTGTTTCATGATGTCTCAAGCTTGATTAAAATAAAAATAAAGGTGATTAAAAGGCTCAAATAGATTATACATGTTATAAGGTGTTCTATGAAACACTTGATGTTGCTTTACCTGCTTGAGTCACAGGGTGGGACTGGACATGAACCTGCCCCTGCACAAGGTGGAGGCATTGCTGTAAATTGCTGGTATTATGACTATTGAGGAGCCAGATCCACAATCACAGAATCATTTAGGTTGGAAAAGACCTCTGAGATCATTTGGACCAACCATTAACTGAACACTGTCAAGTCTAACCCTGTTTTGCATTCAGTTGACTTCCAGAAGTTGGAAAAAGTTTCCCAAAGTTGGAAAATTCCTCGGAAAGCTGACTGCAACCTGTACCACTTGCACTCAGGAGTGGATGTTCAGGAGAAGCTGGTACAACTACAGGCAAATGCAGAAGCCTGTGGGAATGCAGAAGCAGGAGAGAATCTCTTGGAAATGTTCCTGGGGAGCAGTTTGCTGAGGAAGGAGCATTGCTGTACCCTGGCTCACCTCAGGGAGTTACTCCAATTTCTTGTCTTTTCTTTGACGGGGCTCCGATTTCCTCAGCTGTGAGAGGAAGGCAACAACACTGCCTTTAACTGGCATCATCTATTCACTGTGCATAAACCCTCGGGTTATGTGAAAAACACTGAGCCAGGAGCAGAATGGGAGATGGAACATGGAAGTGATAGCTGTGGACACGGACCTCAGAGCACCTTTTGCCCAAACAGCCCTTGTGATGATCCCTCCTCCTCCCACAAACCCTGTCTCCTTGAGTTCTGCATGAATGGGCAGTGGTTGTTCATATTCTGGTACTTTGAAGGACCAAGGGTTTTTGGAAATGTAAGTTTTAAGTGCAGAAATGCAGCAGTTTGTCAGGTCTTTGGGGCAGGAGCTCTTAGGGTGTAAAAGTAGATTGCCCTCACACAACAAGAGCTGATTCTAGCAATGAGTGAGCTGACAAAGTCTAGGAATAATAGCAAGAAATGATGGATTTAAAGAGTCAAAAAAAAAAAGTGGGCATATTTTATTTAGGCAAAGTTACAATTGAAATCAATAAAAACTAGGGAATGTAGCCTTGTAATTTGACTTGAAAGCATTATTTGTTAAGGACTATGAAAAACAGAGGAATTTTAAAAGTCTAATTTATTTTACATCATTTTGTGTGGGCTATTTAACTTTCCTGAACCTCATTGCTTCTGGACATGGTAAAATCACTCAGTCTCTGTTTCTCTCGAGTTTCATAATACTGCCAGCCACAAGTATAAAGAAAGTTACTCTCGAGTTTCTAAAATAATTCATGAGATTTTGTCATGTAGATAAGGGACAACTTGACTTCTGTAGTTGGCTGTCAAATTTCTGTAAACCACAAGGCAGAAATTCATTTTAAAGCAGAGGTGTTTTCATATTCACAGGTCTCCAGGAGCTGGATTTTAACCCTTTGCGCTTTCTCCCCTTCTCTCCCCAAACAGTGCAAATTCTGGGCAGAGAGTTCCTCTTGCTGGATTTCTACAGATTCTGCAAAGTTCTTGTTCATTGTCTCTTGACAAAGTTTTCCTGGTGCTTTTCATCAGGCAAAGGCTCTAGAAAAACACAAGCCCTCATTATAAAATAGCTACAGGTAGTCGTGATCCAGAAAGTTAAAAAGAAAGAAGTTGTTCCATTCCCCAGCTATTTTGAGCAGCCCAGAAATGACATTACCTGCAGGACTTCCTTTTCCAACACAAACCAGAAACGATGGCAAGGTTTCTGTTTGCTTTGTGCAGAACAAGTGAAAAACATTCCACACCCAGAGTCAAACGAAACCCAGATTTTCCTAAATGAATCGGAATATTTTACCAGAAATGCTTCTTTTCTACTGAAACATACAGACCTGAGAGGGCTCACATGGGTCCATCTGTCATGTTTCAAGTTGGGAAAGGTGAGGACACTGGTCCCTTCAAAATCTTCTCTATCACAGGGTCCTAACCTGTAAAAAGACAAAAAGCATCTTCCAGGTGGAAACATCAAAAGTCTGCATGTCCTTAGGGGCCTTCTGAAATGAGAACACAGGGGAATTTAATACTACTTAATTCCATTGCCCAGGAAAGCTCAGTGTGTTTGTGTTTTTGTTTTATATGAAAGTAGCTTCAAAACTTTCCAAATTTTTTTCTCTTTCACAACTATTTTTGCCTCTTGGTTTTCAAAACACACTTCGAGTGTTCAAAATACACTTTTTGGTTTTTTCCCCCCTCTCCCTGTTTCAAAATTCTTCTGCTTTTCTGGAACTTCTGTTTCCTATCACCTGGAATGTTCAGAAGCAAGCCCCAAATATTTCCAATTAAGTTCCCACCAGGATTCCAATTCCACCTTAAGAAAAGAAGGAGAAAAAGAAAAAAACCCCAACAACTAAAATGCCCAGTGAAAGCCATGAAATCCCATGCCAGAAAAAATTTAAAAAAAGAAACCGAGCTTGGGACTTTCAAAATGGAATATTCTCCCCTTAATATAGAGGTTTGCACCTATAAATCCTCCAGCCATTTCAGCATTAACCACCATTGCTTTTTTTTTTTATTTTATTTTATTTTTCCCAGGCTCCCGTGCTGGCTGCCCACGAGCCCCCCAGCAATGCCCTGACCCCCTCTCCCAGCTCCTGCGCCGTGGGGCGATGCTCCCCAGAGCCCACCTCCCCATTCAGGGCCACGATTATGCTTTCCCCACCATGCTGAAAGCCCTGTGCAGAGGGGAGGGAAAGAGGGGAGAAGAATCCAAAGGCATTCTGGCACCCCGGCCCGATAAGAAACTTTAGCCCTATTCAGCGACTGACAACCGCTTGTAGAATATGATCTTAATCCTGTTTCTAACATTCTCTCGCCCTTCGGCCGCCCTATTCCAGGCTGTATTCTTCCAACCGTCGCTTCAGCAAATCCCCCAAAGAGAATTACTGGGGGGAGATAAACATCAAAGGGAAATTCAAGAAATCTACAGTAGGTTCACACAGTGGGGGAAAGAGGGGCAGGTGGGGGCCGGTGGAGAGGGCTGTCTCTCCCCTCGCCCTGGTTGCATTCCTCAGGGCTGGCTCTTTGCGGGGCAGCCCTCCAAACCTGCTCAGCAGAGTGCCATTTTTAGGATTTCATCCTGTTTGAGGGTTTTTTCCTTTGGGAGTAAGAGAGCCTGGTCATGTAAAGCTCTGTATATGACCACTGTCCCCAGAGAGGTGCATCTCCTAAGCGGAGAAGATGGATGTGGGAGAAGGAGGGGATATTTTCCTGGTAGGAAGCAGAAACAGGGAGAACCGATGGATTTGCCCAGCAGCACATGAGAAGTCTGCTGTAGAAATGAAATGAGTGAACATCATTTGGGAGCTCCCGGTAATTCCTATCAGAAGCAGGAGCCTTCAGCACTCAGAGACACAGTCCCCATGGTTTTCCCTAAAGAGCTTCCAGCAGGTTGCCAACACCTGCTTGGAAAGAGCCTCCATGTGAGCCCATGAGAAGCCATTCATATTTATCACAAAACTGTGGGTCTCCTCTGACATGTAACCTCTAGGACTAAGGAGAAGGTGGGATTCCGAGGGCAGTGCCAGTCTTTCCATCCTGTCTCACTTCAGTCCTCTAGAAATCAGGGCCCTGCTCTCTGCTTACTGTACAGCTGATGAAGAAGGATGAGCTCCTACCACACCCAAATTCACACACTATCTCGCATGACTGAGGTGACATCTGAACCAGATGTCCTCCAAAGACCCCTTCTAACCCAAATTACTGCTGTAAACCCTGTGATCCAAGAGGAACTGGCTTACAACATGGCACAAAAAAATCAGGTCATTAAAGAGAGTGCAGAAAATTGAGACAGCTAAGTTATCCCCAGCACTGCAAAAGCATCCCCTTACTAACTCTCCTGGGATCACCATCCTTCCTGCTGGCCCTAGTTCATGGATATGTTCACACAAACTCCATCAACCCTTTCTTCCCAGCCCTTTCTAGCAGCTGTGAAACTTGGGTAAACACAGCCTTGACCTGATCTTGGCAACAGCCTGGCTCCAGGCAGGAGGTAGGTTTGAATTGCTCAGAGGTGCCCTTGCCCTAACCCCACCCAAGTGTGCTCCTCAGTGCCCAAATGTTTAAAAAGAGATTTTATTCCAGGGGGGAAAAGAAAAGAAAATTTTAAAAAAGCTGTTGCAAGAGGAGCATTCTGAGACTGTGTACCAGCTTCCAGGAGGTAAAAATCTGATGAGCTATAAAAGAATAGAGAGACCTAAAAATAGAGCTCCCACCACCCACGCTAAAGGATTAACTTTTGTTAGGAAACAGGACAGCCTTGACCTTGAGCAAGGCAGAGATGCCTGGCTTGCTACTGTTGTCTCTGCTGCCCCATTACATGTGGTTTGGGGAAAAAGCTTCACATTCTTGGTTCTGGTTTTCCTGTTTGCCAAAGGAGACTGAATATCCTTGTACGTTTATTGATGCTGTAGATTCACAGCTTGTCAGATTTAAGGGCCTACCTGGCCTGCGATGAATTCTCTCCCATTAACAGAGTAGGAGCTACGGTGGAGTCCTTTCAGCTCTTTTCTCTTGCAATTCTATGTCAAAACCTGTTTTATTTGATGCAGAAAACCTTTAAATATAGAAGAGTGATGAAGACATCCACCTTACAATAGTTATTTTGCTTTCTTTTAACTCATTTTGTGGTTTTGGCATCTCACCTATGCAGAGAAAGTTGGGGGCGGGGATGGGTGGGAGGAGACACATTCCTCATTTCCATCACATTCAACAAGAAAGAAAAAGTCACAAAAGAGTGTTCCATTTCCAGCTTACACAACCCCTGCCACAGATTTTTGGTGTAACTGCTTGATTAAAGCCATACAACACCCACAAGGTACTTTTACAACCATGGACAGCCCTGAGAGAGACCACAGGATATGGGGATGCATCTTCTTTCTGCTCATCTCTGGTTAAACCTGAGATGGAAAAACATGTCTGGTTTTGAGAACCAGTTCAAGAAAGATATGTATTAGATGGAGACAGTTCAGAGAAAAATAATGAGAATAACTGGAAAACAGCACTCCTAAAGAAAAATTAAGATTATTGATGTTGTGTATCCTGGAAAGAGAAAGCAAAGGGAGTTTCAGATACATGGATTCTGTTCCTACATAAATATCTGTTAAGAGCAGGAACTAGTCTCTTTACTAGGTTCTCAAAAAACAGGGCAAGATCCAGGCTTAGAAATACAATCTTTGAATTTTGCTGATCAGAATACATCTAGGCCTTTCTGCCCTGTTAGCATTTCCTAGGTCTCTCATCTCTCTGGGACACTCTCTCTCTCCCACGTCATTTGATATGTTGGGAATAGTTATTTGCTTCTCACACTTTGTGTGGCCTGAGGACTCAGCTATTGCTAGACTTGTCCCCAAACCTCTGTTTCAGCTTCATAATCTAGTCTGTCACTCTGCACATCACAAGCCATGGGACTTCAGTGAATTGGCTTCCCCTTGAAACAAGGAATCCATCCTCCAGTCTAAAGTCTGCCAACAAGGAGGTACCCCCACCTCACCTCCAGAAAAAATTACGGTGGTTAATTACCCTCTCAACCCATGTTAATCTCACTATGAGATCCTGTCTCATCCTAAGGCTCATACCGCCTTCTCGGGTTGCTTGAGATTTCACCCCTGATTGCTGATGGCATCCATGGTCCTGATGGATATGAAAAGCTCAGATAGATCAGTTGCACGGGGAGGCTTAAGTGTTTCCAAGACCGTAATGAAAATTCCTTTCTGTAGAAACTGTGACCCAGACATGAAACCCAACCCTCAGTGGGAGACTTCTGATTTCACAGGAAACAAAAGCCAAGCACACTAAAAAAAAGTTGTCACTCTCTTGGAGAATGGAAATTTATCATTCAGGTGGGAAGTACTCCATTAGCCTCCACACATTGGTTTACTTAGGGATGTTTTTCCTGGGATTTATTTTAAATCAACAGAATGGGTTTGGGAATACTTTGTGTTTGGCTTGTGTGGACAACAGAACAACCAAAACATTGAGTAGTTTTCAGCTTTCAAGGCTCCTTTCTTGTATCATCCCAGAAGTGTTTATTTGGACTTGAGGACCAGTTTGTTGAAGATTTAGGAGATGGAGTGGTGACTACACATCACTCACCGAGATGGTGCCACCAGGCAGAGGAGACAACAGTGGGAAGCTCATCCTGTCCATAGGGATGGGTTATCCATCCACCTCAGCCTTGAACTCCATGTGCTGTTTGTCCAACAGCAACTGCATTCACCACAGTCTGCTCTTCATGTCCAAGAATTGTGTCCATGCCTGGCTTGGTGTCAGGGTGTAGGAGCCCAGATCCAGAACTTCCATCACATGAAAAAGAGTAAAGATATCTGGGTATATACATGGTTACTTGATTTCACCCATGACACTGTTAGCTCTGATTTAGATTTAATATTCCCACAAAATCTGTGCTTGAGGAAAAAAGAGCCCATAGAAATCCTCTTCTCCACCCCCATGGGTTACCATGGTTTCAACAGAGAGAAGAAACCAGTCAAGGGGCATGGTGGTGCTGTCCCCATATTGGCACAGCAGCTTTGTGTTTTAGAGTCACAATTCACTCCATTTCCTTGTATTTGTCTCATGACCTCTCTGCTTTATCCCTCCTCAAGCAGGGCGAGCAGGAATGTGTCCATATTCAAAGTGCTGTAGAAATGGGTTACAAATTTGGGCATTCCCTGTGTCCAGAACAAGAGATGTTTCTGTGTGGCCAGGCTCAGGACTGATCCTACATCTTTAGGCTGAGCACCACTTCCATGGCCAGACGAGTCCCAGGATCCCACCATATTCCTGCTCCCCTTTCCCAGGGAGCACAGCTGAAGAGGAGGGGTGGAGGAGCAGGATTTGTGAGCTGCGAAGTGCCCACACACCACACGATGTGATCTCAGCCACAAGGATGTCCTCATGCTGGGGAGGCTCTACACCTTTCTCCATGCGAGAACATTGCAAAATCAGCTTCTGGGAGGATTCTGCTTCTCATTTATTTCTCCTGGGTCTGTCCATGCTTCCCCCTATTAGCTGTGCCAAGTTTTAGCTCATTCTGCATTCTGAAAACAGTTCCAATTAAATGACTTTTCAATCAGTTTGATCACAAGTGCACTCGCCAGAAGTGCGGCACGTCCATGAAATCAGGAATTTCCTGCAGGATAGCTACTCTCTGAAAAAAAAAAATTGGATTTTTTCTTGGAAAATGATCAGTTCAAAAACTATTCAGCCCCGTAGCCAACATTTTTCTTTTTATTTCTTCCAGAATTTGGAGTAGATTCTCCCCCTCCCCCTAAAATTTTGTTCTCAACAAAATATTTCATGGATAAAAAACAAACCAAAAGCACTCTGTCCTGGCTTGGAGTTCAAACAGGCAGGAATTTTCACACAGCCCAGACCTGGGGCTTGGAAATACTCTGGCTTCTTGACAAAGCCCATTTGGTAAAGTAGTTCAGAGTGCCCATGTTTTTCCAAGGCACACCTCCAGCCAGTTTAACACTGGAGAGGCAAACCCAGCTTGAATAATTCCTAATACAGACCCACAGAGGCTTCCCTTTCCAGTAAATATTTATTTTTGTTAGCAGCAACTATGCGAGAGATGTACTTTTGGGGTTGGCTCTTCCCCCTTTTCTCAGCTTCTTGAGGACCAAGTCGTGATTTTATGTGTTTTTTTCCCTTGTTCCACACTCACCACTCCAAGGATCGCTGTGGTTTATTCGAGCAATGAGGGTGCACCCGGTGGTTATTCCCCACACCAGATTGCTGTGAGATATTGAAGAGCTGGGCTGTGCTCCCCCCCTGCTTCTGATGAGGAGAGATTAGATGGGGAAGCCTGATAGCCTGGCTCTGGAAGTGAGCAAATGAGCAACCCTAAATACCTTCCTAGACCCGGTGACCGTGAGTCCTTGGCGGCGACTGGTCCTTGTGGGATAATGCCAGGAATAGGCATATTAAGCACATGAATGTCAAGTCCTAATTCATCTCTCTAATGTTGTACAGTAGCAGGACTGTACCCCCCTGCTGTGGCGTAATTTCACGCTGAGGAGTCTGATGGGGCTTCCTGCAGACTGATCCTTTATGGATCAGAAAACTCACTTTCTCTTTGTGTTGGAGGGTCCGGAGATTATCTTATTAACCACATCCATGCCAGCTCTGATAAAACACTGGGCTCTGCCTCTCCTGAGGACTCCTTTTCGTGCTGCTTTTCCCCTCCTGTGGGTACACATCGCAGAGGTGAAGAACATTAAACCCAAGCCTCTACCAGCAGGTTTCACATGTGCATAAGCAAATAGAATATTTTGCATTTTCTCAGCTCAGATGCAACACTGACCTGGCTTGAACCCTAAATCAGTTTAAGGAGCTTGGTGCATCCACATTAGGGCTCCTGTATCCCCTTTCCAGGTTCTTTCTGCCTCTCCTTTCCCCAAAAAGTCAATGTTTAAACTACTTCAGGGTGATGCCCTGCAGGTACCACCTGCCCCAGAGCAGCAAATTTGAGAGCAGGGGTGGATCCACCTCAAGTGCTGCCCTCTGTAGGACCTGGCCACCTAGAGGAAAGGCTTCTTCCACCATCTCAGTCCACCACACTGCCCCTTCACAAACCTCTCCAGACCGTGCCATGGGGACAGCAAGATGTGGCAGTGACCACTTAGGATGTTCTTGTGGCCTCTGAAGGTGTCAGGCTCTGCACACAGATCAGGAAAAGGCTGCAGGATGGAAGGCAGAACTGCATACATTCTCAGACACTCCTCAGGATGTGGGCTTCTCCAATCTGACGAGACAAAAGCTTTCTGCTTTCAACACCAGACCACGGCTGCCTCCCCGAATGATGCCAGAGGGCCACCCTGCAGCCACGTCCCAGCGTGTAACAGGGGATGATAGTTTATAATCTCGTTTTCTGGACTGGCTGCCCTTCTGGTGCCCCTCATGCTCCATGTAAATCATCTGGAGTCTGATTTCTTTGGCTCACAGGGCTGTTCTTTCCTCGTCTGCTTCTAACAGGCTCCTGGCTCAGCAGGGACCTTGTCAGTGAAGACAGTACCAGGACAGTCCCACCAAAAAAGCTTCAATTCAGTCTTGCTTGGACAAAATGCTGCAGCCCAGGGCCAGACTCCCATCCACATGCAGTTCCAGCAGACTGGGGGTGGCTCTGGCATGCTCACATCTCCTGTTCAATGTGTGTGCACTTCCAATCCATTGGCACCATTTCTTGAATCATGTTTATCCCAGTCTTTTTTGTTTCACCTGATGCACTTTAAAAAGGCAGTTCAACAGAGCCTTCTGTGGATTTCAGTTATTTTTATGATATTGTTCCTCTCTGCTCATGTTGTGTTGAGCTACAGAGCTGGTGGCAAGCTTTGCCACCACTAACAGCCTTTTCCAGCTAATGAAAAATAACCTGCTTTGTATCTGCAGAAAATAGCATCACCTGGGTCTTACCATGGCAAATTACTTAATGGCTCTCCAAGCAAAAAAGTCCTTCCCTCTCTATTGGGCTGTGTAAATCTCCTTCCAGCTGTTATCTTGCTGCGTTGCTGAGCACCTCAACTTGCAAAGCAGAGCCACAAACTGTCCCATCTTCTAGGCAGGGAGGCAGAGTTCCACTTGTTAGTAGAGAAGGGAAAGCCTCTGATCCCATCCCTGCACCTTGCACAGAGCTACAGCATCCCAGGAGAGCCCAGGGCAGGAGTCCAGCCTGCAGCTGCCTCTCCCTCTGCCACAGTGGTCTGGTTAGAAAAAAGGGGTCTGTCAGGGGGATGTTACCAAGTCAGAGGTTGGTTTTAAGAATTTTATCATTCATAGGGTGGTTGGGTTTTCTAATGCAGGGAGAATAGTGAAGAATTTGTTGTTTCAATTGCAATATCTTCTTGTTCTTATTTTATTTTCCCATAAGGGAATAAACAAACCCCTCTGTTTTACCCCAGATTCCCTTTCTTTGCAAACAACCTACTGAAGAAACACCCTGAGGAAATGTGTTACTTGCCTGAACCCTCTATTTCTGCATTAACAATCTGGCAATTCTCTCCTTCACCCACATGACCTGGGTCAGGTTGGGCTTGGGCTTGGGACATGTAGGCCCTTTCCAGTTAAGCCTATAAAGGTGATGGGGGAAGGCATATGAAGGTGACAGGGAAAGGCTTGGGAAGGTGATGGGAGAAGGCTTATGAGGATGATGGAGGAAGGTGTTTGAGGCTGTGTGGGTCCTGAGATCCCACTGGATGGGAAGCAGCTGGCAGCTGCAAGGAAAGCTCTGCAGCCACAGAAGCAGAACTGAAGCCATCACCAGCAGAGATCACTGCAGGTCACAGGTGAAGCCAGCAGGGAGGTCCCCAAAGGACGTGTCAGAGTGATCTGGTGCATGCAGAGCTGCCCACGTGCTGTGGGACTCAGGCAAAATCCATGGGAGACCTTTTGCCACCCTGTGCTGCTGCTGCCCACACAGCTGCGGGCAGAGCTGAGGGGACAAGCGAGGATGGAGCATCGCTGCGGCACAGACCAGGGAGAGCCTTCATCCTGCACAGGGGAAGATTTTCAGCCTGAATAAATGCAAAGCCCCCATTCTGCCTGGCACAGTGGGTTTGCCTGAGACTCAGCCCATGCCTTACCGAAGGACCTTTTCCAATCCGCGAGCTGACAGATCCCAGAGCAGGAGGGAGGCCTGTTTGTTTAGACCTATGTGGGTTAGGCAGCTCAGACTTTATTCTTGCACTTTGATGGGTTGCTAAATGAAAATCCAATAATATTTTAAGCAGAACGAGTTCCCATGAAAGTCATTTCTAAATCGCCCGGCTCATCCTACCTGTGGGCTGGATTCTCCATCCCCACTGGCCTAAGCCCGGTGTAACGTCCCTGCTGCCAGCGCTGTTACTCCGGGAGCCGAGTCCGGCCCTGCTGCAGAGAGCAGCGCTGCTGCTGCCTTTAATGAACATGTAAATAGACAGGAGCCTCCGGAGCACAGCAACCCTGCAGTCAGGAAGTTCTCCAAAGCAGCTCGGGAGAAATAATACTTTACTCCTGGCGGTGCAAATAACTGATAGGGACTGGCTAAGAAGGGTTCATGCAAATACTCCTGAATTAAGCTCCGTCTGAAGTTAGAAAGGAAAGATGATAAACACACCCGGCTTTAAAACTGCAAAATATGCTTTGCAGGCATGAAACCGGAGGAGTAACAAAACTATCTGACATCACATTTAACAGTAAAGCATTTCTTATTCTCAGGGATGCAGTTACCTAAACTAGAGTCCCACTAAAGAGTCCTACCTATTATTTACATTTCTAAATCTTAAAACCATTAACAAAAGCCACTTAATTCAATTACTTTCCCTGAGTGCCGATGTTATTACATTATTGTTACGAAGCTGAGTTTTGGCTCTGGGTTTCTCCTTTTTTTTCTTTCTTTAAATTCATTCCTCTTTTCTCCACGCCGAGTGCCTCCCCGCCACCTCCCCGTCTTTCTCTCCCCCGATGTCATTGTGTAGAACTAATGGGGTAAACTGAAATGGTATCTGTCCTCATTGACAGGTTTATGAGAATTTAATAAAGCGTGGCGCGGATAAAATGAGATATTACAAGGCCACACAAAGCTGATTGACTTCTCCACGTCAGCATTTTTATTTGGTTATTTATTTATTTATTTGTTTGTTTTCAGCACAGGGGTGATCTCGCCAGTCCTTCAGTGGTGCTGGCCCAGGAGGGATGAGAGGGGAAGGGAAGGCACAGGCAATGGGAGGAGGGGCTGATCAATCCATTGAGGTGTTTGCTGTGAGCACGGGCCATGATGTTTGTGGCTTTCCAATGGCTCTGGGAAGATGACATGGCAGGAGTCACCAAGGGCCTCCCCACCACTGTCTGTGCACATCTCTGCCCCTCAAATCTCCACAGTGATAGAGTGACCTCACCAAAACCAGCTTGGCATGCATGGGTGGGGGTCCCCACCACTGCTCCATCGGGGCGTCTGAACCAGGGACCAGCTGCTGGTTGTACACACCCTGCAGGGACACTCAGCACAGACAGGGCAGGGAGTGCACCCCTGCTGTCACCCTGTAGAGATGACATCTCTGATGACGCTCAAATGGACCCCCACAGACCACCTGAGAACCCACCTCAGACCACAGGGGTGTTTGCTCTGCTCAACACAGAGCAATCCCAACCTGCTGTAAGGCCCAGGAGGTCATCCCGAAGGATGCCGCCAACCACATCCCTCCAGGCATTATCCTGCTGCATGCCTCAGTTTCCCCTCCTGCCAATGTCCACCTTGCTTGTGTAAATGTAAACCTTCCTCTTGGGAAAGTCAGTCTGTATATCTAAAGTGTGTTAGCTTCCATCCCAGGGCAAACAGGGAGAGCTGGAAATCTGGGCTGTGCTGTAACTGGCTGGCTGTCTCCCTCTCCTGGCCTGTTCAGAAAGTAAGGATCTCGAAAAGGAGGAAAGAGAAAGAGAGAAAAAGAGAAAGAGAAAGAAAGAGAAAGAGAAAGAGAAAGAAGAAAAGGAAAAGAAAAAAGGAAAAAGGAAAATTAAGAGGAAAAAGGAAAATTAAGAGGAAAAATGTAGAGAAAAAAGAAAAAGGAAGAGGAAAAAGGAAAAAGAAGAGAAAGAGGAAAAGGAAAAAAGGAAAGCTGAGGTTTGTGTACTTTTTCTGCCAGGCAAGGAAACCCACAGCGCCAGAGGCCAAGGAGGTTTGGATTCAGCTCAGTCACCCTCAGAGTCACACAAGGGCTCAGGACCCTGCTATGACTCAGGGCCCCACTTGAATCCTGACTCCACACTACACAATAACATCACTTTTGGGGAAGACGGTCAGGTTTAAACTTGGGGCAGCCCCTGTTAGCCTCAAAACTTGGGCCATGGGGTTTCAAACACAAATAATATCAAGTGTTTCCCCTTCTCTGCGATGTGCATTCGGAGAGGCTGGAGATGGCCTCGCTCATTCAATTCATTCCAGTGCCAAGCACTGGAACAGGCTGCCCAGGGAAGTGGCTGAGTCACAAAACCTGGAGGCACTTAGGAGATGTGTACATGTGGCACTTAGGGAAATGGTTTCGTGGTGTACTTGGCAGTGCTGGGTTAAGGCTTGGAGTCAGTGACACCAGAAGTCCTTTCCAACCCCAATGATTCCGTGGTTCTCCTCGAAAGGGTGGACAGCCTGCCAGACTTGAGGCACGGTCCTGGCCACAGCAACAAATCCTGGCAGCAGCAAAGCTGACAATTTGCAGGATCAAGTTCTGCTGGGATGTTCTCCTTAGCAAAAACAACCTGGCCTCGATGGATCAACAGCAGAACTCCCAGCACTTTAAAAGAGCACTTAAAACCACCTGAAATCAAAGCGCTGCTCCCCACAAAAGCTCGGGCTATCTCGTCACCAACCAGCCCGAAAAGGGCTTTCTGCTTCGTACCGTACTCCAAGTCCAGAGCATGTAACATAGGGCTTAGGACGCTGAAGTGTTCGAGTAGGACATTCCTGCCAGGCCAGCAGCTCAATCCTGCTCTCTGGTGGTTACACCCGAAAGGACAAACTCATCCAGCAGCGATTTCTCCTCAGTGCAGCAGGGAATGCTCACCTGGAGTTCCCCCTGGACTGGAAACGCTCTTTGCTTTGCATTGATTTAGCTCAAGGTTCAGCTCAGAGGGCAGCTGTGCACAAGGGGATGGAGATCACGGAACGTTTTACATTCCTTGCTTGAGCAGAGCATGGGTACATCACTGCAGGGGGCCCATGGGCTCCACCACACTGCAACCCACCCCTCCGTAAAGGGGCTCCAACCCACCAAAGCCGTTCCAAAGCCTTTGTGTCATGGAAAGCATCCTGCTGCTCTGCACACGTTGCCCACAATCCCTGCAACAGCTCCTCCTGCAAAGCCCCAGCCTGTAAACATTCCCCCCAGCATCATGTCTCCCTTGAAGGGCCACAGGGTGTGGAGCAAGCTGGGGAGCATTTCTTCTGCATTTCCTGACCCCATTCCTGCTGAGACATGCCCATGCTCCCAGCCCCACAGAACGGCAGCACAATGGGCTCTCCCAGAGCACATGGCATGAGCAGATGTCCCTTGGGACACCCCAAGAGCTCGGCAACGGCTGCCTGTGACCCCAGGATCGGCTTTATCAATTCATCACACCATGAGGCAGCATTCTACAAAGACTGGACTCATCCCTTGATGTTCTGAGGAGCATTTAACCATCTTCTCCATACCAGCTTCACCCTATAAAGTTTTAAACAGAGATTACCCCTGTTCTTCCCTCTGTAATGCACTATAAGGAAAAAGGACATGTGAAACTTGTCCCCCTGCTCACCAGCTTTGCTGCCCTGGCTCTGCTCCCCCCTGCCCGAGCTGCTCAGCGTGTGTGTAAATCTGTGGCAGTACACACAACACCCCCATCTCCTGCTCTCCTCCTCTGAGCAGACAGAGTAATTACAGTGCAGCAGTGCCAACACAAGGCATTTCTGCTGATGAATGCACTCAATCTAAGCACAGTTTTATGTATCATTAATTCCTTTAGCATTCAAAAATATAACTTTTTTGATGGCAGATAATACTGTAATCACTCACAATTGCCAATAAAATTATCTTCATTGAGCTGTGTAAAACAACTACAGGAGTAATTTTACTCACTTAATTTTATTTTTCTTATTTATTTGTTAATGCAAAGCTGTTTGGACTCAGATCACTGTAACAGAGACGCTGCTAGAAATAAGTCCCCACTCCCTCATTTATACAGAAAGGAGCTTTCCAGACGCTGTTGCTTAAGGTGTCTTCAGCAATCTCAGGGATCTCCCAAGGGGTCCCTTCCACCCCAGGGATCCCTCTGCTGTGATCTCTTCAGTTTTTCCTCCAAGCTACCATGCAAAGGCTGCCATTTACACAGGGAGCCAGAGAGTTTGTGCAAGTGCAAGTTGCACGTGCAACTCGTGGTCCTCTTCCAGGGCAGCTCCTCCTCCACTCTGCTGGTGGAGAAAACACGTGAGCACGTCCTAATCTGCTTCAGAACAGGGTCCACGAAGCAGGCGCAAACCATGTGTTCAAACTGATTACGGTAACTCACATACTGCAGCTTGAAGCAGATTTGGGAGCAACCAGCCCTCGCACTGACAGAGCTCTGGAGCACAGGCAGTGAGGAGGAGAAGCATCTTTTAAAGGCAGAAGTGAGTACAAAGTGAACAATGAGCAGCTTGGCTGAAACATTCCGTTTTCTTGCAGGGACAAAAGAAATCACTCCCATGTGGCACTGCCTCTTGCCCAAGCTGCTGAACAACCTTCTTGCAGGGGTTAAACTCCATCTCTGACAGGAGTTGCTTCACCCTCTTGCAGATCGTTGACTAATTCCACTCGAGAGTCAAGAACTTAAAAGGAGAGGAGAAACGAAGCAAGAAGGACTGCTGGCTATTGTAAATGTAGCTTGGATCTTCTTCCAGAGAGCCAGATCCCAGGAAGCAGGTGACTGGCAGTTGGTGGCAGGCTGTTCATCTCTGGGGAACAGTCTAAGCAGCAGGGTGAAACAGAAGAACAGAAGTGTAAAATCCCTGGGTGAATAGCAAAAAAATTCTTATTTCCTCCTTGGAAATAAGGGGAGTAAATTAAACCAGCTGTGGGATGCCAAAAGGAGATGCTGTTTCCCTACAGCACACGGATAAACCATGAATCTCCCTGCCACAGGGTGCTGGGAGTGCCAGAATCGGATTGCTTCACACCAGAAACATCTCTGTGAGCACACAGCTATTAGTCACACCAACCTAACCTCCGGCCTGAGGAGCCACAGCATTCCAGGTGCCAGGAGACGCTGCTAAGGAAAACACCACTGTGTGTTTGCCGTGCTCTTGGCACTGCTCTGGTGTCAGGTGAGCAGGAACTAGCTGGGCTTTCAGCCCCAGCCAGTCTGGCTGACCGTGCCTGATCTGTCACAGACAGAAGCAGATGACAACTTGGTGCCGCCCCTTTGGTAACTGCAGGGTTCCAGCATCTCTGGGGTGTGGTGGCACCCACCCAGTCACAGCTCTGTGGACACAGGGAGGTACATGAGCAATGGGGAAAGAATCCTTCACAGATCCAGCAGATGCTTTCATCATCCCTTAGCCACAGGAGGAGCTGGGGTAGGATCAGTCCTCAATTCCAGCACTCCAAGATTCAAGCCCCATCTGCAGTAGTGTATGGGCAGCCCTACGGACATAACAGCAGAAAGGTGCCACTTGCTCATCTGGCAAGGACACACCAGTGCCCCAAAGGGACATCAGGGCATCACTTGTTCCACAAGCCAGCAGCTGGCTGCCACCCCAGCCCACGGGGAACAAGATCAGACCCATTTTACCTCACTTAGCCAGTCCCAGCCACATCCTCCTGGACAGGGCATCCCCAGCCAGCACCTGTGTACGCTGGAGCTCCCTGTCCTCTGCCCTGTGTCATCTGCTGGCCCATCTCTGCCGGCAGCTGGGTCACAGCACAGACCTGCTGTGTTTTGGGATTTCCCATGCCCTGAGTCAACCTCCTAGAGCTGGCTGGCCTCAGCAGAGACTCAAGCCTTACCACTGTCCTGCCTGAGACTCCAACCTCATTTATTCACCCACACACACTTCCCCAGGAAAGGGGAGGAGGGTCTCTGGCAGCAGCTCCTGGAGGCACAGGTGCTCCAGGCATAACTCTCCTAATTTGTTGTCTTCCCTTTCACAAACTGAACTGCAGAAGTTGAAAATTGTTCCTTCATGAGAGATTTTAGGCAGGATTTAAATTAGGGGGAAGAAGGCTGAAGAAGTAATTTTGTCTTCCACAAGAACTAGTTTTAACTTCTGTTTCTCCAAAGTTCCCCACCTTTCTTGTTGTCATGTTGAAAGACCTCAGTGCACGTGGTTTTACAGCCTGCAAGGGAACAGCTCTGTTTTGGCACTGTGCTGCCACGGGGTGAGATGAGTGCAGGAGCCTGGAGCCTCCAGGGTGAGAAAGAAGGAAAGGGGAGATGGGAATCACAGACAGCATGTGCCCTGCCAGCCTTAAGCTGATTGCATCGTCCTGACTCATGGCAAGGGCACTGCTGCCAACCCATTCCTCTCTTGTGCGCAGACTGCAGTGCCCTTGGGAGTTTGCAATCTTGTATAACTCTCCGAGCCCCACGGTCTGAAAAGAGGTAGCGAGGGGGAAGGAAAAAAAGAAGTAAAAGAAACAAAACTGCAGGAAAAACTGCTGTTCCTGCATGTGATTTCCTTGACGCAGATAGCAGGCAGCTGCATATCCCCAGAGCAAGAGGCCATTGAGTTCGTGGTATTTTTGAGGCTTCAGCACCCGTCAGGAAAGAGCCCCAGGACACAGAGTACGTCCAGCACACCGCAGGACATTGCGGATGCACAGCACAGCAGCTCCTTCCGAGGGTGCCAGCTTCTGGCACAAGTGGCTCGGGTGCTGCCAGAACAGCCTTGAGATCCTGAAGACTGAAAGAAATAAAGCCAGTGGCCTGTGCAAATAATGCTAGGAAAATCGAGCCTGGGTGCATCTAGCTCCACCACATTTTCTAGCTCAGCATCTGCCCAGGGGTGGCTTAGGAACAGCTCATCCTGCTGGGAAGTGAGAAAACATCCCAGATCCTTCCCAACAGGTTTTTCACAATCCTATGGGCAGTATCGAAACTGGATAGCTTGAAATATTTTCTGACAAACTTTTGGAAATCGTGAAGGGTTTTTTTGGGTTTTTTTTAAGGACACACCCTTAAGATGAAGAAATTATTTTGGAGTTTCCCTCAAAAAGGAGTGCAAGGCTGCAGAGCAAGGATGCCAGATACCGCTGTTAGAAGCCGCGGCACTTTGCAAAGCACAGGCACGCCCATGCTGTGGCCAGGGACAAATGAACTCCGCCGGGCACAGCCTGCGACATTTATTGTTTCTTTTTCCCACACAGCCGCTTGGCTCCAGGAAATGCAAAAGAGTCAGGTACCTTTGGGACTGCCCTACGTGCTGCCCTGATCCTCCAAACCAAGACTGTCACCAGAGGGGCTGAAAAATTACGCGGAGATCAAAGCCTCGCTTGGCGAACGCGAAAACAAATAAACCTTATCAGATAGAGACCACCCAGCGCAGGGAGGGGCGAGCTGTCATCCAGCAGCTTTTCCTGCTCCCGATCCTCCCCCTCCCCGCCCGCCCTGCTCTCGCACGGCAGCAAACCGGTTAAATCCCTGTCCGGCTCGGAATCCCGCCCAGGTTTTCCTCGCTCTCCGCTTAGGCGGGTGCCCTTGGCCGTGCCGTGCCGGGCGGGGCGGAGCGGGCTGCGGGCGGCGCCGGGGTCTCGCTGCCGCCGCCGGGTCCCGCTGCCGCAGCCGGACCATGCGGGTGCCGCTGCCCGCCCTGCTGGGCGGCTCGGCGCTGCTGCTNCAGGAGCGCAGCCTGGTGCGGATGGAGGCGGCGGCGCGGCGCTTTCGGGAGCAGGTGAGCGCCGGCAGCCGCGGCCGCGATGCTTCCCCCCGGCCAGGGCTGCTCACCTGGGCCCCCTCCACATCCCCATCCCCATCCCCGCGGCCGGGGCTGCTCACCTGGGCCCCCTCCCCATCCCCCCGGTCGGGGCTGCTCACCTGGACCCCCTCCCCATCGCCTCCCCCGTGCCGCCCTCCCTGCCAGGGGCAGCCGCTCGCCCGGCTGTCAGGTGCTCTCCCGGCTCCTTATATGGACCCGCGGGGATTTAGGGTCATTATTTTCCCTTTCTAAATCGATGTGTGCGTGTACACAGCGATCGCCGCTGTCACGGGGATGGGGAGGAGACGCTGTCTGGGGCGGCGGGAGATAACCCGTTATCCCGGTAACAGGGCAGCGAGGAGGGGAAAACCCCTGTCTGAAAGCTTCCCGGGCCCGTCGCCGTGTTGGGAGGCTGGGGCTGGTTGAGGAGGCAGCAGGAAGAGGCGGCAGGCGATGTGTTATCAGCAGAGGCCAAAGTGCAGCCGGAGCCGCAGGCAGGGATGCGATGGTTCCCCGCGGTCCCGGCACGCAGCCCGGCCTCGGGCTGGAGCAGACTCGCTCGGGTTCAGAGTCCAGCTAGAGGCCTGAGGTTCGATGCGTTTTTCGTGGTATTTAGTAGGTGGTGAGGAGATCTCTGCTGACCCAAAAATGACCAGCCAGGAGGCTTCTGGTATTTGCTCTTCCCTGTGCAAATATCTTGGTGGTGCCAGGAGAAGAGCTGGCTCCAGTTTTGGTTTCATTCCTTGATGGAACAGCGTCTATAACCACGATGCCAACTCCCACTGTAATTCAGCAAGAGCATTGCACTAAGCTGTTCCCCCAGACCTGGCCATGACCTGTCTGAACAAGGCTGCATGAAAGGCTTTATTTTAATTAGCAGGTGCTTGGTGTGACTGGTCTGAACAGGAAGAAAGGTTGAGAAAGCCCGGGCTAGTACTGGCCCTGAGGGTTTCACAACATGCTCATTGGTGTCAGGTAGAGCAGGATGTGGTCTTGAGGCAGATATTTTCTGGGTGAGTTACAGAGGGAACCAAGGAGAAAGGAGGAAGCCATCAGCTGAAGCAGAGGTGTGACATTGCCTGTTCAACCTTTCCCGTAGCATCCTTCCGTGAACGTGGTCTCCATCCTCTCTCTGCCGTTGCCGGAGCTCTCCCAGAAACTCCGAGATGGCTCCCTCCCTCCGGACCACGTCTTCTATGCCTATGTGGGCAAGGTGAGGAGCAAGAGCAGGGGACAGCATCTCGCCCACGGTGGGACTGGCTGTTTTTGGGAGGAACCCAACACAAGGTTCAAACCTGGCTCAAATGCTGCTGAGCTGTCACTGCTCACTGGTTAGTGATGGGCCCTTCTGTGGTTTTCTGTGAGTGGTTAGAGAGCTGGGCATCTGGCTGCCGTAGCTCTCAGCTTGGTTTGGAGGACGAAGGAGCAGCAAGCAGCATCTGCAGAGCTCTTGCCTTCCTGGGGGAGCGCACACCTTCCCTACGGCGGGTACCCTGTAGGGAAGTTGCAGAGTGCTGCTGTTGTCTCCCCTCTATCTCCAAATGGATTGTTAAACCTCAAAAAATCAGTGTTCGTGTTCATTCTTTACTTTTGCCATAATGTTCTGATGGCTTCCTGGGTTCCCTCTTTGGGATTATCATTTGTGCCACCCCAGAAGCTCAAACAAGAGAATAGTCCATGATATTCATCTGAGCTGAGTGCCTCCCTTCATCACACGCAAGCGGGCACTATGGCCTCGCTGTGTCCAGAAATAATCTTGGAATTTGGCATGAAAATGGCTTGAAAAGAAGCAGGAAGGACTGCTCTGATACCAGCTGTGCAGATGGGGAGGTGGAAAAGGGTGAAGAGGCAGGTGTCCTTTGCAGAACAGAGGTCATTGCACAGCACCATGGGCTGTGACTCACCTGTGGGCTTTGCCTGCTTTCCCCAAGGCCCTCCAAATTGCCACAGAAACCAACTGCATCACGGAGTTTCTGCAGGAAAGCGAGACCCAGCTCCGGAAAGCCAAGCTGATGGAGAAGCAAGGGCTGCTCTATGGGGTACCAGTCAGCATCAAAGACTCCATCGACTGCCAGGTACCGCCAGCACAGTTCCACACGTCTCCTGAGATCCCTGTGGGTTGAAGTTTGGTGGCGGGGGAAGGTTTAACCTCAGCACCTGGCCTTACTGTCATAGCTGATGGGGGATGGGCTGCCTGGGCAGGGGAGGGGCTTTGCTGCCTGTCTGCCCTGTGAGCCAACAGAGAAGGGTGGTCAGGTTTGCCATCAATACACCTTCAACGTGTGTGGGGTGGGTGGGTGGTTGGAGGTGCATGTATGCACGTAAATGTATAGATAAAAGTACGGGGCAGGGGGAATTGCAGCCCTCCATCTGAAAACCTCATTGTCCTCTGTTCCCAGGGTCATGATTCCACGTTGGGGTTCATAAAAAACCTCAGTAAACCCGCAGCAGAGGACAGCGTGGTGGTGCAGGTGCTCAAGAGACAGGGGGCAATTCCATTTGTCAAAACAAATGTTCCCCAGTCCCTCATCAGGTAGGTGGGTGCTCCATTCCTTCAGCATAGCAGCAGTGCTTCCTTCCTCTTCTCAAGGGAGGGTTTCTATCTGGTCTCATTCTCATTTCCCACTTCTTTTTATATAACAACACCTGGTCTCCATTCTTTGTGTCTATAAGTTTCACTTAAAAAAGTAAACACATTTACACAGAGGATGAAAATTAACTTTAGTTCCACATGAAATAAAGAAGCAGAAGAGGAGGAGGAGAGGAGAGAAACTGTTGCCCTTCTGTTCTGTGCTGGATGTTTTTAAATAGCTTTCTTAAAATCTTTTTTTAAATTAACTTCTCAGAGATGATCCTGTTAACTCTACAGTGCAACGACATATTCATGGAAGGGGAAGCTAGTTAAGCTAACAACCTCAAATTATCCTGCCCCCAAACTTCTGCTGCTTCTGGCAAGACCACTCTTGGTGTCTTTGATATGGGGTGAGCTCAGGTGTGCTCTGCTGGACAGCCACCCTTGCAGTGTCCCTGTGTCCTGCAAAGCTCCTCTGTGGGTGACCATTGCCCAAGCCCTGTGAAATGCCTTCCTTAAGGTGATGTGGTAATGACTGACTATGGCTCAAAAAAGCCACACAAAGAGGTTGCCCCAGGGATTATCAGGTTTTTCACCAGCTTCTGGGGAAGTCCATTGTCAAATATCTCTGCAGTTGGCAATTGGCCTGTGCTCAAGCAGGAGCTTAGCTTTGGGTGACCTGTGGCACTTGGGGCTACCTGAACAGGGAGGATTTCCAGGAGGGTTGATGTATTTGTGCTGCCAGAGGTTCTCTCTGGGATAGGTTTAATGACCCTGAAATTAGCTGTTAGAGAATCCAGCTCCTAGGACCACCAGGAAAAGGCTCCTGGTCTTCACCACCACAGTAAATGATGTCAATGTAACAACTAGTGAACTACCTGATTGTCTTCTCAAGGTCTTTTAGTAGTGGCTGGGTTCTACAGCAGCAGATACCTGAATTCCTCATTTGCAATCTCTCTCTCTCTTCAGCTATGACTGCAAGAACTTAATCTTTGGTCAGACGTGCAACCCTCTGCTCTACACCAGAACCCCCGGAGGCTCCTCTGGTGGAGAAGGAGCACTTGTAGGAGGTGGTGGGTCCATCTTGGGCATTGGGACAGATGTAGGAGGGAGCCTGCGTTTTCCTGCTGCCTTCTGTGGGATCTGTGCAATCAAACCCACTGGGAACAGACTCAGGTACTGTGAGAAATGCAGCAATGTCCCTGGGTGACACCCACTCTACCAACCACTGTGCTGGGATGCTCCTGCTGTTGTGGGCAAGGGAAACTTGGAAATGGCTGGTTTATTCCTTCTGCCTGGGCAATATCTAAGGCCTATATGGAGGGAAGCATTGGTTCCCCCAGAATGGAGGTGGGGAAACCTCTTTATCAGCATGCTGAAGAGATGGTTCTTCCTGACTGACAGGGCCTAAATCTGTCAGGCCTAAGCTGAGTCTCTCTTGGGCTTCCCCTTGGCTCTACTTTCTGCCAACCTTTACTTATGCAGTTTTAATTAATATTTGCTACTGCTTTAAGCCTTTCCCTTCAGCTGCTCTATTTTATGTGTCTCTTTTCTTTACAGCAAAAGAGGAATAATGTCTGGAGTCGTTGGGCAGAAGGCAGGTAGGAGTTGGCGTCTGTCCCTCAGCAACAGGGCAGGGGTGAAAAAGACCCTCAGCTGGTTATGGAGGACTTTGTCCAACACCTTTAGAGAGAAGCAGGTTCCCTTTCAGGGATTTTGTCAGAGAGGTGCTCCCACCCATACTGTGATTTCTGAGAAACTGAAATACACATGAGCTGAGAGGAGCAGTTTGTGTAACATAAACTACAACACAACCTGTTACCCAGGGTAACCACACAGGGTGCAGCCTTGTCTGTCACTGCTTTGTGGGGATGAGATTAGCAGTCAAAGGGGGTGTCTGATGTTGTCCTCGTGTCACGATTGACAAAGCTTTTTGGTTTTCTTGTGAGTCATGAAATGAGGATGCCAGGGCACATATTAATGGATAACAGCTCTGGGTCCATAAAGATGCACCTGCAGGTGGGAAGACACTTGTGGGCATCCCCTGTCCAATTCTTAAAGAAGAACTGTTGCCAACACTAAACTAAGACAAAACAATGCCAAGAGGCCCCGGTTTTGCAGAACATGCCCTTGAAAGACCCCCCAGCCATAAATGCTCTCCTGTGGTCTCTCCCAGTGGCTGCAGCAGTGGGACCACTGGCAAAAGACGTGGAGAGCCTGGCGCTGTGCCTGCGGGCGCTGCTGAGCGAGGACATGTTCAGCCTGGACAGCACAGTGCCACCCCTGCCCTTCAATGAAGAGGTACAGCACCTCCAATGGAACGGAGATCTCTGGGGAGAGCTGCAGGCTGGAAACGCCTGAGCCGTGGGCGGGCACCGGGGCAAAGCAAGTGCTGCTTCAGACCTGCCCCATGGCGTGGGTGTGCTGCTGGCTCCACCGGTGCCCTTCCAGCCAGCTTCTCCTTCTCCCTGCAGGTGTATTCCAGCACAAAACCCCTCCGCATAGGCTACTACGAAACCGATTTCTTCACCATGCCCAGCCCGGCCATGAGACGTGCTGTCCGCGAGACCAAGCAGCTCTTGGAGGAGGCCGGCCACACGGTAGGGGCCTTGGGGCTGCTCAGGCAGGGGGACATGCCCATCCTGTGCCTTTCAACTCTTCAGTTGTTGCTCAAAGGGAAAACATTGTTTTCAGGGAAGGATGGAGGTTTTCCTGAGGGCTTGTCAGGAAATCCTCAGCCCAGCTCGGCCCGTGTCAAGGCCTCAATGGCTTTTCCCAAACAGTGCCTGTGCCACTGATACCTTCCTCTGTTGTGCTTCCAGCTGGTGCCCTTTGAACTCACAAATGTGGACTATGTGATCTTTAACTACTGCCTCAGGGGAATGTTCGCAGACGGAGGCAGCTCCTTTGTCAAGAAATTGTAAGTATGGCCTGGAAGGGTTTGGTGGGATTGGTGCCTGTCTATAAAAATGCTCCTTAGGGCCTGGCTGGCATCTGGATACAAGCAGCTGATCTCGTGGATGTAGGTAGTAGCTGGTAGACACTGGGGGGCTTAACATCAAGTGATTCAGCTGCACTTGGGTTCTCTTTGGGATTGTTACCAGCCTTGGAAGGAGGCTGGGAGCTGATATCCTATAAATGCTGTGAGAATCAAGTGTTGCCCAGCAGAATGGAGCAAACCTCTTTTTGTCACTTAGATATGCTGTTCAGAGGGGTAGGCCTGGGAAAAGCTGATCTACTGTGATTGCTTCTTACCTCTGCTCAGCTAAACCTCCCTTTCCCTTTCAGCAAAGGGGAGATGGAGAGAGGTGGCATGGGGCTGTTCTGGCTGGCAAAGGCACCACACTGGCTGAAAACTCTCCTCTCCTGGATTGCCAAACCTTTCGTAAGGTCCATTTCTTTCTAGTGTAGACAGAGTTAAGCTATATGTGAATAACTTGTCTCCCAATGCAGTGAGGCTTTCTCATACAGAAGTCTCTGGGCATTGTTTCCTGTCTGTGCTCAGACACATCTCTGAACTGGAGTGATGCTATTTCTGTTCCTTCTCTCCCCCCTTTTGGGAAAATCCACAAGCCCTGCCTGAACACTGAGTAAACAGCTTCTATTTGTGACTGAGCTGTCTCAGAGGACAGAGCTGGGATTCATATAAATTATTTTCCTTTTTTTTTTTTCTTTCTCCTGCTTAGGTGCCTCGATTGTCAAGCATCATAAGAAGTATGAAAGAAAAGTGAGTAAATCTGAGCCTGAGCAAATGTGTGAAGATTTGGTTTGCAGCAGTGTTTGGTACATTATTGATACTGCTGCAGCTGCACGTGTCTGAGAGAATGCAAGGCAGAAAATGCAAGGGTGAGAGCAAACTGAGAGCAGTTTGAGTCAACACTATAACCCTGCTGGGTTTGGAAAACTGAAAATTGAGGGTGGGAATGAGAGCAGGGGTCACAGCCTTTTGCTTAGGAAGAGGATGAAGCCTGTGGGAGTGAAATATGGTGTTGGCTTCAGCACTGGTTAAGGCATCCATCATGCCAAGAGGCAGGGACCCCATAGGCAGAAGGAAGGTGTATGCACAGGGAAGGATGCCTTTCATTGGGTTTGTTTCCTTTCACAGCACAGTGGATGAAGTCTGGAGTCTTCATCATGACATCGAGGTGAAGTATCACAGTTTGGGGTAAAATCGTTTTTATTTGGTTTCTCTGTGGGAACAGGCAGAGTCAGCACATGCCGAGGTTAGGAGATGATCAGGTCACTGGTGATGTAAGGTGGAAACACATCGCTCCTCAACAGATCTCACTTGGATGTGCAAATTGTCAGCACATTTAGGACAACACGTAGGCAAGTTCATGATGCGAAATCAGACCTGAATTTTTGACCCCTGCGTATAAAAATGTAGGTCATCAGACTTGCCTTTGTTTCCCTTCTGGTTTTCCAAAGACCTGTTCCCATGGCCCAAGTCACCATGTGCCCATGCACTCAGTCTTTGCCCACCTCCAGTTTACCAGAGAGAGGGTGCTTTGCAAGCTGGGAGGAATATTGTCCAGGCAGCAAAGCATTACTGGATTTTAGCAGATTCAGGCCTGATGTAGCCTGTTGGCTGCTCCCAGGAAAGGGCCAAGAGCCCGGCTGGATCCCCAACGAGAGCCTCAGGGCAGCTGTGGGACGGTGCATCCACTACACTGACCACCAGCACATTTCCTCCTCAGGACTTTTGCCACCAGTTCATTTCCCAGTGGAAAAAGCTGAACCTGGATGTGATGCTTTGTCCCATGCTGGGCCCGGCTCTCGGCATCGGCTACCCTGCGAAGCTCTCAGGTAGGAGACCCACGGGGCACCCCTGCCCTGGCACTGTGCCGGTACCCATGAGCAGCCTTCCTCCTCCCCTCACACCCCCAGGGTGCTGGCCAGCAGCAGGAAGAGCTCAGCCCTTGGGACAGCTGCGGCCCAGCCCGTGGGGTGCACCCGGAACAACCCCCGTGGTGTGGTGGGAGCCGAAGGGCTGATTTCCACCCCTCAGCCCCTGAGCTCCCAGTACAAGTGCCCCATTAGTGGAATCCCTCATACACAGAGGGGGGTGAAGGCTTCCCCTGCGCAGGCCGGCACTGCAAGCTCCCCCTCTCCCCCAGTGGCAGTCAGCTACACCATGCTCTACAACGCCTTGGACTTCCCTGCTGGTGTTGTCCCTGTCACGCTGGTGACGGAGGAGGACGAGGAGGAGCTCAGGGGCTACAAGGGATACTATCAGGACTGGTGGGACCGGACCCTAGCGAAGGTGAGTGGTGCCAGGTTCTCCAGGGGCACGAGCACCCCCATCCCTTCCCCCGGACAGCCCCAAGCCCTCTCCCTCTCTCTGTGCCACAGGCTTTTCACGGCGGTGTGGGGATGCCCGTGGCCGTGCAGTGCGTGGCCTTGCCGTGGCAGGAGGAGCTGTGCCTGCGCTTCATGAAGGAGGTGGAGACCCTCAGCCTGAAGAAGAACAGTTTCTTCTGAGCCCCAGGTGCTCAGCCAGAGCAGGATCCCAGCTCACGCCAGCATGGGCCATCCTTTGGTGTGACCCACAGGACTCTTGTTCCCCTCAGTGAGGATGCAGTGATGGCTGGGCTGGCTACTGGCTTTGGGAGCAAGGGGAAAGCAAGGCGAGCTCTAATGTGTTGGAGCTCTTCCATTCATTGTCCTAATACAGAACTTTTTATTATCTGAGTCTGTTATTTCGAGTCTGTGTTTGTGTACGTGCGGTTGGGGTGGATTTTAATCACCCCACAGAAATTCAAGAACATGATCTTTCTCGTAAAATAGGCAAAATGGGGCATAGGGACTGGTTCTGTCTGAGATGCTCAGACTACTGCTTGGAGTGCTGTAGGAACAGGGATTTTCCCCTCTGTTCTCAGCTGAGGATGGAATCTGGCATTTTCCCTCACACAGACCAGCAGTCAGAAGGGAAAGCTGAGCCTGGGTGCAGACTCTGGCAAGCAAGGAGGGAGCTGGCCCACTTCCCACAGCACAGGGCTGTTGGCACCCTGCACAGCATGAAGGAGAAATCATGGAATCACAGAACAGTTTGGTTTGAAAGGGGCCTTAGAGATCTTGTTCCCATGCCCTTCCATGGGCAGGGACACCTTCCACTAGACCAGGTTGCTCCTAGCCCCACCCAACCAGGTCTTGAACACTGCCAGGAATGAGGTATCCACAGCTTCTCTGGACAACCTGAGCCAGGGCCTCACCACCCCCAAGGAAAGAATTTCTTATCGCTTACCTAAATCCACCCCATTTCAGTTTGAAGCCAGTATTGAGCAGCGTGCCAGGGCCAGGTGGACAGCAGACAGCCTGCCCTGCACACCTTCTCCTCCCCTTTGGCCCATGCCAGGTTTTCCAGTGGGATTTTCCAGCCACTGGCAGCCACTGTCGCTGGGATTGGCAGCACTGGCTGCTCCTGGCAGGTTTCCAAGGGTGTTCCAGAAAGGAATACCATCATGCCAAAGTGTTTTCCCAATGCAGGAATGTCAAAAGCAGACTGTAACAAAGCTCTGGCAGGATTAATGTTTGGATTTTTAATGCATTATTGTAGTTTAAACCAGAGCCATGCAAAAGCATGGAGTGTGTTCAAGGGCTGGGATAGTGTTTATCACAGCCAAGGAGAAAGCAACCCCCAAGGACCCCCATTCTTTATCAACAGGCTTTAAAAACAGGAGGGAGGGAGCTCCAGGCATCCCAGGACTGAATGCTATGTAAAGCCAAGCCCAGAAGAGCCTGGGTGGGGTTACAGGTGCATTCTTCCCACACAGAAAATGCTGGATGGGGTTGTAAGTTTGTTTTAAAATTCAAGCCTGGAGGAGCTTGTCCCGGGAAAGGCAGTGCTGCCTGCACCCCTGCTCCCAGAGCCAAGCCCCACATCACTGTTAGTTTAACCACTCTCTCCCTGGCAGAGGTGGACAGGGTGCAGGAGTCCAAACCATGGAACCATCGGTGAACCTGAACCTGTAATTATTCCTCACTGGAAGCCCTGAGTGAGGATCTCCAACCTGCCATGCCCATGACCATGGGATGGTGCACTGGGCAGGGCCAGAGCTGCTGGGTAGCTTTGGGGACTTGAGGCTGCCACAAAGGCCAGGTACAGGCTGCCCCTACCCCAGCCTGGGCAGCAAGAGCTTGGTGTGAATGGCAGCACTGAAGCCCTTAAGGCTGGGATGGGGCAGTGAAGACCAGTCAGTGGAGAGAGGTTGGTGACACCCACTCTGAGTTGTTTGGCTCATTTCGGTGCCCACCGTGTCGAACAGGGAGGATCCTCCTCAGTTTTCCAGTCAGCTGTTTCTCTGCAAGGTCTCACATCTTCCCCAAGCTTCCTCCCTGCTGCCACAGGAGTAATCCCATGAGACATGTCTGTAACAGGCAAGAAGGTAACATGATACAGCAACAGGACCACTGCCTTCGGTCCCCAGGCAAGCCCTCTCCCCCAGAGAGCAATGGTTACCCTGGATGCTGTCCCCTTACAAGCTGTGCTACCCTGCTGCCTGGAGCAGGGCCAGCGTCTCTCCAGATACAGGGGGGTTGCATTGCATCTTGGCAATGAGCTCTCAGAGGCATCCCCTGTCCCTTCCCTGTGGGCTTGCAGATGCTTCAGGATTGAGAGAAGCTTAATCTTTTCAGCCCCTCCTTTCTGCACTAAGCCACAGGGCAGTGCTGGGCAGGGGGAGCACCCGTGGCAAGGGGCAGCTGGTAAGACTACATGGTCCAGCTCCTTTGCATTCTGCTGGCTGGAGGATGGGTTAGAAACAGCAGAGCAGACGCTGGATCTGCCAGAGGGGATTTCCCAAAAGTGCTCACCCTCTGATCTAGGTTGCCAAAATGCCTTTCAAAGGGGCTTGGCTTGAAAATGATACAGAGCATCTCTGTCTACAGAGCAGCAGATGCCTTCTACTCCTCAAAGGCATCTTCAGATGGTTCCACACTGCATTTCCAGAACCACTGTTGCACCTTCATTCTCTTGGTTCTCCTGAGCTCCTGTCTCTCCACAGGGACAGTTTCACTCCCTGCATGAGGTTTCCCAGGACAAGCTGAACTACGTTTTACCAGGCTCACAGGGCTGCAGGTGATGCTCCCTGAGGGACAGGGATGATGGCTGAGCACCTCTACCTAATGGGCTTAAGTGTTCATTAACTATTACACGTGGGTATAGCAGGGCTAGCCCAGAGTTGGGCTTTGCTGGGTTCAGCTCTGTGTGTGGCCAGGTACAGCCACAGCCACTGGCTGGAGGTGGCACAGCCCTGGGGACACCCCTGCCTTGAGGAAAGCCCCCAGACTGAGTCGGCTGAGCACACTGCTTTGCAGCCTGACCCACAATGCTGCTCCAGCAGCCAGAGCCTTTCAAAGTCCACTGTCTGGAACGTCCATTCCCGGACTTTGTTAAAGCAACTCTGCTTCAGAGCTGATCCTGCACAGCAGGCGAGCGCAGAGTCTGCATTCAGCAGCCCTCCAAGGAGAAGGTGGGAGAGCCAGGTGTCTGCAGCTGGACTTCAGAGACAGAAGTCATGACCCAAGAGCGACTGTGGCAGGTCCTGGATCCATCCTGGGCAGACCCTCGCGCTCTCTCAGCTCTGCTCTGCAGCTCAGCTGCAGCTGTGGTGCTTCTGAAATGGCTGGGACGGAGGCAGGTCCAGCAGAAGATGGATGAGGCAAGGAGGTCTCGGGATCTGGCCCTGGAGAGGATGGAGAAGGCAGCTCGCAGGTTTAAGCAAGAGGTAAGTTTGGGGTATATGCAAGGGAGGGATTATAATTTGGATAACCAAAGAAATGGAGGAGCTCTGATCAGTCCCTCTGGGAATGGTGGCTGGGGCACGGGCAGGTTTTGGAGCATCACGAGCATCACCAACCCAATGTTTTGTGAGGGTCATCACCCTCTATTGTCTCAAAAGGCCCTCCCATAAAAGACAATGTAAATTAAGTATTTCTCCATACTGACCCATTGAGGAAATCCTGAGGATGAAAGAAAGATTGGAGCTTGGGACCTCAACCAGATCACCACCCCAAATCTCCCTATGTCCTTTCTCTTCATCCATCCCTACTGCCAAGCCTTTCCTCTCCCCTCCTCTTTCCTCTGCCCCTCCATAGGGATCTGTCTGCCCCATCATCCTGAAAGTACAAGGCGACTTCACGTCCCTCCAACACATCAGTGACCAAAAGCCATTTCCTCCTGCCCATGCCCAGGTAAAGGAGCACCTGGATTTCAGGAGGTTAGACCCTTGGAACTGGGATTTGTCTTAAACTCCATAAGAAATACCTCCTACTCTTCTTTTCTTGGAGGGGAGGATGCAAACAGCCCACACTTTTTTTTTCCCCCCATGTTAATGATAAATTTTGTAAAACCTTAGCTAGTTGAACTTCTATTCAGTGAGTTAGAATGGGAGTGAAGGCCTGTAGGAGAGTAAACAGAGACAGGTCAAACCACTCTTACAGGTTCATGCAACCCTCAAGTCAAGGTGCAGTTTTCTGCCTGTTTTGGTTCTGGTTTTATGAACTAAGACTCAGCAAATTCCCCGTCAGCAAATTCCCCACTCCAGCGCACACAGTGCTCTGTGGGAGGTCTGCATGTCTACAGGGCATACCTCCTAAAATCTTCCACTTCAGGTGATTGCTGGGCAGATGTTAGAATTGGGTATTTGCAGCCTTAACCAACCTTTTCTGTCTTTTTCCTTCCTCTGTACCCAATTTTCCACCCTTTGCAGAACTCAGGCACCCAGACCTCACATATCCTCTCTCTGACAATGGTGGAGCTGGCAGAGAAGCTGAAGGAGGGGTCCCTGTCCCCAGAAAGTGTCCTCTACTCCTACATGGACAAAGTGAGTGATACCTCCAGCATGGCAGAGATGCTGCCAGGCTCTCCTACAGTGGGACTTTCAAATTGAAAATCAGCTCATTTGCTGAGAGAACCAGCAATGCTGGGGATTAAAATTTGTCAGCACTGTGATGTCTGAAGGGAGGCTTACAGACAAATAAGCAGGACAGAGATCCAGGGCAGAAAAATATCTCAGACAGAAACATCTAAAGTTTCTAGATAAGGTCTGAATAATAAATGCTGAAGTTTCGAGGAGCTTGAAAATTCAGCTTGAAAACTCAATATGTAATGTCTGCTTCTATCCATTCATCTGTCTTGCTGCTCTTCTCTGTTCTGGAGAGGCTTTGGAGGTGAATCGGGAGGTGAACTGTGTGATAGACTTCATTCATGGATGTGAGGATCAGCTCCAGAAACTGAAGAAGCAAAAGGAGAAGGGGCTCCTCTATGGCATTCCCATCAGCATCAAGGACCACATTAACTGCAAGGTAGATCCCCAATTCCTCTGTCTCTTGGCTTGGAGCTGGGAACAGGCCAGGATGTCCCATCCTCATCAGGACTGGCTAAGAGCTCCCTCAGACAAGAATGTTCTGGATCCAATATTGTGGAACCAGCAAACCTGCCTTTCTTGTGAATAAAATTTTGATTTCTGCAGAAATTTCTAACCTGTTCTGATCTAGTTTTCTGTGCGATAGTCAGGTCCTGTTCTGCCTCTAAGAAAATTTAGGTGGGAACTTTGCCACCAGAGGCATCACTACTTAGGTCTGTTATTGTCACATCTCCAAACAGTGTTTCTCCTGCACATAAAGAGCTTTTTCTCCCATCCCCAAGGGCCACATCTCCTCTGGAGGGATGGTGAAATTTCTGGGCCAAGTGAAGGAAGAAGACAGCGTCATTGTCCAGGTTCTAAAGCACCAGGGGGGAATCCCCTTTGTGAAAACCAACATCCCACAGACGATGATAAAGTAATGGCATGTTTGCCTCCATGGAAACACCACAACACGGGTCTCTTGCCATCCAAGCTAATCACACACGTTTATTGCCTCCTTACTTCGATCTAAAATGATTTCTCTTGTATTTGATGCCTCTTTCTTCTTAAACTCAGCTGTCTCAACAAATCTACTCATGCCCATTCTACCTTGATTCCACACCCTTCCCTGCACGGGTGCTCTGTGCCCTGGATTTATGGTTTGCAGAGGCAGAAGTACCTCACTCACCTGCTGATCTCTCTTGCCAGCTATGACTGCAGCAACCTCATCTTTGGCCAGACACTGAACCCTCTCAACCACCAGAAGAGCCCCGGGGGCTCCTCGGGTGGGGAGGGAGCTCTGATCGCAGGGGGAGGCTCCATCCTGGGCATCGGCTCCGACCTCGGTGGCAGCATCCGCCTGCCCTCCAGCTTCTGCGGGCTCTGCGGCCTCAAACCCACCGGCAACAGGATCAGGTACATCCCAGCTTCTGTCCTCCAATTCCACCCACTGTGGAGCCTGCAAGGTGTCCCCCATAGTGCTTCACATTTTGTAGTAGTGTCCATGGTTTCCTCCAGGGTTAAGTTAGCATCGAACTTGCTCTGTTAATGGCACAAGATGACTTCAATCTGTATCACAACAAAGACTTATTCAGTTTTTAATAGCCCTGGCCAAGAAGCTGAAAACAAATACTACAGGATGTTCTCCTTTTCAGATGTTTTCCAGCCCTTGCTTTGCTTGTAAGAGTTTTCTGTTTATCAGAGGTGGTTCGCCCATAGATAAGGAATTAGTTGCAGCAGGGAAAAGAAATGATAAATACTGTCCCCAACAGCTTACAGACCATGTAAGTGTTCCTAGCCTAGGAAGTGTCAAGTCTTTGCAGGAACTTTTCCCCTCCTAGTTTTGACGGAGGGCAGATGGGAAGTTTGCAGCTCAGCATGGTGACGTGCCTTGCAGAGCTGCTGCTAATCTGCTTCTCCCATTATGTTCCCAGCAAACAGGGAGTCGTTTCCCCTCTCATAGGAATGCAGTCAGGTAAGTCCACGATGACATGTTACAGTGTCAAACCTTCGCCTCTTGCATCCCTGACTACTGAAGTGCCAGCAAGTGTGCTTGCTCTGCTCTGTGCCTCATGGCCAGCCAAAGCAGTGACCCGTTAAATCAACCTCATGCTGTGACCTTTTTGCACCGTTTGCTCTATTCTGGGTGGTGGCCGGTGTTGGCTGAACCTCAGCAGGATGAAATCAAGGCAGTGATGGAATGGAATCAGGCAATGCAATGCGTAGCAGGAGAGGTGTGAGATGTGCAGCCCAAAGGCCTGGGATGTCTCACTGGAGATCTGCCAGGAGACTCTGGCAGCTTCAGCTGCTGCCAGGCAGCATTGGCAGGAAGGCAGGAAGGCTGCAGCCCTCCCTCCTCTGGCCTGCACAAGCCTGGCCCAGAAGGTCATTAGGTTCATTAGGCTGCCTCTGCTCTGACAGATCATCCCTGCAGGATCTTATTGCTCATTGCACTCATTCCCCATTCCTCTTCCATGGCCTGACCTGACACTCTCCCATGCTGGAGCCCTACAGTGAGACAGCAGCAGCCCACCTGGCTGCAGTGACAGGCCCTTTGTGCTCGCAGTGACCGGGATGCTGGGGCCCATGGCGAGGGACGTGGACAGCCTGGCCCTGTGCATGAAGGCGCTGCTCTGCCAGGAGATGTTCCAGCTGGACCCCTCCGTGCCCCCCATCCCCTTCAATGAGGAGGTGAGGCTTGGAGGCACTCCCACGTCTCCATCTGCACAGCAACAAAGTACAATCTCAGGAGATTCCCTTCCTGTTTCATGTCCCAAGATAGAAAGGATCCAGGGAAACACACATCCTTGTGGGCAGAGGACACCCAGCATGAGTGACCCCAAGGAGCAGCCACACAGCAGGGTGGGCAGGCAGGAGGTGGTGTCAGACAGACCAAGCATCACTGCTGCAGACCTGTGTTCTGCACAGCACTGCTTTTCACCAGCCCTGCTGCTCCCATCATTCCCCCAGCCCAGGAGACCTCAGTTGTTGCCTCCCTGAGCCCTGGGAACAGTCCAGCCTTGCTGTTCTCCTGGGTGAAACCCATGGCTCCTCTTCTCACAGGTCTACACCAGCTCAAAGCCTCTTCGCATTGGGTATTACGAGGGAGATGGTTACTTCCAGCCCTCGCCCAGCATGAAACGGGCTGTGCAGCACACAAGGAAGCTCCTCCAGGAGGCAGGGCATACGGTGGGTTTCCATGCCTGTGGTTGCCTGGCGCTGTTCCCCTGCTCCTTACAAAGTCTGGACAAATCACTTTCCATCTCCACTTTTGCTCCCCGTGAAAGAGAAAGGCAAATGCGACAGCTTATTTTTCAAATTGGAGTGATCTTGTTTGTATCTCTGGCCTAGCAGACGTGATAATTATGTTCAGATATCTCCAAGTCAGCCCAAACACTCTTTTTCCATCATGTTTAGTGTTCCATAAATATCAAACTCACAGCAGTTTCCATGATCCCTCAGCTGTTAAACACAGCTTACAGATTTCTTAGTGGCTAAGTTGGAGCAGTTGACCCTACAGGGACTTCTTTTAGCCTAAATTATTCTGTGGTCCCACTAGTGGAGATCTCTATATGGGAGTGGCTCCAATGACGCAAATTAGTTTAGAAAATAATTTTAAAAATTGGTGGTTCCCAGAATTCTTCTCTAAAGTGTGGAGGAGTGGAGCCTATGTCAGGTCCCAGTATGTGTTAATGCCTTGGATAGGACTAATGGGAAAGGACAGCAGACAGATGAAAATGAGATCTTGCCCCCACAGCAGCAAAGGGGGGTGTAAGTTTCCCATCACTTCCCACTGACCTCTGGTGACCACTGGTGAGGCAGGGAGGCTCACAGAGGGCTCTGTGAGTCCTTCACCTTTGCTGCCTCTTGGATGGGGATGGTTTTCTTGCAGCTTGTTCCCTTTGCCCCGCCAAAGATTGACTACGTGGTGGATGAGCTGTTCACCAGAGGGCTTTTCTCGGATGGGGCCGCCCACCTGGTGGACTGCTTGTGAGTAAAACCCCATTGCAGCGTGGGCTGTGAAACCTGGAGCTGTGGGGCCAGTGGCTGAGTCCAGAGCATTTATATTGTGGGTGCAAACTGAATAATGAGCAGCAGAGGAGCAGTTTCTGGCAGGATGGCTTTAGCATGAGCAGCAGCCAGTTCACATGCACAGGTGACGTGGTGGGTGCCCACCCAGCCCCTCACTCACCTCAGCACGCCTGGGGCTGTGCATGGCCCTACCACTGCAAAGATCTCCACAACTTTTATGGCCCTGACGACACAGGCAGTAAAGCACAGATTTATCTGTAAATTCTGCAATGAGCATTTACACCTCAGCATCTATTGCTCAGTGTTTTCATTGAAACAGGCAGATTTTGTCTTCTAGCAAGTCCCCTCCAAGACAAATCCTGCCTTGGGAGAAGCACTGTTGTTGCTGTTGCTCTGACTTGTCTACAGGTGACTTGTCCTGATTTTTTCACTCTGGCTTTCCAGCAAAGGAGACATTGTGGATCCCAACCTGAAATCCCAGTTCAATACTTACAGGCTTCCTGCTCTGGTGAAGAGGATCTTGGCTATCATTTTGAAACCCATAGTAAGTGTGTGGGCGTGTCTCCCCTGTGTTATGGGAAATCTGCAAGGTGGGGAGGTCTCCTTGTGCAGGGACGTAAGTTGTACCACCCAGGAATGCTTTGCTGCTTCATGTTAAGTTCCTGATGGGCTTCATAGTGAAATACCTTTAATCCCTAAACCCAGGCTGAATTTATCAAGTGAGTTTGAGAGCCTCTTGTGGGAGTTTTTCGTGGAGAGGTTGAAATATGATCCTTTCTCAGAAAACCCGTGAGCCTACAGCTCATCCAGCAGTGAGCTCCAGGAGAGTGGATATCACCAGCAAGATTCTAAGCAGCATTCCCACATCCAGAAGATGCTCTCCAGTCCTAGTAGTGTGGTCTAGAGCCTTATTTGTACGGGTTGTTGTGACTGAATGTGTAAATTAATGTGGGAGTAAACCCACTTCACTGGAACTGGCCTGTTCTTCAGAGCCACTTCTGCTAGGGCAAAATGTGTGCCCAAAAAGCAATTGCAGGATATTTCAGCTGTATTGTTGTTGACTAATCCCAAATTTTTCTCTTCCCTCCCAAAGTACCCACGAATTGCCCGGGACCTCAGTGCTCTCTGTGGAGTGGGGTAAGACACTCTGAAGTAGCTCTGGAGAAAGGGGCTGTGCTTGGCTGTGTCCACCCTTTCATGCAGGCAGATGCCAGCTGGCTGTGCAAAGCCCTGCCACGGGGCTGTGTGGCACAGGCTGAGCCAGGTGAGGGTGTGCTGCCTCTGCACCACCTGGGCTCAGCACTGGGTTATCCAGGGCTGTTCAACCAGAGGTAAAGAGCTTAAGGATCCTCAGAGTGACAGAGCCAGGATGGCTCTGAGCAGACCAGCACATGGAGATATGGGCTGCTTTCTCCATCAGGGGCTACCCAGAGCATTTTGTGCCAAGTTAATGCAGAGGTCTCTGCCTGCACGTGCAGTGTGGTGTGAGGTACCTGCACTTCCAAAAGGGGCACAGACACACCAAACTGGTAGCAAATGAATTTAGAAGACTGATTTTTATCCAGGTGTTCTGGCATGCTTTAACAAAAGCTCTTTTGATGCACCTGTAAGCACGTGTGTGCATCAGGGGAATCAGCTGTGTGGTACCATTGCTTGTTCCCAGAAGGGTCATGCAGTTACCATAAAAATGGGCTGTCTGTGCATTTTCTTAATTGTTTTCTGTTGCCACAGCAACAAAGCTGATTAATTCTGCCACCTTTCCAGATCTGCCAAAAACCTCTGGGATCAGCATGGAGCAGTGGGGGTAATGTGACTTTTATTTTCTTTTCCTTACTATAGTGAGAGGTCTCCAAAGCTTCTAAGCAATTGTTTTGAACCCTGTGATGGATTTGGTGTTGGAAATTATTCATCATCCTTTGCCCTGCATTGTCTAAGCAAAAATAGCATAGGAACACCCACTAAAGATGAGGCTTCATTTTGTCTTTTCTGTCTCTTGAAGCAAATTCTTCATTTCAGGCATTAGGTGTTATTGTTGTGAGCTAAGGCCATGCTTGAACTATCAAGCAGACACATTAGGAGTCAAAAACTGTGTTTGTGAACTCTGTGACTTAGGTGGCTTTCTTGTGAACTCATTTGAGATCAGGAACCTCAGACAGGAAGCTTTTTCCTGGACAACTGCATCCAGTGCTACCACAAACTGAGCAGGTTCCTCTTTTAACCCAGTTGAGTTTTATGCTTCAATTTGGTTTTATTGACTGGCTTCTCTCCTTCTTGCTCTGATGGTTGGAAACCTTCATGTTTTCTGTGCTCTTTATTCCCTTCCAGTTTATCCTCATGTTATTTTTGTCCTTGAGTTTAAATAGCACCTCTCCTCTCTGGTATTTTCCGCTGCCTCTGTCTATTTATAGAGTATCCTCTTTCAGCTGGTGTTTTGCAACGCTGAAGAGGCTGTTTTGGTGTCCACCCACAAGACAGGATCTGGGACACACTCACAATCCTCCCTGAGGAGAAACATCCCCCCAGCCTGCACCACCAGCCTCTGTCAGTGCCAGTCACTCCGTGGACGTGCACTCTGGTCTGACAAATTGTAGGGCAGAGAAATAACTCCTAAAAAGCTGCCTGATCACTAGTGGGAATGTTTGAAATTAAATAGGTATGGGATTTTTTTAAGGTGAAAACAGATTCCTGTCCCACTCCCAAAAAAAAACCCACAGAAAACCAAACCCAACAAATAAACATAAAAAACCCAAGACAAGCAAACCAACAAAAACACACAAAAAAGAGCCACCACACACACAAAAGAAAACCACCTAAAAAAGCCAAAAAGAAAACATTTTAGAAGGTTTGATGGCTTCAAAGATATTTTGAGTTGTTTTATTTCAGTGAAACCATATTCACATGTTTTCATCTACTGCAAACAAGAGCTGATTCAAAACTTTTGGCTAGTGACCAGCTTTCCTCTCAGAAACAAAAAAAAAAAAATCAAAAAAAAA
>VZTJ01001153.1:585910-610678 GCA_013397795.1 Orthonyx spaldingii | reverse complement strand
AAAAAAAAAAAAAAAATCAGGTTAGCTGCAGTGACTGTATTTCCTGGAAACACATCTCATTTGTTCAACTTTCAGCAGGAAGGATCTCAGACTACAGGTGAAAATTGAGGTCAGATTAAAAATAGCCCCAAGGCCATGTCTTTTGTGGGAGAGCTGGGAGATTCTTGTACAGAAAACTTGCTGTGAAAGGGTTGGCAGGGCAGGGGCTGGGCCGTGGCACTGATGTGCCCCTGTAGCCAGAAACAACCATACTGTGGTCCCATCCGTGCCTGTTTGCTGAGACAAAGTGGGAGATCTCTTTGAGGATGGATTCATTCACTGCCTGATATTCAGCAAAGCTGTGGTAAACCAGACTACAAATCTGGATCTCTTTTGGAGCTGCAGTACAACGCTGAAGCTGTGCCTCCTGAACTGTGGGGGTTGTCCTGGGGCTTGCCCAAATGTCTCTTCCTGCTTATTTTCCTTACCTGTATCCTAATGTAGAATGAAAGAAGGTTTTGTGGAAGTATTTTGGATTCACGTCTTCTAATACTTCTACCAGAATAACCAAAGCTTTTAGGAAATGTGACTTTTTAGTCATCTAAACAAACTGCTGTTGATCTCTATTCAATATAATTCTAAAACAAATCTGTTCATGGAAAGGATAGGGTTAATACTCAAAGAAATCAGTTCTGAAATGCACACCTAGCATTAGTGTCTAGGTGTGGGCAGCACATGGTATTCTGGCAGGAAACCTAAAAGTGGAAGAACAAAATCCCTTGACCCTTTGAAAGCACAGCTCAGATTTTATCTTATTTTTTTTTGTTGTATCCAGGAAGGCTTTTTCTCTCCTTTTCCTGTGTGTTTCTCTCCTTTTCCTGTGTGTCGGCACTGATCTGCCTCTGCTGCCCAACAGACACTTCTGTCATGTCCTCTGCCTTTCCCTGCAGGCGTACCGCACTGAATTCATTGCCAAATGGAGGGAGCTGAGGCTGGATGTGATCCTTTGCCCTGCACTGGGACCAGCCTTCAACCACGGCTACGCTGGGAAGCTCTTTGGTAACGTCCCCTGAGGAGTCCCTGCACACACCCACCGTGGGGTCCGTGGGCAGAGCTGCAGCAGGGTCCCTTGGATATTCCCCAAACCATGCACGGTGCTCGCTCTTCCCTCTCTGGAAGAAAGCAAAGGAGAGGCCTCTGGGTGGGTCTTCTCACACCCCTGCCTCATCTGAGCCGCAGATGTTTCGATTATTATGGGGCAGCAATTAGTGGTCCATGTGTCCCAGTTGTCCATTGGTGAGATTTCCCTGCATTGTCTGCACTGCAGAAAGCCCCAGAGCTACTCCTGGAGCAGAGAGTGGCAGTGAGGTAGACTTTGGGACAGAACCAGGCTCTTGTGGATGCAGCTGTCTCACATTTCCCAAGACTTTGCAAACAGCAGGAAGGCTCACTGCATGTGACTTGCAGAAAAAGGCAAGTTTTTATAGCTTCCAGCAAACAGTCAGGGTCCTCCATCCCTCTAGCAATGACCTTTTGGGATCCAAAATCCCCACAGTGGTGTAACATAACTGCACATCAGGAATATCTTGAAGAGATAGCTGGGATTTTCCCCCAGGGATAGAAGCAGACTCTGAATTGGTCCTTCCCGGAGTACATCTAATCTCCACATGAGTGACAGGTGAAGGCACAGGTCACTCTCTGCTCTCTGGCATTCAAACCTCTCCATCACAAGTCCCTTTGAGGCAGCACGTTCTGAGGACCAGCAACTCCAGTTCGCAATTCCTGCAACCCAAGTTATTACCTGAAGGTCCTTGCTGGCCCAGCAGGTTAAATTTTGCCATTTTGCATGCTCTGTGTGACCTTTTCCAGCTGCGACCTCCTACACCAATCTGTACAACGTGCTGAACTTCCCTGCTGGGGTGGTGCCGGTCAGCACAGTCACGAGAGCCGACGAAGAAGAACTCAAGCACTACCGAGGGCACTACGGAGACCCTTGGGACAAGAGGATGAAAGAGGTGAGCAGGAAAAGAGCTGAAGTCTTAGCAACTGGCAGGGTGACACCTCTGGAACACTGTCCCAAGGCTGGTCTACACCTCCTAACGACAGTGGGAGCTTGTTTAGTAGCGCAGTTTGCATCCTGTGGTGCAGCAGGGCTGGTGTTTATCAGCCTGGCAGCTGTGCCCTCCTTGCTTGTCTTCCTCTGCCCTCCCTTCCCGCAGTGTCCCGTGCCTGCCCGACTGCCCTGGTGCCCTGAGTCAGCACTGTCCTGAACTTTTGCAGGCTGTGGAAGGAGCCGTGGGGCTGCCCGTGGCCGTGCAGTGCGTGGCCTTGCCGTGGCAGGAGGAGCTGTGCCTTCGCTTCATGAAGGAGGTGGAGACTCTTGCCCACGGCAGGAAGAGGAACGTGTGATTTCTGGGAACCAGCCTCCAATGTGATGGCTTTTCACTCCCTGCCCTTCACTCCAGCCACCTTCTACCTGTGCCAAGCCAAGTGAGCTGAAGACTCTGAACTAATGTTTCAATAAAGTGGCACTAAATTCGGGTTTAAAATAGTCAGCAAAAATATCACCTCTGCCTAAATTGTCCTTCATTGTTAGAGTTAAACTGAGTCAAAAAAACAAAAGAAAGGACTGAGAGTTAATGCTGGACCAAAGAGACCCAATGAAAACAGTTTAATGATATCTGTTGTATGGTGTAAGGCCAAAGAGCTGTTTATTGCAATATTTTACTTCCAACAGTGGGCAGGAGCAGATGTTTGTGGAAGAGTATAACCTGGTAAGTGCAGGATTCCCTCTCTGGCTGTGCCATTGTTTGGCTAAGAAATTTTTTGGCAAAGACTTGCAGTCAGCCCATGGGTTTAAATAGCTGCCAAGAGAGCTCTCCTCCACAAGCTTGTCCCCTTCCTGAACTCATTTGCTGTCTAGATCTCCACACCATCCAACAGTTTAACTGTGCAGGGAGTAGTGCAAGGCTTAATATTCTCTGTTTAACCATAAGCTATGAAAAATGTTAACTGGTCTGTCATCACTCCTGTTCCTCATCATTTCTTCCAGTTAAGCAATGGGAAGAGATGGGAGTTTATTGCCTGCAAACACGTCAGGGAAAACTGAGAAAACATTTCTGTGGCCAGGCTTAGGCCATTCCACTGTTTGGTGCTTCCAACAACACTGTGACAATCGTGTGCTGTTTCTTGACCCACCCTTCACTCTCAAGGTGGAGGTAGAGGCTGGAGGAGAAAGTGGGAGTGATGATGGTGATGCTTTGAATAAGTGAGTGTGTGTTGAAACAAGGCACGCTGATTAGCGATGATCATTAGGCTGATTCCTTCCCCAAGCCTGCAGGCGCCGGGAGAGAGGCAAGAGGTGACACTGCCCTGGGTATTCATCTGCCTGCCCGGGGCTGCGCAGGGATGCTGCAGTCATGCAGCTGCCTCCCGTGGCCAGCGGCAGGTCTGAGTCACACAGGGAGCGTGACAGTCACCCAGCCTGACTCACCACCCTCCGACCCGAGCGGAGCCGGGATGAGCTCCATGGCACACCCTGCTCCCAGGAGGTGCCCTGCCCCTGCAGGATTGCTGCTACGGGCACAGCCACGGAGCCCCTGCCTGGGGGCAGCCTGTGGAATCACTGTGACCCTCTCAGGCCAGGAGCAGAGGGTCTTTAGCTGTCCTCTCAAAGGGAAAATGGGAGCTCTTCATTAAACAAGTAATCTGCCTGAGTAGCATCCCTGGCTAGACCTGAGCATGCACAGACCTTGTTTTGCAAGAAAAGGACTGTGTCCTTCCCTCCAGCATCCCTCCATATCTTTGCAAGGCTGAACCAAGTGAAAAAGTCCTGTTTCTAAAAGAGATTTCCCCAGGCATGCTTGTGCTCTGCATTCCAGCTGCTCCTTGTGGATGGCACTAGAAGGGATCTGCTGTTCCTTCCAGTCTCCTCTCTCCTGCCTCCAGCCAGTCACTAGATCTCAGGATCCTGCAGCACTCGCTCCCAGAGCCAGCAGCCAAAGGGAATTTCTCCCTGTGATCCAGCAGATGCTGAAGCAGAGTGCATGGATGCTCAGATAAAGCTCTCCTGGCACTGCAGTGGATGGGGTGGCAAAGACATGTCCAGAAGAAGGTGGGGAAAAGCGTGAGGGAAATAAGATACATGTTTGGACCTGATTTAGGGCTCTGTTAGGGAATTTAAAGAGCGGGTAAGTGCCTCAGCTGGGCAGAGAGCAAAACACCTTCCTGAGTAAAACTCAGGGCCTTTCTCCAGCCAGGTTGTCCATGGCATCAGCAGTCATTGCTGCATAAATGCAGGGGAAGTGGGGAGGGTGATGCTGAGAGCAGTCTGGTGAGGTCAGGGGCTGAAACACTGGCAGAGAAAGGCCTTTAGCAGGGCATAACTTTAAATTTTCACAAAAGTTCTTCCTCCAGACCTCCTCCAGGCTGGAGAAGGAATGTCAGCCCCTTCCACACCCACCTGCACGGTTTCCAGCCCTCCTGCAGCTCCTCCACCAAGAGCTGCTGGCTCGGGCTGTGCAGCCCTTGCAGACCTGCAATGTGTGTTTGCAGAGTGCTTGTCCAGCTGCCTGGCACTGACCAAAGTCCAGGCTTTGGTCTGTCTCAGAGAATTATGTACAAACGCTGCTTGGGCCAAAAGGGCTTTGTTTTCACTAGTTTCTTTCATCCTCAGCACAATATCCTGGCTGTGGTCTTTGATCATTTTTCTTCCTCCCTCTTGATTTTAATAATTTAAATCTGCCCTCCTTAATCCACATTTCATTCTGTGGCCAGATAAATAACCAAGCAAGGTTGAGAGACTGAGTCATCAGAAAATCCAGGTTTTTTATTTGGTTTTACTTTATTTTGCAGGACTTTTTCTTTAGTTTGCAGGTCACATTGTTGCATAGTCACAACACCAGGAGCAAATAAAAGTCTCTAGAAGAACTTACACCAGCAGAATATGAGTGATTAAAACAAGTCAGTTGTCCCCTCACAGAATCCAAAGAACACAGAGCTCTCTACGTGGCAGGCACTGGCAAAGAAAATCAGGGACACAAACATTCCCAGGATCCCAGACATTCACTTCAAACAAGTTTCAAGGAAGGTGGTAGTTGAAGAGGCTTAAAGCAAATGTTTAAAAAGCAGGTGAAATGAAACATCTGGACATAACAAGGCTCACCCTTGAAACACAAAAAAATCAAGAATTAGGGTTGGTACATCTTTCCCTCTGAAACAGCTGCACAAATCCTCACCCCTCCAAGCATGGTCTCTATCTGCTCTTCCTTTATTTTTTTTCTTTCCTGTTACTGTTCTCCAGCTTTCCACATTCCCTGCTTGCCCGTGGGAGACCAGTGAAAGCCCAATTTCCTGCTGTAAGATTTATGCCCAGTCATGGAGCAGCTGGGAACATCCCAGTCCCTCACCATCAGGGCACTGAAGTCTCAGCTGTCACTCAGTGGGGACAGACCTGTGCAAGACACCAGACATGGTGGAAAAAGTAGGAATGTTCCTGGAGTTCTGATGAAGAACTAACAGCTCTCTGTAGCACCTTTCTGATCCTGTCTCTGCCTGGTTGGACAAGTTCTAAGTAGGATTCATACAACCCACTTGGCTATGGAAAGGCTGAAGGAAAATAGTGCAATACCCACAAACATGGGAAAAATGTAAGGATGGTCAGCAGAGAAAGCAGCCCCTCCTGGCAGAGGTCTGAGGGTTGCTATGGGAGTTCTCTCTTCCCATCCTATCAGAGTTTATTCAGAAAAAGCCAACAGGGTCCTGGCTGAGCAAGGTGGAAAAGGGTTAATAGAGACAGATCCTCACCTCTCAAGTGATGTTCTTGGTGTTTGGAAAGGTGCAGCTTAGGTAGTGGCAAGTTTTTAGCAGCTGTTATGTTCTGTGAGTGCTGGTGGAGTTGGGCTGGAACTAAGGAAAGTGTTGTGCTTCCAATGGATATTCCAGGCTGAAATGAGTCAGAAACTGGAGAGTTCCCAGAAAACATTTATTCAGCCCTCTGAGCCAACTTGAACAAGTTCCCCAGAGGGGTCCAGCTCATTTCACTATGATTTCGGTATTTTGTAAAATGTCTTTAAAATTCTTTCAGAGCAGCATAGTTAACGTGCCTCATTTTGTAAATAATTTTTAAAAGAGCATCAGAGTGTTCGGCTACAAATACAGGAGCACAAGACACAGCTGTCAGGATTTATTCTTTGTCATTTTAATCAAAATGGAGTCAAAGCTGACTTAAAAATATTTCTTACCAATTTAGAGAGAAAACAGTTCCGTTACAAAAATTTCAGACGAGACCCAGCCTGCTTGAGAGCTGAACCTGCTGACAATGAATCAGCACAGTTTTGCTCTTGCAAGCAAAGCTGGAGCAGGTCTTGGTGAGGACAGGAGGGGAGTTTCTGGCTTGGTTTAACTGCCTTTTTCTGGGATGGTCCAAAATGAAGGACACGTTGTGGATGCCATAATGAAATCCCAGACCAGCTGTTACAGGCTGACTCTCCCTGTGAAAAGGGTCTTGGCTTTCATCTGAACTCCACTAGTGGGTTTGACCTTGGCCTTGGACAAATCCCGGTGACAAAATCAACACGGAGGAGTGAATATTGACCTGCGAGTCAGGCAGGTCTGTCTCCTCTGCTGTGGACTTGAGTTTTGACTTGGGAAGTCCCTTTACTTCCCTCCTTTAGGTTCCCTTGGATTTGTGGCCTTGTGGTGGCAGGAGGAGCCACACCTCGGATTCATGAAGGATGTGGAGATGCTGGCACGTTGATAGGAAAAGGGGTTTCCCCAGCAGCATCTGGCCATCTGGAAATGCAGCTGAAAAAGCTGCCCTTTGAAATGCCAAGTCAGGCCGGACACAGCTGTCTCTGTTAAACATTTACCAAGTGTCTAAAGGGCAGGAGTGGGCCACAGATCCCAGTGCACAGGCGGGTGTGGGAGGCCAATGCCCTGACACTTCCCACACAGGGAGAAAACCCTCCCACAGCTGCTCAGCCCATCACAGAGGTTGTGGCACTGTCACACAGGCAAAGAACCCACCTCTGCCTTGGGAACTGCTTGCATGGATTCCTGGAGGCTGGATGAGGACTGGGAGGGAGCTGGGTATTGCCACATGCTGACTCTGCTCACATGCACCTTCTGGAAGCTCCTGCTGCAGCCAGCACCGTGGAGCAGGAGCGGGATGAGCTGCAGATGTGTCCCCATGCTGCAGCTCTTGTCACACCCGCAGTGCCGTGGCTGAAGAGGCATCCCCCAAAGAAGGGACACAGGAAAGGGAGGCTCAATTTGTTACCACATTGCTGCCAGCTCCACAATGTTTCCTCCAGGACGCCAAAGCCAATTTTGTTCAGAGTCCGTAAATTTCTCTAGTTAAAATCTAAGATAAAAACATTCCCAGCTGACACAAATTGTGACAGAAAACAGCAGTGAACTCTTACAACTGCTAAGAACGGACGTGACAATGGAAAACTGAGCACTGGAGGACCACACAGCCCTGAAGGGAGAGGCCTCTTCAGCCTCCATTTCATATCCAGTTCCACACTCTGCTGGAAGCTTGCAAAGTTTTGTAATGCACAATCCATAGCTGCCCAAGCACTTTTCCCAAGGAGGGGACCCATAGGGAGGAACCACTATCCAAAAGCAACAGAGGAGATTGCAGACAGACCATGGCTGATGTTGGCTGGGTTGTTGTGTTCAGCTCAGTGTGTGGTTCTTGATGCTTGTAGTGAGAGGCATCTGTGCTGGAAGGATGTCACACACCAGCCATTCCAATGTCTGGTGGAAATAGTTTGCTTCTGGCCTGCAAGATTGTGGAATTTTCCACTCTTAAGGCAATACCAGCGTGCTTTGTCACCGGGTGACAAAGAAAACCTCTCCTTGTGGTGCATGAGGACACCATGGCAGTGCCGAAAGAGCCTCTGGCCACCATGGGAGCAGCAGAAGGGATTTGGTGAGCCCAGGGTACCCCACAGCTGTGCATCCCCTCAGCATACCACTCCCTGGCCCTGTGCGGGGAAGTCTTGCTATTTCAAGCTGTTTTTTCCTCTTCTCCCATTGTCCTGTCAGGCTGCACAGGAAATATGAGAGCAGCTATTTCCTTGCTCCATTTGTTGAGTTGATCCTACATTCCTCCCCAGCGAAGAACTTCCCACAGCCCAGAAAGGCCCTCTAAACCCAACACCCCAATGAACACAAGGTTCATTGGCCAAACTTTACGTTCTCCATTTCATGGTTAATCATTTTCACTGCACGCTCCACCTACAGTAGCTTTGCAGGGGTCAGCTTTGGACTGAACTGTCTGAACGATTTGCTGACCCAGGATAGTGGTGCTGGGGGGAGGGATGGGCCTGGGGAGTCAGGGAAGGTCTCCTGCACCTGCCTTGTTTTTCTTTCTCACTCCATCCTTGGAGACCAGAAATGCACATGATGATCCAGCAGCAGCTGAGACAGCTCCTGCCAGAGAGGAAGGTGGACACTTCTGCTGCCCTCACCCTGCTCGGCGGCTCCGTGGCAGCCCTGGTGGTCTGGAAATGGCTGGGCAGAAAGATGATCCAGAAGAAAATGGAAGAGGCTCGGAGGACCCGGGATGAGGGCATGAAGAAAATGGCAAAGGCTGTCCAGCAGTTCAGGGAGCAGGTAACTCATCCTTCTGGGGGGTCTGAGTCCCACCGGGGTGTCTGCTGATGTTGTCCTTCAGCTCCTCCTTCCAGCTCATGGCCCCACAGCTTTTACAACGAGGAGATGTGCCAGCAGCCCTCAACAAGAGGAAAGGCTGCCTTGGGAGAAAGGGAGAGTACTGCCCTCCTCAAGCTGGATGAGGTGTGGGGGGAGTCCCCAGCCTGGGGAATGTGAATTACTCACTGAGAAGAGGTTTTTGAAAAACACAGGTGATGATGCACCAGATCTTTCTTGATCCAAACCCCAATTCTTTCACGATCTACAAATGTCTCTTCTTGATAACGGATAGAAGTAAGAAAGCTTTTTACTCTACTTAACTCTACGTTTGCACATCTGTTCACACCCCTATACCTCTGTCTCTAAAACCTCACTTCTGGATGGCTCTTGGGGTGTCTCCAAAAGAACTTTTGCAGCATTCCCAATCAGTGGCACCTCCCATCAGGCTGCCCAGCAGGTGCCTGGTCTAGCAACGTTAATGAAGCACAGCATTTTCAGTGTCCTCTGGGAGCCACCAGGACGTGACATGGGGGTGAATGAGCCAGGCATCCAACCAGCACTGCCCTGAATTCCTACTGCAACACTCATTTCTAACCACCTTTCCTTTCTGCTCCATTCATTTGTGAATATATACCTAGAGATAAAGCATACCAGCTACAAGTGATACATATCTCTACAACCTTTTCTCTTATATATCTATATCTATATCTATATCTATATCTATATCTATATCTATATCTATATCTATATCTATATCTATATCTAATCTATAGAAATAGAAATAGAAATAGAAATAGAAATAGAAATAGAAATATAGAAATATATTATATAAAACCTCTGAAAACCTGGTGGCACTGAGAACTGACAGTCTTCTTTACCTGAGTAGACCTTGCCCACTTGTGAGTCCCTGCTGACTTCCTTGCAGTTTGATGGGCTTGAGCTATTAAATGTTTATTCTCAACCCAGGCTGTCGGATCTGGGACACACTTGTCCTGTACTGCCTGTATCTGTCCTGAGGGATGAAAGGATAGTCTGAGACTTGGTACCTTCTGCCCTGGGCAGTGTTTGTTCAGCTGAGGTTATGTCTTGGACAGTGGGTAAGTCCCATCATGCCAGGAGGAAGGCACTGCCATGTCCTCTGCTGCACAGGATGGACAAAGCCCTTCTACACCTGGGTTCCTGTGTTTGCATCCTGTTTGTGATATCCAGACTCAGGATAAAACACTTGGTAGCTCAAGGTCTGAACCCCCACATGCAGGATCTGCCTTTCCAGCAAGCTCTGTTGATAATGTTGACAAAACTTAAGAGCCTTATCCTCTGAGCCAAAGGGTAACTGGAGCTGCTGCCCTGGGTCCCCTCCATCTTCCCTCTGCAGGTCCCCAGTGTCCAGACAGATGCCATCCTGTCCCTGCCCCTGCTGGAACTCTCTGGAAGACTCCGGGAAGGCTCTCTGTCCCCCAGGACTGTCCTCTACACCTACTTAGAGAAGGTGGGTGTCTGCCCACAGTAATTTGGACAAAGAGAAACTTTTACATTCTCCATACCATGGTGTGTGTGCTGGTGGCTGAAAAGGCTTGTTGGAGCTGGATTATGACAAGCCTTTAATATAGCAGATATTAAGAGAAAAATATGCTCTGTGTCCCAGGTCAGATCCATCACTGGGCAATCCTTTGAGATGGCTTGAGCTGGGATGCTCTGGGGAGGAGGTTGTTCACCCCATATTTTGTAGATAAAGGTAGCTACTGAATGGAGCTATGCAATGATGCTGTTCCTATTTAACACCTATTTCTCCACATGTCCAACAAAGGCCCTGGAAGTGACCCAGCAGACAAACTGCTTGCGACACTTTATCCCAGAGTGTGAGGAGCAGCTCCAGGAAATACAACGGCACAAGGAGAAAGGGCTGCTCTACGGCATCCCTGTCAGCATCAAGGATCACATTGGCCACAAGGTTCTTCCCTTTGCGCTTGTGGAGTGTCCCATCGTGGGCTGGGCTGGGTGGTGAAGTGGTGGGACACAGAGAATGGGAAAGGGGCCCAATCCCTCCCTGCCTGCACCACAGGAAACCTGGCTGTGTCTGAGGCAGCTGCAACCCAGTGGGCACTCACTCACTTACTTACTCACTCACTCACTCACTCACTCCCCCCATACCCTGTGGGATGAGGGAGAGAGAATAGAAAGGGTAAAAGTGAGAAAACTTGTGGGTTGAGATAAAGGCAGTTTATTAGGTTAACTGTGCACACAAGCAAAGCAAAACAAGTAACTCATTCACCACATCCCATGGACAGGAGGGTGTTCAGTCACACACAAGAGAGCAGGGCTCCATCATGTGTGATGGTAACTGGGACAGGCCATAACCCCAAACATCTCCCCTTCCTTCTTCTTCCCCCAGCTTTATATGCTGAGCATGACTCCATATGGTATGGAAGGTCCCTCTGGTCAGCTGGGATTAGCTATTCTGGCTGACCCCTCCCAGCTTCTCATGCACCCCCAGCCTGCTCACTGAGGTGAGGCCATGCAAAAAGCTGTGCAAGACCTGCTCAGTGGTAACAATAACATCCCTGTGTTATCAGCACAGTTTACAGCACAAAATCCAAAACACGGCCTTGTAGTAGCTACCGTGAAGAAAACAAACTTAACCCTAGCCAAAAGCAGCACAAAACTCCATCAGCAAAAAAACCCCAGGGGTGAATAGTTATAGACATAAATAATTTCTCCTCTGATACGTGACACAGTACAGGCTGCACTAAAGTTGAGGGTTTTAAGCCCAAAGCAAGCCCCAAATACCAAGGCTAAGTGAAAAAGGCTCACTCTCTGTTTACTGGGATTATTCCTTCCCTGAACATCCACTGGTAGGTTCACTTGGACAGCAGGACACTGGGTTTGATCCCGAGCTAGTGTACCTATGGAGTATGGAGTTGCATTTGGGTCAGGGAAGAAAAGAGCATGGAAAAGAGCAAGGAGAGCTTCAGGAGGAGCTTTAACTCAATGAGTGCTTGGCAGTCCTCTGCCAAAGATGGGGAGAGGCCGTCCTTGACCCTATGAGCAAGGGCTCACAAGGGAGTGGGTTGGTACCAACACACAACCCCTGAAGGAACACCAGATGATTCTTCCAAAGGAGCAAGGGAACTGCACTGACCGCGTCCCTTGTCACTTCTCCTCTCTGCAGGGCCACTTGGCGACCTGTGGGCTTGTGCAGTGCCTGGACACTCTGATGGAGGAGGACAGCGTCCTGGTCAAGGTCCTGAAGAGACAAGGGGCCATCCCATTTGCAATGACCAACGTGCCACAATCCCTCTTCAGGTGACACAAGTCATCCAAAATCTTCCCTCTGGTTGTGCTTCTGAAGGAAAAACCCAGCCTGTAGGTCCCTGGACAGGCTCCTCCCTGGCTCCTGAGACGTGGCCTGGAGAGTCCCTCTTCAATTACCTGGCAACAATCTCAACTGAAAGAGCTGTCAGATGAGATTAAGAGGGGGGAAAACCTACCACGGGTTAAGAGAAATCAAGTGCACTTGTGCATGGGAGGGAGAGCAGAGGCTTGTGGAAATGAGCTGAGTCCTGAGGGATTTGTGGGATAAAAGGATGGCGTCGGTTTTGCCACACAGGCTCTCTGCAAGGGAAAGCAAACACACCTAAGGCATTCGGCTGTTCCTGACAGCCCTTTTGTTGGCTTTCTTCTCCTCAGCTACGACTGCAGCAACCCCACTTTTGGCCAGACCTTGAACCCCTTCAACCACCAGAAGAGCCCTGGGGGCTCCTCGGGCGGGGAGGGAGCTCTGATCGCAGGGGGAGGCTCCATCCTGGGCATCGGCTCCGACCTCGGTGGCAGCATCCGCCTGCCCTCCAGCTTCTGCGGGCTCTGTGGCCTCAAACCCACGGCCGAGAGGCTCAGGTGGGTGCTGGCTCTGCCCTTCCAACCCCGCTCATGGTCAGGCTTGGCTGAAGGGGCAAAGTACTGGGCTAGTGATTGGAGGGAAGAGCCAGGGTGGCTTGTAAAGGGTGACTTGCTTTGCTCAAAACCTCTCTCAGGAGACAGCGTGGTTGGATTTTGTGGGAAATGGGAATATTTTCATTGTAAATCTAGCCTGGAGTTAAAAGTAAAAGGGGGTTAAAGTGGTTAAATAATGCCAAAATATAACAGTTTTGGTTAAACCAAAGCTAAGATTTGTTGGGGTTTAGGTTGGTTTGTTTGTTTTATTTTGGCCAAAATTTTCTGTTTTGCATTACTCAATTCAAATTTTTGAAATAATTTCCTTCTGTTTCTGGTCCTGAGCTGGAGACCCCACTATGATATTCAAACATATTGGGAATATCTCCCCATTACTGAAATGGCAATATACTTCTTTTTCTTCTCCCACAGCCTGTCTGGAGTGACTGGCCCTATCAACGGCATCCTGGCAGGTACATGAATTTTAAATTCCTTTTCCCTATATCCTGTGAAGAGCCTGATGTTCTCCTGGAGGCCAGAGGAAAACCTGAGACAACAAAGGCCTGTCTGGAGTCCATCTGAAACTTCCTTCATTGCCTGCTCACCCAAAGGTGGCCGTGCAGAGGGGTGGGCCAGTGTTTGGCACGTCCATCTGCTCAATGGGGGTGTTTGCTCTTGTCCCATCCAGTCCCCTGTGCGCTGGGGCCCATGGCGAGGGACGTGGACAGCCTGGCCCTGTGCATGAAGGCGCTGCTCTGCCAGGAGATGTTCCAGCTGGACCCCTCCGTGCCCCCCATCCCCTTCAATGAGGAGGTGAGGCCTTCAGTCAGCAAGCCCTGGTTCCTTCCAGGGTGCTGCACACCTTCCTGAAGAGGCTGAAGTGCTCCAGCTATCTTTACAGTGCTGATTTTCAGTAAAATAGCTCTCTTTGAGGGCACAATTCATAATTCTTATGAAAAAAAATCCAGGCAAATCACTAGTTCTCCTGTCTGTCTTCTCAGCTGGAATGCAGCTCATTGAACTGAGAGAATCCAGGAAAGAATGGGGAAGAAGTCGACACTGGGAGCAAATAGCTGAGATCTTTAGGGGAAGATAAGACAGGATCAGAAACTGCTGCAGCAAATCTCTTAACTGAGGGCATTTCCTTTCCCTCTGCAGCAGACCAGCTTCAGGAGGTCCTTCCACCTCCATCCTTTGTAGCAGTGGTTGAATCTACTGGTTTGGAGTGGCTGTGCTTCTTCTGAAGGGGAGGCTGGAGAAAAAGCTAGGGGTAGACATTTGGAAAGAGTAACTATAAACAGCAAACCAGAAAATTAGTCACTCCTTAACATTTGGAGCTATTGCCCCCTTCTGCAGTGGGCGTCAGCATGGGAGCAGATCCACCCCCAGCAGGGTGGGTGTCACGAATGAGTGATTTAGGTCACCTAAAGAATCACTGTCAAGGGCATTGGAAAAAGCGGGTTTGAACATAAATTTGCAAAAGGGTGACAAAGTTCGATGACAGGGTTCACTCTGTTACTTATTATGAAGATGGAGCACACAAAGGGAAATCAGCTTAGAGTCACTTGGGAATGATTTGCATGGAGACTGGGGATGCAAAGGACAAGGGTGCAAAGGGTAGGGAAGACCCTCCCATTGAGTCACGAGGTTCAGAAAGGACCCTCTTGCTTTCTAAACTCCTGGCAGAGCCTGGGTACAGCTGAGTCCAGTCCTAGTCCCAGACAGGCCAACAGTTCATGTCTAAGAATTTAACAGGGAAATACAAGGAGTAGGGGAGACCCTCCCACTGCGTGACAATGCTCAGAGAGGAGCCCCCTTGCTTTCTTGATGGAGCGTGCCTATGGGTGGATCCAACCTTAGTCCCAGACCTGGTCAATGGAGCATATCTAAAGGGTTTCACAGCAATCCCATTAGGAATAGGAATGCTAAACTGGTGTCTCTTTGCTCCAGGTGTACTCCAGCTCCACTCCCCTGCGGGTCGGGTACTACGACACCGACGGCTACTTCCCGCTGCCCCCCTGCATGAGGAGGGCAGTGAAGGAAACCAGGCAGGCTCTGCAGGCAGCCGGGCACCAAGTGAGCACCACCACCCCCTGCTCTTTTCCCCAAGGTGTCCCCAGCCTCACTCCTCGCTGAGGAAGTCACTCTTCAGCTCCCAAGCCCAGTTTTGGGATAAATGACCTGGCAAGGGTGTGGGATTAGGTTACTCCAGCCACGTAACACCAGGCAGCGATACCCCTGCCATGGGGAGCAGTTGGCAGGAATAATCTCATGGGGAGATGCCTGGATGGAAAAGGGTTGAACCAGGGCTTCTCTTGGCATGTGGAGCCCAGGGAGGTGCTTCTCTGCCTTTGAGGAATATCTACATTTGGGTCTTGGAAACTATTCACATCCCCAGGCCGCCACATAATCTTGTGTTTTGGTGCAGCTGGTGCCCTTTTCTCCTCCTCGGATCCCCTATGTCATGACTGAACTGTTTTTGAAGACGTTTTTTGCTGATGGAGGCCGTGCCTGGCTGGATGTGTTGTAAGTAGGAGCCCTCTGGCAGCAGTGCTGCCAACACCTCCATCCCCACCCTGCGAGCACGGCGCAGGCACAACGAGCACGGCTCCCCCACCCCAAACAGGCAACACTCAGGTCTCTGAGAAAGGGCAAACAGCTTCTCTGGCATGACCCCATTGTCTTGTCATCTCTCAGCACAGGAGATATTGTAGATCCACGCTTGAAACTACAGGTGAATTCCTGCAAGATCCCCAGGCTGGTGAAGAAGCTGCTGGCTCTGCTTCTTAAACCTCTGGTGAGTCCCTGTCCCTCAGGACAGGAATGGGGGCTTCTCAGGGTGACACAAGTTACTGCACCCCCATGTCATGTCCCTAAGGAACCTCTTGCCTTTCCAGTTTCCCCGCCTGGCTGACTACCTGAGAGCCTTGGCTGGGATGAGGTAAGGTGGCACTGTCCCCAGGGATGTCCATGGAAATGGGTGGTACCTTCTCCTCGAGGTGTCCATGGCTGGGGGGACTGGATTCACAACAAGCTGTGATCTGCTCTCTGCAGGAGTTGTCCTGCATTCCTGGACATGGCTTCACTGCCCCTAGTGATACCCTGACAGGAATGAGGCACTTGAATGGATAAGGTCATTACAGCAAGCCTGTGGAAGAGATGAGTATTAAATTCAGGCCTATCAGGGAAACCTTCTCTCCAGCACTTCCAGACATTTGCTGCTTAATTGCTTGGTCAGATGCCAAAGGAAACCCTAGGAACATTGTGAAAGCTGTATTGTTTTAAACAATAACTAAAATCACCAAGGCTTATCAACCCAGAGGACTCTTTAAGCAATTCCTCCTCCTCTTAAAGCTTAAAGATGTTGGTATGATTTCCACCTGCAGGTCAGTGAAGGAGATGTGGAATCATCACCATCAAATACAGGTGAGTTTTGGGGACTTTCCTCTCTGGCATCATGCTACAAGTTGAGGCTTTGTGGCAAGTGCCAGGTCAGAGAGTCATCAGTTTGGAAAGGGACTGTGCAGGGGAGGGGTGACTGGGGAGGAGACAGGATGGAGGGAAAGGCACAAAAGAAGGGCAGGAATGGCGTAGATGGGCTTTTGAGTCAGCCCAGACAGGACTTCACTGGTTGCCTGCAGTGCTCGTGCCCAGGCACAGCGAAGGCTGCCCTGGGAGTGGGGATGGCTAAAGCGGGACCTTCCAAATTCCTGGCCACAGTCTGGCCACATGCTGTGGGGGCAAACACACACTCCTCTGCCTTCTTCCTTGAGCACCACTGCCTGCTGCTGCCTCCTCAGCTGTGCCTGGAGAGGCTGAGATGCTCCAGGCACGGACATGGCTCCATGACATCCCCCTCTCCTCGCCAGGTGTACCGCTCCCAGTTCATCGCCCGGTGGAAGGAACTCCAGCTGGACGTTGTGCTGTGCCCTGTCCTGGGGCCTGCCTTCACCACGGGATACCCCGGGAAAGTCATCAGTAAGTGAGTCTGGGGCCTTCCCAGCAGGGCAGAGAACCCCACTGGCTGAGACTGGAGGGAAACATCCACTACCATAGAGCTTCACTGCCCACCCAAGCATTCTATGAGAATTAGGAAGGAAAAGTAACTACATAGAGCTCTCTGAGCAGGTGGAGACAGGAACATAGTTCTCAGGGGCTTCAGGGAACATGGAATGTGTAAGCTTGAAGTAAGACAGGAGGCTCTGACTGCCAGCATCCTCTCCTGCTTCTCCCAGCTGCCATCTCCTCCACGATGCTGTACAATGTCTTGAACTTCCCCGCCGGGGTTGTTCCCGTCAGCACCGTGACCGAGGCTGATGAGGAAGAGCTAAAGCTTTACCAAGGATGCTGTGATGACCCCTGGGACCGGACACTGAAACAGGTATGGGGAATGGTGGAGCAGAGACTGCTGATAGCTGTTCAGGCAACAGTTTCACTGATATCAGGAGCTACTAAATAGCTCTATCAGTATGGGCACAGTGCAAAAAAATTCGTATCTTCTTTATACATCCCTTGCTAATCCCCAAATCCACCTTGAATACACCCCTTGCTCTTCTCCTAAGCCCCCACTAAGCTTTGGGGGGTCCAAAGGATCTCCCCCAGGCTGGGTAGGCTGAAGCCAGCAAGGAGCTGTGCAGCAAAGCTTCTGGGAGCAGGTCCTTGTGACAGCCACAGCCCACAGCACTGCACTGCAGTTTCCTCCTGCTCCATGATGCCTTCAACCAGGCCCAGGCTGTCAGTGGAGCATGGACAGGAATGAGGATGCTGAAGGAAAAGGGATGTGCCTACAAGACAGCTCAAAGCAGAGCTGGCTGAGGTGTGTGGGGGAAGGTGTCTCAAACACGTTACCCAAGATTTGGCAACCATTACTATCACAGAAGAGTAAGAGCCTTCCCTCTGCCCAGCACACCAACAGGGCTCAAACTCCAACCTCCCCACCCTCCGGGATGAGCCACAGGCCTAAACAAGTTCCCAAAAGCTGCTGGAGGTCTGAGCCCCCCAGGTGACCCCTCGCTCTCGTGCACCCGCTGCAGGCTGTGTCAGGAGCCGTGGGGCTGCCCGTGGCCGTGCAGTGCGTGGCCTTGCCGTGGCAGGAGGAGCTGTGCCTGCGCTTCATGAAGGAGGTGGAGACCCTCAGCCGTGACAAGAGAGTGGCATAGTCCCCATGGTCCCCACAGAGAAGGGACAGCACTGCCTGACTGTCACCAACAGTGCAGAGACTACACTGAGGAGGGGAGGAGGAAGGAAACACCACCTCCTGACCCCCTCCTTGCCAATAAGCACAGATCCTGTAAGGAACCAAGATGTCCTGCAGGACTGGCTTAAGATAGGTTCAAACAGTGATAAATCTAGGAACTGCACCTTCCTGCAAGGATGGCCATGGATGTGGGTTCAGCCCCCACCCCCATTTTCATCAGGGCTGCCTCCTGCAGAAGCAGGGCAGTGCTGAGAGGAAAGATTACAGAAGCTCAGTAGTATTTTCTTGCTGGCACTGGAGTAAGTTCATATGGATGTAACTATGGGCTGCCCCATGAGGAATACAGCCATGTCCACCCTTCCCATCACCGTATTTTGCTCACAAAAATAAAAATGTAACTATTAAGCAACACTTGTCATAAACTCCAGTAATCCTTCACTGATGGTGATGATCCTATAAACAAAGTTACTACTCAAAATCATACAAACACCTGCCCACTGACATTAAATGGCATCTAGCATGGGAACATGCACACTTATCCACAGCCCTCCTATTCATGAGGGATGGCAACAGTCACTGGCCTCTCCACAGCACCAGATCTCCAGCATCCTAAGCACATTTCCAACCCTACAGGAGGGGCACTCAGGAACCTCTCATTTCAGCACCTCAGGCTGCTCTCTCTGAAGGCAGGAGATAAGCAGAGACAGATGCAACTCATTTATGCAGATGGTGAGATCTGGGACAGACTGAGATCCCCAGATGGTGTTTGTTAACCCAAACCTGCTCATGTAGGATCAAAGCAGTCAGACAGGAGGAAGAGAGCAGGGTCATTTATCCTGTCCCACACAGATAAATCGCTCCCTCTGATAAGACCTCTCTGTCTTTCCTAGATTAAACACCTCAGTCTCAAACAGATAAATACTCAGGAAACACCACAGCAGGTCTTTTTCATTTATTCCCTATGTCTGCAGTAAAAAAGCAGACTTCCTTTGGGACATTCTACTTAGAAAGAAAAATAAATATAAAGCAGTTCTGCTTTCCCCTAAATATTGGGGTATTTCCTGACAGCAGACGGACAGAGTCTATTGCTCCTTCTACATCCGACGTAATTTGCAGAAATACATCGGCCCGAAGTTGGCTGTGAGGTGAGGCAGGACAAGCTCCCCGAGCCGGCAGTCCGAGAAGAAGGAAAACGTGTCCTGGAAGAGCATCCGGAAGTGGCTCAAGTCCTCAACGTGGATACTGATGTTGAACTGGGCTTCTGCAATCTCCAGCGCCCTCTCGACCACACACTCGTTCTGCAGCGGGGACAGGGAGCAGGTGGAGTACACCACCTCTGCCCCCGGCTTCGCCGCCAGGATCCCAGCCCTGCAGGCAGGAGGAACACACCCACTGTCACAGGATGAGGAGGGCTCTGAGGGAGGGACATGGGCATTCCCACCCGCTGAAACTGGGAATCCTGCAGTCACATCCAAGGGAACAGGGTATGAGTAGGTACAAGGGATGAGACTTGCAGTTCACATGCTGCCATGGGACTCTAATCTGTTTCCTTATTGGCACAGCACACAGTGAGCCCATCCAGCCTTCCCAGCACCCCATGTCCTCCCATGTGCTGGGAGAGGTGGGCATGCAGAAATCCTCCAGGGTGGACTGCCAGCACCCAGGAGATCACCACCCAAAACAACTGTACCCATCCTGTTCCTTAGACCCTTCTCCCTGTATCCTACAGCTACTGCTGGGGACAGAAGGACATGTGATCTGACCAACAACATTTACACTTTCTTAACTTACTGAGATTTGATGTGGTCCAACTACTGCCAGAAAATTGCATGTGGTTTCCACATTTCCCAGTTGGGACAGACAGAGTAAGGAGAGGTTTCAGTGCTGGAGAGCTGCTCCCAGCACCCAGGGAACACAACACAACTGAGATCACTCACATCAGCAGCTGCAGCTGCAGCATGGGCAGCATCTGACGCTCCTTGGTTCGCCTCTTGTGGAAGATGTTGTTGTCCTCCTCCATGGCAGAGTGTCTGTCTGTCGTGCAGGGTACATCCACCAACACCTGCAGCAGCAGAGGTCCCACCTCAGCCCCCTGCCCAGGTCAAGCTCAGCGAGTCCCCTTGTGCAGCCAGCCCCGTGCCCACCTCCTCCACCCCTGCCAGCAGCTCTCAGTGCCCGAGCACACGTGTGCACCACACTGAACTGCAATCGTCTGGCTGCTTTGGCATTTTGGGAATGTGCAAAAATGGTGGAAAACATCCCGCACTAACTCATGTCCTCATTTAACATCCCTGCTCCGTGTGTGTCCCTGGCAATGTTCCTGCAGCACACACAGGCAGTGCTGCTGCCGCAATGCCTCCCGGGGTACCCAACCCAGCCCCAGGAGTACCCAGCCCAGTCCCTGGAACATCAAACCCAGCCCCTGGGGCTGGGCATGGATGAGAAGCCAGAATTATCTAATCTTCACATTTAATCCCTTCCAGGTGATGGACAAGAACAGGATTTCTACGGGGTATTACACAGGCAAATAAAGGTACAACTCCAGATGCACATATGCACCACATCCTGCAGGAAGGGACAGCAGCAGGAAATATTACTCCTTATGTGGCTTGGTCTTCTCTCTTTCTCTGCATTTAAGATTATGGAAAACTACACAATTATATGGTAGGGTAAGTGCTGTCTTCCTCAAAAAGAGGAGGAAGTGAACTTAATGGGTTTGTCTTCACTGGTTCCCAAACACCTACCTTATGGAAAGTGCCACCTTTCACCTGGTCCCAGTCCCTTCCATCGTAGGACGTGACACTCACAGTATCCCTGACTTCTCTGGGGACATAGCTTTGGAGAATCTGGTACAGCCTCTTCGTCCGGGAAATGGAGATGTCGTTGGCTGCCAGGTGCCCTGACAGGACAGAACAGGAACACTGGGAATGTCACTTTTGCAAAAAGACACCTGATTCCCAACTCTTGCACCCAGAAATTATTAATGGTCGGACATGAATGGGCACAGCACACTCCTGCAGCCCTGTTTTACACACAGGAACAAGGGAACACCCAATCCCACTCACCACAAAACCCAGTCTGCAGCAGAGCCAGAGTCTTCCCACCCGGAGCCGCACAGAGGTCGAGGACAAAGTCATCTGGCTGCACGTTGAGTGCCAGGACAGGCAGGAGAGATGCTGCATCCATGAGGTAATAGTCGAGGAGCCCCAGAGCATCTGGCCTGGAAACCATCAGTTTGCGTAACAAAAGCAAATGTTGGAGGGGAAAAGAAAACAAAAGAGCAGTTGCAAATGAGGATGAGGACACATGGAAGCAGCCCCTGAGGCTCGCAAGGACAGGGGCGGTCTGTCCAGGGATGTCTCACCGTGCAGGGCGAAAGCGCGTGATGTCGCCCCTGGGGAAGGTGTAACACTTGATTTTGGAGCTGACGGAGGTGCAGCGCAGTGGTGATGTCACTGCCTGTGTCATCATTTCTGCCTGCATCACAGTCCTGCCCTCAGCAGACCCCTCCTGGCACCCTCTGGCCGCTTCCCCCGCAGCTGCACCGCGCTGCCATTGCTGCACCTTTTGCAGGGCCTCGGAAATGAAATCGGTGGCGTTGAGCAGCTCCAGCTCTTGGGGGACTTGGTCGGCAGCGGCAAAGTTGTTGAGCAGGGCCCCGTACTTCTGCTCACAGAGCAGGCCAGCACGGACCGAGGGCCACAGGGCCCCCAGGTGCAGGCTGTAGCTCGTGTCGAAGTGGTGCAGGGCCAGCCGCGTGGACGGGATGCGCGGGGCCGTGGTAGCCTTGTGGGGAAAAATAACAGAGGTGCTGAAAGACAAAATACCTCGATATCCCAATACCCAGCCCCACAGCCTCCATGTTTTTCTAGGAGAATCCAGCACTGGCTTCTGTGCTTCCAGAAGTCCATGGGGCCTTTCCGTTGTGCGAGTGTGACAGGAGCCGAGGGAATGGCATGAAGCTGTGACAGGGGGGCTTAGGTTGGGTAACGGGAAAAGGGTTTTCACCCACGGGGTGGGTGGGCACTGAAACAGGTTCCCCAGGGAAGTGGTCACAGCACCAAGCCTGTCTGATCTCAAGAAGCATTTGGACACTGCTCTCAGGCACAGGGTGGGATTGTTGGAGTGTCCTGCGCAGGGCCAGGAGCTGGGCTCGATGATGCTGATGCATCCCCTGCAACTCAGCATATTCAGCGATTCCAGGATTCTGTGAATGGCCGGAAGGGTTGGGGGCCCGGGGTGGGAACGGCTGCACACAGAGCGGGCCACGGGGGTGCAGCGAGCGGTGAAATGGGGGAATTAGAGGGGGTTTGCAGTGGGGTCCCAAAGGGTTAGCGGGGACAAAAGCGGGGTGCGAGCAGCGCCGTGGCGTGCGGGCGCTCCGGTCCCGCCCCGGCCGCGCTCACCCACTTCTCCTTGTGCCGGTGCCGGCGCGGCCCCGCTCCCAGGATCGCTCCCGCTGCCGGTATCGCTCCCGGTGCCGGTGCTTTTCCCGGTCCCCGCCGCAGCAGCGCTGCCGCCGCCCGCCCGCGCCCGCCCAGCGCCGCCATGGCCGCGGCTCCTTCCGGGGCGGCACCGGGAAGTGCTCGGGGCACGATCGCAGCGAGCTGCGAGCGACCGGCGCTGGGGGAACGTGGCTGTGCCCGTGCCGGGGGCTGAACTAAATGGGCTTTAAGGTCCCTTCCAACCTAAACGTCCTGCGATTACTGAGCTGGGTTTGGGCATCAGCTGCTGGAAAGGATCCGGCAGCAAACGCGCTCTGCAGCAGAAGCGCACAGGCGCAGCTGGGCCCTGCCCTGTGCCACAGGAAAAAACCAAAACCCCCCCACCAAAACCTCCTGGCATTTACGTGGTACTCATACCCTAATAAAAGTCTGAAATCCGCCAGCAAAAGCACTATGAACCACTACACGGACAAAGAACTGCCAAATTTATAAGGTAGTGGCTTTCATTCCACTTCGAAGAATAGCTGAGAAATTTTCTGCCCCATGAAATATCCTGGTTTTCCTACTACTAAACGTTCTCTCTCGCAAAAGGAGCAGACAGAGCACAGACAGGACAACCCCAAGTGAGCAGAACAGGCTGGTAACTCACACTGAAAGGCTTTAGCTGCCCCCAGGTGACCCTGACCGGGCTTTGACCAGGTGAACCACCACAGCTTTCACAGGCACGTGGTTGGTTTCCCGGGGAAGAAGGCAGAGCTGGCTGCTGCCAGGAGGCTCTTCAGCCGCTGGCAGCAGCAGGAGACAGTGAGGGATAGGTGACAGCTTTCCCCAGAGGGTGGGGAGGAACTTTTCTCTCCTAGAAAGGGGTCACTCCCTTCAGTCTAGTCAGAATATACTGTGTGAACCAAACTGGTCTTGTGGAGCTTGGAAATAATCTTTGTGGCTCTAAGAGACAAATTCTTCCCCATGGGATTGGGCTGCAGCAGCTGTCCATCATGCCAGCCCAACAAGGATATTCCCACAAGTGAGAAAAACTCTCCCCCCTTGAACTGGGCTCTAACACCCACTGATTTCATCTTAACCCAGTACAAGTCAGAAGCACAAGAACTAGGAAATAAACACAAGGCACTTCCACAGGAACTCTCAACTTTTAATATGGAAAATTACAGAACATCAACACATTTGTTTTGTTGCTTTTTTTTTTTTTTTTACACAGCTGCACATCTTCCAGGAGCACAGGGGCAGTGACAGGCTGCCAGGAAGCCGTTTCATTCACGCTCAGCACGGAGGATGGACTGCAGGAAGCAGAACTGTGATCCAGGAACCGCTGGCACTGGCTGTGGAAGCAGATGGACAACCATGCCCCCCTTCACTTCAGCTTACTGAAAAGTTTGTGAGCAACCTGCAAAGAGAGAGAGCCCTCAGTAACTCATGGCTTAGGGATGGAAATCAGCAGGGTGTTACCACCTGCCTCCTGGTTTTCTGGGCCACCAATGCACACAGCCCCACAGCCCCTGGCTCTTGTTCTGCAACACATCACTCAAGAAAGCTATTGAGATGGCTTACAAAGCTTTAGCTCAGGTTAAAAAGGTTTAACTTTAAAATGTCAGATACAAGACTGAAATAGCCAAGTACCATTTGCAGAGCACAAACAATGGGTTTGAGTTATTTAACTGTTTAATAACATACCGAATCCCAGCTAGATCTATTGTAACACGAAGGAACCAAACATTACACGAGAAAAAGCGACTGAACCAGCTACCACAACTCCCACTCGAGCTGGCAGCACTGCCAGCAGCGTTGCCGAAGGCTCTGCTCAGGCACTGCACTCACACAGTGGTCCCTGGCGTGCAGGAAGTCGAAGAGCTCCTCTGTGCACTGCTCCTCCGTGTCGGAGCGGGAGGACACCCGCGCGTCACACAGCTCCAGCCGCTCCCGCGCCTTGACGCATTTCTCCGTCTGCTCGCAGTGCTCCCGCAGCGTGGTCAGGGGGTCCTGCGGACACGGGGCCGCGCTCAGCAAGGGACACCCCCGCACGCCGCCTCCCCCCGCGCCCCAGCGCCGTAACAGGAGCCCCGCAGCCACACCGCAGCCCGGCCTGCCCACGGAGCTCCGCATCGCGGGCACCGCGCGGCCCGGCCCGAGCCCCCGAGCCTGTCTGTCGGCGCTGACGGCCCAGGCAGCCGCGAGTCCCCGCCGCGGCTCCCCGTCTTACCACGAGCTCTTCCTCCTCCTGCGGAAAGAAGAGAGAGCAGAGCGTTACCGGCCGCCTGCCCGCCCGTGCGGGGGAGCGGTGCGGGCCCGCCGCCGCCCCGCGCTCACCTCGGGCTCGCCGCGCTGCCCCATGGCGCTGCCGCCCCGCAGAAGGACTCGCCAGGGTCACCCGCCGGAACCGCCGCCGGTCACCGCGGAAGCGCTCCCTGCGCGGGGCGGGGCTCCGGCCCGAGCGCAGCCCTTCCAAACATGGCGGCCGGCAGCGGCCGCGCGTGTGGCCGCGCCGAGATGGACACGGCTGCGCTGCCTGCCGTTCCCCTCCCTTCTTCCTGCGGGGCTCGG
>VZTJ01001153.1:555120-585812 GCA_013397795.1 Orthonyx spaldingii | reverse complement strand
CGCCGCCTGCCAAGATGGCGGCGCGGGCGGGCGGTGCCTGAGGCGGCGGCGATGGCGGCGGAGAGGCCGCGCACGCTGTTCGCGCTGAGCGCGGTCGCCGTCAGCCGCAGCATGGCCGCCCTGGAGCGGGACGTCTGGGGTAAGGCGCGGGCGGCGCGGGACGGCCTGCGGGGCGCGGGGGCCCGGGCTGGCCGCACCCTGCCGCCCTCTCTCTCTGGCTCTCCGCAGCGCTGCCCGGGCACCTCCTGCGGGACCTCCTGCCGCTCCTCACCGTCTTCCATCTCGAGCGGGCCGAGGACGCCGCGCGGAGAGCAGGTGACACCGCCGGGGACGGCGACAAACCCGTGGGGACACCCCCGGGCGGGAGGGACGGGCCCCTCAAACTGATGGGGTGAGAGACTGGGGGGATGCCCCCAAACCTGGCGGGAGGAGCCCCACACCGCAGGGAGCCTCAGATGGAGAGAGGAGCCCGTCTAGGATGGAAATGGGAGCCCCGACCCAGAGGGGTCCCAGGGCCACCCCCCTGCATCCCACCCCCGGGCAGGGTCTGGGGCAGTGCCTCTGGCATCCTGTCAAGCCCCGGAGCAGGACACTGGGAGAGGGAGAGCAGTGAAAGCACCCGGTTGATGATTCGTCCCCCAGGCCTCTCGACGCAGCCCATCTGGCGCAAGCTGTGGGACGACGTGATGAAAACCAGGCCGCCCAACTCAGAGGTGAGGAAACGCTCCGGTGTGAGAAGGGGCTCGACACAGGTGCCCTGTTTCTGCTGTTTTCCATGAGGTTTTCTTTCTGGCTGCTTCCAAGTGATTCCTGACACCTGTTTATAAGCATTTGTAGAGCTCTGGACCAAGGTGTGACCCTGGTAATACAAACATTTTGGGAAACGGGGTTATAAAGGAAGCATAGTGCACAGCCACACCCTTCATCTCGCAACAGTGAGTTTGTCAGAAGAGCAAATCTCCGTCTTCAGAGATCCTCAGTGAAACAGAGGATAAAAACAGTATCTTATGTTTACACCTACACTGGCAAAAGAAAAAGCTGATATCTTGGAAAGCATGAGAAAAATAGAGAAGACAGTGAGTTTGGAGAATGGTTTTATGCAGAAAAACTGAAGCAGCTTCATTGCTTCATCATTGTAAAAGAATCATTAAGAGACAACTTAATGACAGCCTGTAAGTAGATGCTCTGGAAGAAAATTGCTGGTGACGTGAGTTTTAATAGGCAAAAAAAATGGCCCAGCTTTGAGTATGTTTAAATTGGGCCAGAAGGAGGGTGAAGAGAGCAATAGGATTCAGTCAAGTTTTCGAGGAATACACTGAGGAAGGATGCTGAGAACTGGAGAGGTGGTCTCAGTGGAGCTAGCAGGAGGCATTTTTTGGACACCAGGTTAGCAGACAGCAATAATTTATCTTAAAAAGAACAATAAAAATGGATGCTGACTTTTTGTTCCTATGCTGTGTTGTTCAATTGCAGAGCATAACCTGCTGGAGAAAGAAGTTCCTTGAAGCATTCTTCTCCAACGTCCTCCACGGTGTCCTGGACATTTCCTCCGACTGGCGCCTCAACGACCGTCACTTCTCGCCGCTGCTCCACAGCTCCCCGCATGTCTCCCAGCTCACCCTCTGCAACATGCTCCAGGGGGCCGTGGAACTCACTGCCAATCACAACCACAAAGTGCTGGAAAACCTCGCTGGCTCCCTGCAGATCCTGAAGTTCCAGCACCTCCTCTCCTGCGATCAGTCCATCAGGCGCTCGCTGGTTTTGCTCCTTCACAGGCTGATCCACCACGGCTCCGTCAGCCAGGTGGCCGTGTACTCCTGGCCTGTTCCCGACATGGTTCTTCTCGTCCTCATCCTGAGCATGAGCGCTGGGTTTTGGCCCTCGGGAAATGCCCTGGCCTATCACAGCAGCCCCTGTGGCCTTTGCAGAGAGGAGGACAAAGCCCAAAGCTGGGAGTCAGCGCAGGAGGGAGCAGAGAGCGGCTGTAATGCTGAGTGGGAGGGAAGCGATGGTGAGAACCAGAAGGGATCCCTAGATGAGGCTGATGCTTGTATGAACTCTGTCCTCTCTGCCCCCACAAGTCCTCCCCTGCGAAACCCAGCATGTGAGGAGACAAGCAGCAAGGTGCCCTGTGACCACACCAGCATTCAGGGGGGATCTTCCCCTTGTCCTGGCTCAGAGCAGCCATCCTGTCACCCCACTCCTCGAAAGACACGCAGACGGCTGAAACGTGCAGCGGGGAGGAAACGTCGCTGCCTCAGACAGAGCAGGGTACGCTATGCTGACCCAGAAGATCTGTATGATTTTGTTTTTACTGTTGATAGAGAGGATAATTCAGGGTTACTGGACAAAACCAGGACCACAGAAGGAGAAAACACTGAGAACTGGACTAGTTCCTCCCCAGGATCTCCATGCACTGGCCATGCTGGCTGTAAGAAAAGAGGAGGACCTGCTGGAATCTTTTCTCTGAAAGCTGCTCCCCGCTTCCGAAGTGTCTCCACTCTGGAATTGTTCTCCATTCCTTTGACTGGGGACGCATGTCAGACTCTGAGTAACCTGCTGAGCTCCTGGGTGTCTTTAGAAAACCTGGTTCTGTCTTCCAACGGTCAGTGCTGTGAATAGGGCACTTCCTTCCAGCCCTGCTCTAATGGTCTGGCTTACTGCTCAGGTTTACTCTGGAAGGGACATTTGTAAGAATATTGGTGCCCCATCTTGAGAAAGGTGTTGGGCGAGATGTTTAATGAGTGTGAGGACTTGAGGGAGAGAACGGGATCCCTCTGCCCCAGAACAGCCTCTGGCTTTGTGCTTAAATCCCTTCAGAGAGGGCAGAGGTAGAGCCAGATCCCATCTGCCATGCACACCGTGTAGCTGAGGGTGCATAAAGCACTCTGTGAGTTCAGCCTCTGAGCCAGGCTGCCATTGCTGCGGCTCCAGCTCTGCGTGCCGGTGTCTGTACACACACAGCTGACACCTCTCTGTACAAATGCTGTTCCAGACTTGGACGCCAACATCTCGTGCATCCTGTCCGGGCTCCGGGCACTGTCCCGCCGGCCGTGCCGCCTGCGCGTGCTGCGCATCAGCGATGGCTTCTCGCACATGCCCTGCACGGAGCTCGTTCACTGCATCATGAGCACCCTTCCCCAGCTCCACACGCTCTCCGTCGGCTTCCACTTCAAAAACCAGCTGGAGGGCAACAGGCCAGAGGAGAGTCCAAGCTGCAGCGAGGCAGAAATCCCAGGTAGGAATCAGCATTCTGAGTGATGGCCAGGACTTGGCAGGCAGGTAGAGCTGTAAAGGCTTGGGATATACTTCACGCTACACTGTTACGGTGGTTTGTTATTAGGCAATTACAGGCTCACCTTTCTGATTTAGGTGTTGCAGTTTGTCACTTCCAGTCTGAGGTGTTCTGTGGAGCCGGAATCTTGGAGAAAATGTTTTATTGCTGTATCCCAGCCTGCTGCAACATCAGCTTTGTACACGGCCAGTCATAACCTGCTACCTGTGACTGTCTATGGGGAGCTTACCCCACTAGATCTGTAAATTGATTGGGAGCTGCCACTTTGTCCATCCCATTGACTGTGAGGCTGTAGGCCTTAGCCACACCCTTAAGCAGAGGGAAAGCATCCTTTGTTCATCACAGTACCACAGGTGATGGCAAAGCACTGCCCAAGACTTTGGATTACAGCCTGGGAGCTACAGCAGTGTGTGCTCAGCTCACAGGTCTCCCATCACCCTTATTAGTCCTTGAATTAACAGAGAAGCAGTGAGCAAAGCAAGTTTGGAGTGGGGTCAGGAAAGATTTGTGCTCTGGGAAGACACTGACTGGTTTGTGCATTAAAGAGTGACCTTTTCTCAAGCATTGTTGAGCACAGTAGAAATCAAGGGTCTGGCAGGAGTCCTGGATGCCCTGTAAGTGACTGACATCACCCCAGTCTGAGTTGCCAGAGCCCCTCAGGGCAGGGCACGTTGCATAGGCAACTTCTACCAACCTGAAGGGTGGTGGTGTAGGGCATACAGGCTTTCTGCTTGCTGTAGGATCAGCCACACTGAAGACAGGCACTCCAGAGAAAAATCTTCCATTGTTTTTGTTCCCTTAGAAAGCTGCCTGGAGGTGCTGGAGATCCGATTCCCCAGCGAACCTCTGCACACCGCATTCCTGCTGCCGGTGCTCAAGGCCTCAAAGTCCCTCCAGCAGCTGTCCCTGGACAGTGCCAGACTGCCCTGCCCCCAGGAGCTTGGGCTCCTTGTGGATATGCTCAAAGGTACTCTGCTAATTCATGGGCAGCATCACTGGGGCACACAGTGTGGCTTCCGTGCTGTGGTCTTCCATCCTCTAGCATGGAGCCAGCTTAGGCGGGTCCATTTCTTCAGTGTGGACATCCTTGAAGTCTCCCGAGAAAAGGAAATGGGTGTCAGCCATCCCACATGCTACGCTATGTGGATGATACTGCACAGCACAATAGTTCCTTTTTAATTATCCACAATCCAGCACAAGTTACCCCCAGTCTAAGGGAGTTTCTGGGTGTTAGCTGGCAGCTGGGCCAGGGTCTTTTTTCCCAAGGATATGCGGTGCTTTACCTGAGAACTTGTTTTGCTTTTAGAGTGTACTCCGAATTTGAAGAAACTGAGCTTTCAAAATGTCAACCTGGCTGAGCACCAGAAAGAAGTTCTGCTTTTGCTTCAGAATCCTGGCCTGCAAGGTACAGCCAACTCCTGAGTGCTGTTGCTTGGAAAGGTGCTGCCGGTGGCTGCTTTTGGCTGGCTGACATTTAAGAGGGGATCTTTGGACGTGTAAGGTCTAGCCAAATGTCACAGTCCCCAGAGCAGATCTGCAAGTGTTGTCAGAGTGGGAACATGCCTGGTTCTTCATGCCAGTGGAGCAGAGGAGCTGCTGGGTGGCTGGCAAATGCTGCAGGGAAGAGTCTGTAGTCTCAGCTATAAAACAAAGATTTTTAACCTGCAGAGCACATCAGCCCTTACCTAGGTATGCTGGCAGAGTCACTTGCCTGGGTGTGATCTCTGCCCTCTTCCTGACACAGCAGAAGTGCTGTTATATGCAATCCACTGCTGGGGGAGCTTTGTTCTTGCATGTGGGTTAGGGGCTGGAGCTGTCTGCAGAATGTAATTATGGAATAATGAAGCACAGGGAGTACTCATATGCACTGTAAATCTGTTTCTTCACAGAAATCACGTTGGCCTTCTGCCGCCTGTTTGAAAGCTCCACTGCTGAGTTTTTGTCAGAAATAATCAATACAATGAAAAGAAACTCGTCGCTGAAGAGCCTCAAACTGCCTGGGAACCGCCTTGGTGAGTGTTGTGAGTGTTCTGTGGGGCCTTGGAGCAGCTCTCTTGGAGGGAACTCCTGTCAGAACCTCTGAGAGCTGCTGACTGCAGTGTTGAACTTACCACGTACAGGAAAACAGTGGATTAGTTCACAAAATAAGGAGCACTGGATCCATTTTTAAAGGCAGAATTTCAGTTGCATTCAGCAATGTACCAAGAGCCCAGGTACTGTGCAGGAATTGTGGCTGCTTTTCTCTGCAGCAAAAGCAGGTTCCAGCAGGTCTCCAGATTTGACTGAACACTGATCTGCTTCAGACTTTAATGGGAACAGATCCAGCATCAGATGCACTGCCTCTGATTCAGAGGCACAGATTTTGCCCAAGTTTGGGCAATTTATCTTAACAGCTGTTGGCAGCCACTGGAGGGATGAGAACAAGTAAAGGAGGGGTTTGTGTCAAAGAAGTGGAACTGAATTTACAGAAGTGACAGGCTTTTTGGATCACAGGCCAAGTAGAAATGTTGGAGAAATTAATTTCAGATAAATCCAGAATATTGTTTTCTGTTCTTTTAACAAAGTAAAACAGGAAAGATTGGGATAACCTGACTACACTTAATTTCTAAAACAAAGCTGCATCTGGACTTCTCAAACAAAACCAGGATTTTTCTAGGGAAACAAACTGCCCTATCAGCAAATGTTTTCATTGCCTTAAAACACTGTGCTCAGGGAGAGGAACTCACTTGATGCCGCTGAGGGTGCAGAGGTGGACCTTTGTGTTGCAGTCATATGCTTACAGACTCCTTTTTTTCACTGTTATCCCAGCCCTATGGCCACTTAAAATTTAAGACGGTTTCCAATTTACATCTAATAGGTGCATTTCTCTCCTTTCAGGGAATCACAGGCTGGTTGCCCTTGCAGACATTTTCTCTGAAGATTCCTCCTCTTCTCTGTGCCAGCTGGATGTCAGGTATTCTGCTGCTCTAAACACTGAATTTCTTGTTTTGGGAGGGGGAGAACTGAACTGGGCTCTGACAGCAGGAGAACCTGAGCATGGCTCTTCCTACCTTGAAGGAGTATGTGCCCAAGGAAAGCTCAGAGAATGCTGCAATGGGCGTATACAACCTCAGGGACCTCCAGGATCTCTGAGACATTTCACCTTTATAAGAAATCAAGCTCCATCTTTAAAGCAGCTTTGGTTTGCTGCTGCCTTGGCAGCCTCCTGCAGGCCCTCCCTGAACTGTAGGTTAGGACTAACATCCCTACATACTTTTATTCTTGGGCATCAGTATGAATAGCTCTGTTCCCACTGCCCCTGCATAGCAAGAGAATGGCAGATCCTGAGAATGCCTCTGCATTCCTTTCCTCATCTTTGGTCTTCAGTCAGAACTGCTGCTCTCTTCTTACCCTGAATGGCCTTACAGATAGGCAGTAATCTTCATGAAGCACATACGGGTGGCATTCCTGCAATACTAACAACTGCTTTGCCTGATTTTGCCCCTCTTCTTTACATCCTAGTGGCTCAGGTTGCTCAGAGTACACAGGCTTTACAATTTAACCATGGCCATTCCTTCAGCAGGCTTGAAGCCCGATTGTTACTGTGCCCCTGACAAGTCCAGCATGCAACTTGATATTTACACATCTCTGCATGGGAATTGACCTTTTAATCTCCTAGAAACACCAGGACATGACACATGCCCTTCAGATTTTCTCAGCAGGGAGAGATAAATGATCACTTACTGCTGAGTCTTGCACTGGGAGCTGTAGGTGGGGCCAGGCCCCCTTGGTCCAGGCACTTGACAGCTGCTATGAGCCTGAAATGCTCCTGGCACTGCCCAGGCAGCAGCTTGGGTCCAGCAACATTTTAAGGCCACAGGTAGGTCTACTTAAGTCAGTGGTAAAAGATCTGGATAATGAGTTTAACCTGTCAGTTGTTACCACCTTAGTTTAACAAAGTTTCCAGCCCTTCATACTCAATTTTGTTTTTCATGAGAAACACTTTTTGTACTACTGAAGAAAGGTGCACTGTGCCTTGGAACATCCTCAGGTACCTGCACAGGCAGTTACTTGAAGGAACATTTAAACTGCTGAAATTATAGCCTAGACTCATAATGGCTCTTTTTTTCCCCTTCTTCTTTCCCTGGAAAGCTCCAATTGCATCAACGCCAATGGGCTGCTGGAGTTCACAAAGAAGCTGGAAGGCCACATCCAGCAGAGAGGGGGGCAGATTCCACTCACTCACCTCCACCTGTTCCAGATGTGGCTGAAGCACAATGTAGACACATTCCAGGAGGCGCTGCGGCGTCTCAGAGCCGTGTGCAGCGTAGTCAGTGACTCGTGGGACTCCTCTCAGGCCTTTGCTGACTACATCAGTGTCATGTGAGGGACACAGGAGCAGCAGAAAACCCAGCAGCTTGAACCAAGCAATTCTGATTGCACAGCACGGGTGGGGTTTCTTCCCCAGTTCAAGCAGTACAGAGCTGTTCTTTCCACTCTGCTGTTTATTTGAAGAAGGGGTGTGACACTGACATGACCATGTGGGCCAACAGCTGTATTTCCAGGTGATCTAACTCTGGCATCTTTTCGAGTATTTCAAGTGGGACATGTATCAAATGAGCATCTGAATAAACAGTTGTTTATGTCACTGGGTGTTGTGACAAATTTCATGTTGTTTCAGCTAATGCCTCACCAATAACCATCTCCAGCATGGGAGAGACTCACAAGCCATCAGGTTGTGGTCCTTGGCAACCAGGTCTAGGTGATCTTGTTTTTGAGGAGGGGTATTGGACAGTATCACCTGATATACCTTCCAACTTCATCATTCTGTGATCTATGAAGTAAGAACTCCTTCCTCCACTTAAAGGGAGTAGAAAACAAGCTAACAAAGCCCCCAGCCTTGACCTTTTTCATTTGGAAAGTTGTACTTTATACCAAAAATAATTCTTTATGTACCAAGTAGCTTGCTGTTTATTTGCAATCACACTGCCCTTTTCCAGTGTCTGCAGTCATTTTACAGAGGTTTTGAGAAGTTTGTTATTTTGTAACATTTTTATAATAAAATTATAATTAAGACCCATAATGTACCAAAGGGTGAATTTTATTACTGTCATGTAATGTGATCTCATTACAACACTGCAAGATCAGGGGATCCTGCCCATAACAAAGCAAGTGGTTTACAAATGGAGTTACTGGAATAGAGCCTGATTTCCTGCTGCTTGCATGATCTTTCAGGCCAGATGTTCAATATACAAGCTAAAGACATTTTTCCCTTGTACAAAATCCTCTTGTTCCCAAGTAATCAAGCAAAGTTCACATTTCACAGCAAAAATGGATCCTGCAAGTTTTGATCAGCAGCTGTAAGCCAGAGCTGCCAAAGAATAAGCCTGACTGCACATGAGGTGCTATAAAACTCCTGGCTCAACTTAAACCTGAAGACAAAACCTGGCTGAGTAGAAGGCACAGACACCAAAGGCAAGAGAGCCAGTGCTACATCTGATCAAGCATGCAAGGTCCCGTTACTCCCAGTTCCCAAGGGGCCGTTTTTCAGGCACACAACACAACAGCACAGAAAAAAACCCATGGACTCCTTGTTGTTGCAGCAGACTGAACAGTGCCAAGGGCCTTCCAGCCACACAGAAGCCACACTGTTCTGCTACCCCACAGCCACACAACAGCCCAGCATGCACAGCTACCCACTGCCCCTTTCCTTGAAAGGGATTAAAGTGGGGCCAGCTGCCACAGCAGCCTGCCCTTGCCCCCACAGGGGACGGTAACCTGCTAGGGGATCCCTCGCTGCTCCTCGTGGGAGTGATGGTGGAAAGTGAAGGTGACAGCAGCGTCCCACGCAGCCCTCAGCACCGAGTCCTGCAGCCCCCGCTTCTCGGCACTGTGGTGCCACTGGGACAGGTCCGAGGTGCAGTCGGAGCCGGCAGGAGGGGGCCGCACCTGGTGCCCGTTCACACAGCGCCGACACTTAAGCCTGCAACGAGGTCAGTGCAGCATCAGTGCCAGGCTCCTCTGCTGCCTCAGCACATGGGCTGTGCAAAACTGCAGCCCAGGAACACTTGGATTAATTCCACTGGAGCTGGATTTTCAGTTTCTGAATTACTACTGCATTTCATTTAAACACACAACTGGTTTGGTGTGTGTGACAAATAAGGAGTCACCCACACATTGCGAAAAGCTGGGGGTTCTGTTTCTAATGGCAGTCCCTCTTCGTGTTTAACCATGTGGGAATGGTCCAGCAGGACCCAGAGGAAGTTCAGGAGGAGTTTCTCTTGAAAGGTGGGGGATGTTGCTTAAGGCAGATCTCTAGTGACTGCTGCTAACACCTTATTAGTATTGCATCAGGCCTCCTGAATTCAAAGAGCACACCATGCTCCAAAACACTCCATCCTGGCTCCCACCACAGCCACCAGGTTGTGCTCAGGCTGTTTTGGAGATGCGACACCGAGCTGTCACTTCAGGAGACAAAGAGCAGCAGCAGCCCTGCCAGCCAGGGCTGTTACCATGCAGAATGGATACCTACACTGAGCTAAGCTTTGAGTCAGCTTAAAACTAATCCTCTTCACTTCTTGCCTGAACTAAGAGTCTTAATTTTCACAGTGAAGCATTTTTCCTGCACTCCCTGTCCTCTTTCTGGTGGCTGTAATACCACAGGTCTCTGGGCTGGGGGAGAAGGGCAGACAATGGAGAAGAGTATTCTTTTAGTTCCCAGAACAGAACTTGGACTGGCTTCATGAATTCTTAGCCAAAGGAGAAGCCCTGCTATGGAAGCAGTTCAGCATTTGGAGACCACACACCACCACGAAGAGAGCAGTAAGGAAGGACCAAGTTAGGCTCCACCAATTTGAACAGCTCTGATCAGTTTCTCTCTTTTCAGTAGCTGCACTATTTCAGTCTCCAAAACAGGCAGCTACAAGATTGTTTGCTCACTTGTCCAGCCACCACAGCTTTTCTAGACCACAAAAGAGAGGACAGCAAGGAAGTGCTCATGTCTAGGTGGTGAACAGCTTCAGAAGCAGAAACACTCGAGGCTCACTCTCTGCACTTCCTCCTGCTGCCTGGGAAACTCCTGAATTACACAACCAAACCTTTGTTATCCCAGCCATCAGTCACTCAGAATACTCACTTGTCATGGGTGTCACTGGTGGTGGTCTCGTTCAATGTGAAGAGCTCCTTCAGCTCCCCAAGTGAGAAATGCCTTTCTACATCCTGCTCTTCATCCACCACGCAGCTGCTCAGGGCCTTCTTGTGGGTCTGGCGCTGGAATATCTTCTCCTCTATGGTCCCTGTCTACAGGCAAGTCAGAGATGAAGCACAGTTGGAACACTGGTGTTAAAGGAGCTCTACATGGGGAAAGTGTCACAGATCAAATGGCACTAAGCTGTCAGGAACACTCAGTGCCTCGCCAGCACAGGTGACAGACACGTTATAGCAGCTGCACTCCAACCACATCTGGTTTGTCATAGATCTAACCCAACTCTGCTTGTCTTTCCTGTGGCTACAGGAATGGATCCAGTGGAAAAATGGATGAGAAAGAGGTGGAACTGCCACTCATGGCTAAAGCTCACACCCTGCACCAGGCTGTGCTGGCAGGGAGAAAGGGAAAGGAGCTGAGCAGCTACAGCTGCTCCCTGACAAAAAGTGCCAACCACAATCTCCACAAGAAGCTGCAACAAGGTCTAGCCCTGGGTGACATCAGCATCAGCACTATTTGCTGGTTCACCCACACACAGATCAATCACACCCTGTCTGGAGATGTCTGCTTCCAGAAGAGGTGTGCACAAAGCCCACCATGCTATATTTCTAAGGCAAAAATCTAAGGGTAAAATGTCTGTTTTGCAAACTAATGTAATCCCAAGGAGCGGGGTGATTAGTCATGATTTGCAGACTGATTTCCTATTTCTAAAAGCAAAGGAGCTCCCTGCTTCTAAGTGCAGCCAGCTCAGAGAAGAACTCCATTAAGAAAAGATGGACAAAGAATGTCTGCTTTCTCAAAGTAAAAATGATAATTGACCAAGGCACCCAAGCTTACACAAAAAAAAAAAACAAAACCAAAAACCACATAGAAAAAAAACCCCACCCAACAACTTCCCCCCCCAAAAAAACCCAAAAAACACAACAGTCTGAACTAATGAGAGGTGAACAAGGGCAGAGAGGGGACACTTCTAAGCAGTAATCACTACTGACATTGCTAGACAGTGTTAGAGTAGCCTGAAAAGACTCATCTCCTTCATGGTTTTCCTCTACAGAGCAGCTATCCCACCTGCTCCCTGGCAGCTCCATCCCAAATGCTGTTGGTAATTCCAGGAATGTACTTGCTGTTTCGTAAGTACACGTGCACCCAACTAAAACAGACTGCAGCCTGACTGCTAAACAGCAACTCTGGCACCAGACACCCCATGAAATTAAAGAAGTCAGATGCCTAAATGACTTCAAAGGAACATCTTATCTGCAAAGCCACAGTTGTTTCTGTTTCTCAGAAGCCAGCCACTGCTAGAAAGCAAGGGCTGCAGTAATGACCCTCAAGCTAGAACCTTCATGGTTTTCCATGGCAACACATCTAAGGGTAGGAAGCAATTAAGTTCCAATCAATTCTGGTCACCAACACAAAAGAGTTCTTTCCCTTCTGGCCCCAATCAGAGCAGCTGCAGTCTGGGCTGGCACCTAGAGCTCCATGCTGAGGAGGGGAGAGGAGTTTTCCTCACCGAGAGCAGTCGGTAGATGTAGCACATCTTCCTCTGGCCATCCCGCCACACGCGGGCCATGGCCTGCTCGTCGTTGGCCGGGTTCCAGTCGGGGTCGAACATCACCAGCCTGTTGGCCCCTATCAAGTTCAAACCACAGCCACCTGCTTTGCTGCTTAACATGAAGATGAACTCAGGGCTCTGGAAAGAGGCAAGCTTGGATTAGACCACAGAGGCAGCCATGCTTTTACTCACAGCACTCAGAACTGGCAGGTTCTACTCACCGAGGGGCTGTTGAATCGCTCCACAATCTTTGCTCTCTTTTTAATGGACATGGTGCCATCCAGCCGGACATACAAATACCTGGAACACACAGCATTTACTACAGTCACACTGCTGCCATCTTTAGAGCATCTTACTTAAAAGGGAAAAATCTGTCACCATCAGCCTTGTAACAACAGAATGGGCTTTAGAAACTTCAGCAGAGGGCCAGAGATTTTTTGCTGAGTGACCCCAGCAGACAAAGCACAAGCCACATTAGTTCCAATTCAGGAACACCTGAGCTACGAGTCAGATCATGAGTTGCTGCTGATATAAAGTGTAGAAACAGCCAGTTCTTTTAAAGCATAAACTCTAGCAGGATTACACCAGCAAAACCCAAAGACAAACCTTCTGTTCCTGCAGAGCTTTTCAAATAGATCCAGTGTCTGAGTGTAGTTAGACACTAAAACCACCTTGTCACTGCTGGTGCTTTTGGTAACAGCAAGGATGTAATCCAAAACCAGCATCTTTCCTGGATAAAAAGGAAAGAAAGAAAAAGCTGGAGCAGAATTCCCAAATTCCAGACCTTGGAGGGGGCACTTGGTAAGATGCTAAATGGTTGCCTGTGTTAGGCAGCACATCTGTACTGCTGAGTTCCACAGTACCTGAAAGCTGGGGCTCCACAGATTTGGTGCTGTAGCCAGCAGGGAACAAGTCCAGGGCTCCCATAAATCCTTCTTCCTCTTCCACACACTTATCATAGATAAGAGCAGGATCTGGAGAATAAACAGAGCTCAGAGACATTGGAATGCACAAGGCAGACCCAAAAAATCTCCACCAACAGTGTAAAATCCAAACACAAGTGAACAACTCACGATTACAGAGCTTCTTCAAGGAAGTGATTGAAGAGAGAGATGAAACACTGATTTTGCCCTCCTTCAGCTCCTCCACTGGCTTGGCTTGCTTCAGGAAGTTCTTGTACAGCTCAGTCTGCAGAGGTGTCAGTCTGAAACACAACAAGAGCTCTGCAGTCCCAGCCTGCAGCCAAACAAAAGCCCATCCTTCTCCATCCACACAGAGTGTTCCTTTCAGCTCAGCTTTTTTAGCTACAGCACAGATAGCCTAGAACTGTCCCCAAGGCTGCTGGTAGAGCATTGCTATCTGCCAGAGCTGGAAGAGAAGCTTGCAGAAACTGCATAGCCCAGGGCTCTGCTCTACATGGCTGCCCAGAGCTCACCAGCTGCCTGGCAGAACCACCAGTTGTGGGTTGTGGCTTCAGGAGGAAAAGCAACATATTGCCAATGGCTACAATGTCATTCCTAGAGGGAAGCAATCATCACAAGTACTCAAGGGCTTTTTGCAATTTTTCAGTCCTTCCTATCGCTTCCACTATTTCCCAGACACAGTAGATGCTCTCTGCTACCTGCAGCAGACCACTTGTTCAATCTTCACGGGCAGGTATTTGGACAGGATGTCTGACGTTCTCCGAATTAAACACCTGCAGGGAGAGAAATGAAGATCAGATGCTTGGATGACTCTTGGATCACTTTTAGTGATAGAACTGTTTTATCACTATTATTCCTCACGTGGTCAACACAGAGTCCCTTTGATATTTTCTCTCCAAAGGTCTCTGACAGTCCAACACATGGCAGAGGCCAGACACCCACCATCCACATGAAGCCATATTACAGTGTTGCCTTTTTCACATATAACCCATTGTCTTTGCAAGGCTTCCAAATGTGGTTCAGGAGATTTGGAGGGATCAGACCTAACATTCCTAACAGACCTAAGATTCCACCTAACAGAGAGAGTTCAGTCACAAGAGAAACTCTGCTCTTCCTCAGACTACCAGCAGCATCTGCAATGTGAGCTACAACAGACCAGCAGCATGGACAGCAAACAAGGACAGGAATGAACTGCCACAAACTGTGGGCATAACCCAAAGTGCAGGCAGGCAACTCCCCTCTTAGTAACTCAGTAGCCATCCTCAGCCAAGATGGGCTCATTGCCTGGCCCAAGATTCCAGCAAAGGACATATCCTTTGGGGCTCTGGAAATGCCCCACGGAGCAGTTCTGCCACACTTCAGAAAAGGTGGGATGGACTAGAAAAAGTGTTGAACTGAACAACCAGAATAAGGTGCAGAAACCCAGTTCTGCCAGGAACCATCAAAAATATGTTACAAAACCTATAGAAGAAAGACAGCAGGGATATATGACAACCCCAAAAATCAGTCAAAGCCTGGTAAATAAAGGAATAATCTGGTCTCCAAACCTGTAAGCAGCAGGATGAAAAGTAATAGGCTTAAACTGTAGTAAGGAAGATTTATGTTACACATTAAGAGCATTTTCTAACTGCAAAGACAGCGATGCCCTGGAAAAGGTGTCCTAGGAAAACTGCAAGGTCTCCAGTGCTGGGTGGGGGTTAAGATGGTTTAGGTCTAACACCTTCTACCTTAGGGCAGTAAGACTGATGAGATGCCTTCTCCAGCACCCTTCCAGCCTGACATCCATGATTCAGTTTGTCTTTGCATCACTGTCCCATTTGCAATTCCTACTGAATTCAAAAGACTCATCTGTTACTACTTTTGTGCTTTGTCTTCCTTGTTTGTGTATCATGACTGTTGCACAGTAAGGTAATGGACAGAGACCTCAACAGAGGCAGGCACAGCCATTCCTGAAGACACTTTTACACCTGTTTTCCATCCACTATAAAAAGAAATAAATGCACCTTAAGAAGGAATAAGTTTTTCTCCTCCCAACCTCTCCTTTTTCTTAGGCTTCTGCTAGCTGATCTGAGTCAAGGTCAGGACTGTCTCTGTGGAGTGACTCTACTTAGTGTGAAATTCAATTTACCATGACTATGAACTGCAGGATTGTATTTGTGATGGCTGTAAAAGATCAGATTAAAAAACCAAAAACAAACCAACCAAACAAACACCGCCAAACAAAACCCACAAACAAAAAACCGGAAAAAAAGCCTGAAGATGCCAGCAACGCTGAGAATTCAAGAGTCTTTTCTAGAAAGTTCTTAGAGAGAACCAAGCAATTGCCAGCAGATGTGGATCTATTGGTTGTATTCATGAAGAGAAAACAGCTTGAAACAAGTACCACAAATCAACCAAAGATAAATAAGACAGCACTTCACACCACAGAGGTGCTTCTTGGGGATCAGAAGTGTCATTTCTGACACTTGTAGCCTGTCCTACCAGCCCTACAGAGCCAACACAACTCTGAAAGTGTGAGTTGGACTCTTTTGTGACTTGGGCAATCCACAGCAGAATTGAGTGACATTCCTTATACTCCTTCAGCTACTCAACATCTGGGCTGGATGGATCTCAAGTCTGATCCAGCCCACACCCATAGTTATCTTACCATAAATAAAAGGATGCTGCCTGATTATTCAGATCCCAGGAGAAAACAGAAACATAGGAGTCAAACAGGAATTCAGTACCTGAGAGTACTGCCTGGGGTGACTGCAGCTGAAGCTGACTGTGCCATGTCAGTACCATTTATCAGACCACAGCTCCACGCTATGTGGATTTCTTAGGCAATAAATACTTGCACAATCACTTGCTGAACAGACATAACAGGCAAGAGAATTCATTACAGCTACAACTGCAATTTGGGAAGATAGCAGGGCTTATGCAAAGGGCTTATGCAAAACTCTGCAAAGAGAAGAGGGATGAAGTTCACCTGTTCACAATACTGATCAGCTCTTTAAGCCTCTCTTCTCCCTTGTGTCGCTCAGTTTCACTTGCATCTGCATCTCTTCCTTTCAAGATGGGCATTTCAAAATGTCTTTTAAATTCCTGTGCAGTTCCTGTACAAAACAGAAGTGAAAAGGTGACAACTACTACCAAAGAACCTTTGATGAGCATCCCAGAGCCCCAGTTATCACACCCCAAGCACAGAGTCCAGCAGATAAAACAAACCCTCATCCCATCCATAAGATTGTTTTCTTTTTTTCTACCCAGGAAAGATTCAAACAAGACAGGCAAATAGTACAACAGAAAATAGTTTTGTACTCCAACAACCATGCAAAGCCAAAGGTCATACAATTTTACTTAAACAATCAGGCACATACTGCTTTTGCTCACATTCCAGTTATACTTTTTTTCCCAGATTTTGTCCTTGCAAACAACAGCACAGGCATTATCTGTGCCTACTCCAAAATTATCTGTAATCTGTTGCTTATTACTGGCCCCAGGCTGGAAGTGGGGAAAATGCCTACTGAGTGCATGCAGCTCTGCTGCAGTAGTTACACCATTAACCTCATCTCAGCAAGAACGAACTGTGAGTACAGGGACAGTAATCTTGCCAAAAGTACAGGCCAAGGGGAGCAGGTGGAATCCCAGCAGCTCCCTGTAATAACTACCCAAAATTGAAGAACATGAAAAAAGCAGATGTAGAACATCTACTGCCCCATTCCATCCTTTCGTTGAGAACTCCCTGGGGCAGAACAGCTGAACAGAAAAAGATGCAGCCCAAATTCTGCTTGCAAAACTAAGGATCTGATGAATTGTGTTTAACTAGAGTTGTGCATGCACTAGAATTAATGAGAAGCCTCTGGGACTGGATGCCCAACAACCTGAGACAATTATGGGTGATGAGTTACAAACAACAAAGAAATCATTTATAGTAGCACTCGGTTTCACATATTCATTTTACCTTAATTGATTCTCCTTCCAAAATACCTGCCAGACTGGTGTACTTTGCATTACAAGCTTGTTGAAATAGAGCTCAGATGATACACAGCCTCTAGAACAGGGGACCCTGACCTATGTTTTCCAGATACAAACAGAAAGAGACTAAGTCTGGTAGAATCACAGAATGGTTTGAGGTGGACAAGACCTTGGAGATCATCTAGTTCCAAGCCCCTGACATGATCTTTCACTCACGTCTCAGCTATTGCTTTTGCTGGCACTGGGGGAAGCCTGGCCAGCACCTTCCCCTCCCTCACATCTCCCACACATTGATCTCTTACCCAGGATGCCCGAATTGACAAAGTGCACCAGGCTGAAATACTCCAGCAGGTCATTCTGAATAGGGGTGCCCGAGATAAGGACTCGCCGAGGTGTGTTCAAGCTGTTGAGAGCCTGGTAAGTTTGGTTTTCAGAGTTCTTCAGTCTATGGCCCTTGAAAAAACAGAAAAAAGAAATGAGGTTGGTAAATCCAGTGGCCCTGTTCGGAAGCAGCTTGGAGAGCCCCACCAGCACTGCCAAAAGGCATTGCACCACTTTTCCCACTCCTGAGAGTGGAGTAAGGGTTGCAACAGACTTGTTTCAAAGACAAGGATCTAGTGAAAAACCTGAAGCCATTATGTGAGGAAACAAGATGTCACAAGCTTCTCAAACCAGGAATACCTGAGCTCCACCCAGGCAAGAAGGTCTACCATGAAAATAACAACCACCACACAGTGTAACTCTAAGAACTGTTTCCTGTTCAAAGATGGGAATGTTTTCAGCTATCAACACAAGCACTGAACTCTGGACCAGTAAAATTGCTTCACCCAAGGTCAAGATCACAAGCCATTCAGACCACCTATATTGAGGATTGCCAGACCTTTGCACGCTAATAAAAATAGGTTCTTCACCTCTTACAGGGGTAATCTGAATACAGGCCCCATTTCTCATGCCTGGGAAAAACAACTTTATTAGCATCTGAGTGCTGGGTAGGACGAAGCACAGGTGATAAGATGCTTTTTACGAGTGCCAGACCGCAGCAGAGGCGAGTATTTATTGGAAATGTACAGCAGCCACAAGGCCAAGGATGTGGGCTCCCACACTCTCTAGGTGCTGGCCCCATCCCAGGGGCACTGAGAGGCGTGGGCAGTCATGGACTGGCAGATAAAAGGTTTATGGGAGCGACACTCCTGAGGACTCTCACTCTTTTTAAGCCTCTCTCGGCACTGTTCTGGCAAATACAAAGCCAAACCACTGGGTGGCACCGCTATTTAATAAATCCCCTCCACCAAGCAACAGAGGACACCTCAACCCCTGCCAGGCCCCATCCTGATCGTCTCAAGGAGGGAGAGGACACTTGTTTTATTTTGTTCTTCAAAGCATCTCTGGCTCTCACTACCTATAACCACAGATAGGGAATGACAAATGAAAAAACAACTCAATTTCAGCCAGGTGAAAGCAGAGCTTGACAACACAGGCTTGGCAAAGCTTGATCCAGGGAGCAGGGAGTCAAGCCAGCTCTGTTTCCTCTTGAACAAGCAGCGTGAGGTAACTCCTTGCCCAACTCTCCTACCTCTGCTCCAGGTATGAGACTATAGAGAGAGGAAGAAGGTCCTGGCATGGGAGCATCCTTCAAACTCACCCACAATCCCAGAACGAGGTGGCCAGATAAAATGACTAACAGCAGCCAACATTACTCCCAAGAGCATGCTGCATCACAGAATTACTGAGGTTGGGAGAGACCTCAGGAGTCTCCAGTCCAACCTCTTGCTCCAAAAAGAGTCAAGTTAAAAATTACTGTGCAGAACACCAGTCCAGGCCAAACAGAAAGTACTTCTCACTCTAACAAAGACACACACCAATGAATGAAAACCAGGAGGCCAGGGCACTACCATCCCAACAGAGCCAGAGACAGGCATGGACCTCCTTTCTGGTGCTTAATTTACATGGAGACGGCCCTAGCAGGACCCATCAGGGACCTACAAGTGGATACAGTTACCACCAACTGGATTTTCTTCTTTTGGCTCATGAAGACCCCTCTCCTGTTCAGGTTCACACAGTATGGTTGATCTTTTTACTCAGAGCCTCTGAAACACCACAATGGGTGTTGTCCACAGCTAAGTCTTGTTTCCCACTGTCCACTCTCCTTTTAAGAAATCAGATCTAGTTTCACCCAGATCTTTAAGAAATACCAGGAATGGATTCCCCTTAGAGGTGCCCCCGTACCTCATCACAAATGACCAGCCCAACACTGCCCTTCTGCAGCACCTCGGCGTGGAGGCGGAAGGTCTCATAGGAGATAATCAGGATGGGTGAAGGCACTCGCAGGCCACGCTGGTTCATAAAGCCAACTGCAGACAGGAAGGGGAAAAAGGGAAAAAAGAAAAAAAAGGATGAGGAAAACTAATAAAAAATAGGTCAAATAGTCAAAATGTTTGCCTTAAAAATGTAGGAAAACCCTTCTACCCACATACACCCATTCTCCTTTCCCCACAACTGTTCCCATTTCCACGTCCCTTCTGCCTCCTTTCCTGCCTTCTGGCTGGAGCAAAATAAGAGCACTGGGATTACCCTAACTTTAACACATGACTGGACTTGCATTATGCCAAAAGGTGAACTGTTACCAAACATGCAAGGGTCTGATCTAAACATGCTAGTGGAGAGACAGCCACCAGTCTGCAGAGATCCAGTGACAGCTCAGAGGTGTTCACATGAGGGGCTGCACGCTTCTTCCAATGCAAGATTTTGACCTGAACCAGCCACACACACAGATTGCAAACATTTCTGTACCTAGTTTACGGTCAATCTCTTCTTTGGAGCCTCCATCGATGGCCAGTGGCTGGATCCTTCCCCCCAGCCATTTCTCTACTTCATTGTACCAGTTTCTCACCAGGCTGGAGGGAGACACCACAACAGCTTTCTCAATTTCAGGCTTGCAGTCCGGGCTTTGCCGGAGAAGCGTCCACATGAGTGTGATGCACTGGAGAGTTTTGCCCAGCCCCATCTCATCTGCCATGATGCAGCCATGGCTCCCAGGGATCCGCCGGCTGGTCACACAGTCCCACAGGAATTTCACCCCCTGCCAAAAAAACTGTTCTCTCAGAGCAGGATGGGGACATCAGCAGTGACAACTTCATTACCACAATGCACAGGACTGGTAGAACAACAAACAGCAGATCTGTGTAGCACACACATCCCTGGGGATATCCAGTGTTCTAATGAGACAGAGGGAAATCACCCGAGGCACAGCTAAAATGCTGCCACATCTGGAGGGGAACAGCATTTCTGGTGCCAACATGTATCTCATAACACGCACAAAATCTCACTCCATTTCCCTTGTACAATTATAACCATCTTCCTGACAGGAATTCCCAGAAATTTCTACTCTTGGCTGCATTAGACAGGCCCAGGCCATGAACTACCATGCACCAATCATTCCAAAGAGGTTTATCATCTTAACAACACCCAGGTAATTTTAAGGAATCAGAGCAAGCAGAGTTGTTTTTGCTGCCCAATTTAATTCCCAGAATACCATCAGCAGCCCTCATCACTTCTGCCTAGAAGCAGTGACTCACCTGGGGGCTCAAGGTCCAAAGCAGATTTAGCTTTAGAGAAGACACAGGGCTGAGGTTATAGCCCACGTCACATGGTGGAAGGAAGAGCTCAGCCCTGCAATTAGGCTCTGACACATCACTGAGACAGATAAAAGGTGGGGGGAGGAAAAAAAAAAAAAAAAGACAAACTGCAAAATGTTCTTGTACCATGTGATGATAAGGAAGTCAGAGAAAACCAGGGCATTGTGCTGGGAATGTACAAGACACCTGCATTATGCCAACAGAGCAGGGAGTGTGGGACACAACCTAAACACACCTGCAAGGATTCATTCCTCTCTTCTCTACTATTTAAGACTTGAAGGTGGAGCACCTTGACTTGCACTTTCAAGTCCTTTTCTTGCTTTCTTAGGCTTTTAGTAACAGTCTAATGGAATTTATTTAAGCCAGTTGAACAATTATGAAGTACATCACTGACTACAAGACTGCTTTTGGCTGCAGAACAAGCACCTGGGCAAATGCCACAACAAAGTTGGAGCAGAGCTCTACAACTATTTAGGAGCATCAGCTGAATAAAGCAGCACAGGAATCTTAACAGGCAGAGACTCATTGGTCAGACTAGAACAGAAACTGCTTTATCATCAATGTCTACCTGCCAACAGTGTGCCTAGGACACCAACATAACTTTGATTACTTGACAAAAGCACCAGCTTTCACTTAGTATGTGCAACAGACTAGAGTCTGTTAGACTGTCAGGATCTGAGGTCTATGCAGACCTGTAACAACTCCAGCAGGGGAATTGCAGCTTTTTGAAATGGATAAAATCCTCCAGCCACACCCTCAGGTCCCAATGAAAAACTTACTTCTCTCTGATGGGGTCGTAAAACACGGCTGAGGACAGGATCCACCACAACATGGACAGGTGCCTTGTCCCTGCAGGAGGCAGTCAAGGAAGAAGAGAGTGTGATTAATGAATTCGGCACGTGCTCAGGTTTTGTTAAATCTCACTGCTATACTGTGGACTCCCGTGTGGCCCAGGGGAAGCAACTGCAAACAAGAAAGTGAAAAATGAAGGAATTCAGCTTTGAGAACGAAGTTAGAGACCTCCCCACAGTCTGAAACATCAGTGAAACCATGTACGGGCCATGGTTAAAACAAGGGCAGAATGTGGTTCAGAGACACAGTTAAAAAGCCAGTATTATTTGTCTTGTTTCTATAACAATATTGTAACTGCATTTCTGGAGAGAGAAACCCCCCCTCTGTCCATGAAGATCCAACTGACAGCCTTTTTAAGTTATAACAACAGCACAAAAGAAACTACCTCAGAATACAATCCAATAAGCAGCCTAACATTTGACAGTCAGTCATCTCCCTTTGCTTGTCCTTGGATGTTGATGTTTCCTGACTAATGACTAAGCCATAAGATTTTCTAAGCAACTTCTCCATGCATGCGTGCTTGTTCCCTGCAACAGGTTTAAATTTTTGATGCATGAGAGATGAAACAGTGAAAGAACACAAACAATCCAGCACAGGTACATTCCTTCTTTGGTTGTAACCCTACCTGAACCAACCCAGGCAGAATACTTGGAATCAAACTCTCCTTGATGTTCAAACACATTTGGGAGAGAAGCACACAAATCTACACCCAGAAGGAAGTCAGAGATGCAGCACTCATGCCAGGTGATGACTCACTTGTCTATTTTCAGCTGGTCATGGGCACTCAGCACCGGGGGCTCGTACAGAACCAGAGCTCCTTCCTCAAATGGGTCATGGAGAGGTCTCCTCAGTCCTGCCCGTTTGACACCCAGCGAGCGCAAGCCCAGGGGCCCTGAAAGCAAACAAAGGCACAACTCAGACAACAACACCTTCCTGGAAGAAAGCAGAGCCTGATTACACTCAGAAACAGTGAATTAATTAGGTGCTGGAGTGGAGGTGCACACACAGCTGGTGCAGACAGCAAACCCAAGCAGGGCCGTTGTTTGGCAGCACACAGTGGGAAGCTCTGCGGCAGGAAACAACAGAACGAAGGAACAGAAGCAAAGATAGAGCAGTGGCACTGCTCACCCAAGGTGGTTGTTCTAGTTTTTTAAAAGCCAAGGGGGGGTTCCACAATGTACATCTTAACAGCTCAACAAATACATTCCCACATACAGGACATGCTGGGTGAAATCGCCTTTTGGGGTCACCTAACCCAGACTCAGCCAGAGCTGTATCTTTGATGCAAGGTCAGGGATTGATCTTTACGAGTGACAAAGATCTACAGTAACACAGTCAGCATCATATTGTCACTACCTGCTCTGGGGTATTATTTTCTCTCTGCTGAGCAATAGTAGATGTGTGGCCTTGAAGCCAATTTTTGTGAAAAGCAGAAACCAAGCATGAGTCCCTTTTCCTAGTACTGTATTTTGATGTCACAGTTTTGAAATGGGATGAACACAAGAACATATACAGAAATCCCTTTTCCCATCAAAACTCGGGTAGCTGTGCTCCCAGGATTGATTTTGCTTGAAAAAGATTCAATCAGTCTATTTGTCCACTGCTACAGCTCCTTGCAAAACAAGAGTGTATCACAAGCTGAGACAGCAGTGCACACACAGCAAGAAAGGAAGAACACAAGAAGCAGTCACTTTCCCCAATTAAGAGAGCAAGGTAACAGCCACAGAAAGCAGCTTTCCCAGTTACAGTTCTGTTTGAGCCTCCTGATAAATCCACTTCTCCAGAAGCTTGCTTTGCCAAACTCTTTTGGGGCTTGTCATTCCATATTCAGTGGCTGCCTACAGACATTTTTACAACTAAAGTTTGAGTGAAACTGGCTGATCTGCATTCGAGTTTTTCAGCTGGAGGGTGAAAGGGAAGCATGAACAGGCCTATTTGTTTCTGAGATCTTGTGTTTCACTGATTCAAACCAGCTGAGGCTTTGAACTTCAAAACAATCTTGTTTTGAAGATCACCTTGAGGCTCAACACACCAAGCCAAGTAGAAATAAACTGGCACATACAATCTTTTTCACCTCAGCCTTCTGTCCGTTAGCATCATTATTTAAATTATAAACCTTCATGGCTTGGAATTCATTTTGCTTTTGTATTTGTGATATGGTGTAAAATCTCCTGGCACTACATCAAATACATAACAGTAAGACTACAAAATCCAATTCTGAAATGTAGGATTATCCAAACGAAATACTAGGAAGAAATATGAAGACTTTGCTAATACGTCAGTATTTTTCTTTCAAAATTAAGTCAGGATTTCTGGAACATACACATCAGTGCAAAAAATAACAATAATCCCCACAGAGCTATCTGACAGGCCTAAGCATCATCTGTTTTACCCAAGTCAGCCAGCACATACAATCCTTAAACCTCCTCATCTTACCTTTATAATTTGGAATGGGGACTTTGAAGGGTTTGGACAAAATGCTGCGGATAAAAGCCTCCTAGGAATTCAGAAAGAAAATATGTTTCAGAAGTCTGAAATCAGAGATTGCTCAAGAAAGCAAGTCCAGGACATTTTTTGAGAACACAGTTTTGCCAAGTACTCAGAGTCCCTCTCTTTAATCTATTCAAGCTTCAACTCCAACTACTTTCAAGACTCTCCAAAAGGAAGAAAGTAACAAATCAGCACAATTCCCTCCACCAGTTCTGCTTTTCAAAACTATTTTCCTTTGGGTTTTCTAATACATGAAATTGATTTTTCATAGCTCCCATCTTCCTAAATCCACTGGCTTTATTCACTTCTTTAAAAGCTATTGCTTCCCCCTGCCTTGGTAATTCAGTCAGGCAACTCATTTCCTGTAGAGGAGTTGGGTTACCATTGCAGGAACATCCATGCTGGATCGGCAAGAATTCAGCTAGTCCAGCATCTGGTCTCCAGCAGTGGAAGCCCAGAGAGAACCAGGCAGGCAGACAGCATTTGACCCACCTGGGTAGAAAGCAACTCACATCTCTGGGTTCTGTCCTTCACCTGGGGCCCCATGGAACAGCCTCATTCAGGATTTCCACTACAGGAAGTTCTCCCCCCACATCTCCTTTATCATTAAAGGGCTGGAGCTGGCAAAAGGCCTCTCCAAAAGACTTTGTGTGTGTGTGGTGCTTCCATAACATGTCTGACTAAATGGGGCCATGGAGGCTCTCGGACTTGCTTGCAGGGTGAGCTGTGTGTGCCAGCAGATGATCCCCACTCACGTGCTGGCTGCTGTCCAGGCACTGGGGTCTGTTGGTCAGCTGAGCCAGGGGTCTGCGGAAAGGTGACCTGTAGCATTCTGCACTCTCCGCCTCACCGGCCTTCTGCCTCTTCCGGCTCTGGAAAACACAACCACAACTAAACAACCAGCTGGGGAGACCAGGGGATGCTCTGCTGTCACACTCAGTGAGCACCAAAAAACAGAGAACATTGAGCACACACAACCATCACTCTGAGCACACACAACCACCACTCAGCACCGCTGCCAAAGGGCTCACGCAGCAACACCACCAAGGTCACTGCACCCTCAAGTTTCATTTACATGAAGCTTAAAATATTCTCCTAGTTATGAAAATAACTACCAATTCCTAACCTGTAGAAGGGCAGGCTTGTCCATGCTAAGATTTGTCCTGTCCCGTCACCCGAAAAAAGCAGAATTAAGAAAAGGAAGGGTCAGTAGCATGGAACAAAGTATATCAAAGTCCCCAGAGGTTCCATGGCACCTGGTGTTATTCAGGTGAAAGGTTTCACACTTAACCCTACATTTCAAATACTTAGCACAGCATGAAAATAAATAAGTCATTGATCTGTTTCCTGATTTAACACAGTCCTCTTCAGCGTGAGGCATGGTTTCAACCACCTGCTGGCACAGAAGAATGGATTTGACACAGAAAACACTAGGTGAGACTCTTTGACCTGTATGACATAGAACGTAACTGCAAATTGGGACTAGATCTGGGACCAGTGTTATTATGAATGGCTAAACGAAATCTTTGCTGTCTCTTACAGATAATCGGTGAAAATGATCCTCCCGTGTCCTGTTACAAAACACTGTAACATTCAGTTTTGTCTAAAACATTGACCTATTGCTAGTTACCCATCCTTTCACACAGCTCTCAGAACTTATCCCAGGGATACGTTTCTCCATAACAGCACACAATGAAGTTCCTCCACCAAGCAAATGCCGAGACACAAAGTTTTACAGCAGCATAAACCGGGGGCGTGGTGCCCAGAGCAGCGAACTGGATGCAGCGCTGCCGCTCCCCGCATCCCCCTGCCCACGGCTGCGGCTCACAGGAGACCGAGAACACGCACCCCACAGGCGGGACCGCCTCCCGGGGCCCCTCGCTCACCGTCGGGGGCTGCCAGTCCTCCTCCTCATCCTCATCGCCCGCCTTCCTCTTGGCCAGCTGGCTGGGGGCCAGGCTCCTCCTCTGGAATAGAGGCACAACAAACACACACACTCAGAGAGCGAGAGGCCGGGAGGTTCCCGGTACAGACCGGCCCTCGGTCCGGTGCCCGCCCCGGTGCCCCCCCCCGCACCCACCATCGCCTCACGGGAGCGCGCGGACGCGGTAACGGCCCGCGCGCGCCGCTGGCGGGAAAACCGCCGGGCCGGGCCCGCCCCGCCGCCACAGGCGTGGCCAAGCGAGCGCCGAGCGGCGCCCAACCGCATCGACCTGCTCGGCGCTCCGCGGGGGCACGGAGGGAGGGGAAGGGGAGAGGGAGGAAAGGAGAGGGAAGAAAGGGGGGAGAGAGGGAAGGACGGCGGGATAGAGGGAAGGAGGTGAGGAAAAAAGGAAGGGGGGAAAGGAGTCATGGGAAAGAAATGCAATCCACTGCTTTTTGATATCTATATATATGTATATTTTTTTTTTTTTGAAGGAATGAGAGGGAGGGGTCTTTACACACAAACTGGGTCTGCTGATAGATAAAGCCAGATACTGAGAGGTGGAAGAAGCAATGGGAGGAACCATAAATTCCATAGGAATTCCACTAATTGACACAGACTGTTAGTCACCCAAGACTGTGCTAAATCCCTGGATTTAGAGAAAAAGAACAGAGACACACGGAAAAGAAGGGGGGGCGGGGGAGGTACACATTAGAAGGGGATTTGTATTAGGCGATTCAGGGAGTCTGTACCTCTTAAGTACCTCAGCCAATGGGGAAAGAGAGAGGGAAACCGTGGCCGGGAAATCAGGATAAAAGAGAGGCTGTGTCCTCTGACAATTTGAGAGACCCCATGGGAAATGCCCATGACCCCTCCCTTTATTCATGAATAAAGCTATGGGACTCCTCTGTCTCCTTTTTGGACATAAACCTCTGGTGTTTGTGGATTAATTTTCCTGACAATATCAATAAGAGGACTTGAGATTTATCATGAATTTCTGTGTCAACTAGAGCTGTTCAAAGGAGGACTGGGAGAGAAAAAGGAAAGGGGGGAAAAAAAGAGTGGTTGTTTTTTTTTTTCTTTCCAAAGAAAGATCCTGCCAGGTCTGTTCTGTTCAAGTGAGGGTAGTGCTGGCCTACAGAAGCTGTGCCACGAAAGAGTCAGGGTGTAAGACTTGTAGTAGGGAAATCAGTCCAAAGGAATATGTAAGTAAGCCATTTCTTTCAGCTCTCCAGCAGCTCGGGTGCAGGCAGGCAGATGAAGGGAGCCATCTCCACACACAGGTGTGAAGACGAGAGCATGGGCATGGCTGCAGTGAATCCTGGCAGCAGGAATTACAGCCCTGGGTGTTGTGATGAGCGGGTGGGTGACCCTTGGCACCTGGGAAAGAGCAGTGCAGAGGCGGAAGCTGTCCCTTTACGATTTTGTCTCAATTTGGCACAATCTTAGGTTATTTTGCAAGCTTACCTGTTCTGACAGGTTTGACGTTACATATATTGTATATGACATTATGGCTGACCCAAAATCTCTGATTATGGGCCAGCATAGTTTTTTGCACTTGTGGAAAAAAGAGAAAGTCCCTTTGGAGCACCCTAACGGGTATTTTTGAGGATTCAGGGCGAAAAAGCAAACTCAGGGCAGCAGCAATTTCAGCGTAGATTTGTCTTCCTTCAAAGAGAAGGGCGGGCTGGTCCTCAGGAAAGAGCGAGGCTGTTGCTGCTCCATGGATCACAGCTGACATGATAAATGAGGGCTGCTGCTCACCGAGCAATTTAAAGGACAGACGTTTTACAGGGTGCAAAACCGCAGCGTTTTGAAGGCACACAGCTAAATTATGCTTCTGGCTGCACAGGGAAAACCCCAAACAACTCGGTGAAATAAGCCAAGGCCTCTGACACATGCAGTTAACCCTTCCAGTGCTGGGTAGGAAAGGCATTCTCCTCAGGATGAGAGTCCCACACAGCTTGTGGGGAAGAGGTGCTGCTCACAGGCCTCAGAGCACATCCCCCAGAGCCTGTGGGTTCCTGGAGGCCTCAGCAGCTGATGGCATTAAGAGATATTGGGAAACTCGACAAATCTCCAGACACTGTCCACAGAGCACCTGGGGACAGGCAGGGAGTGAAACGTGGCCTTCCAGCAGAGCAAACATATCCAACGCCCTGCAGCTCTTGAAAGGACATTGTCTTTTCTTCTTCCTTCAAGGAGGAAAAGGAGAAAGGGGAGGAAGGATTTCCTCTTTGTTGGTTGTTTCACTGGTAAACCTGGGAAATAAATGCAGAAAATTACTTGGTTCACTTGCAGTTGCATGGCTGGCCTGCTTAAACTTCAAGAAAGCCCCCTTGGCACTATCCCCACCTCAGTTGCATTCTATTTTACTGTTCAGTTTATTAAACATCTACATTAATACAGGTATGGGCCTTTAAAACATAAAATAGAGTGGATATAAGACCAAGCCAAATTCTTGCACCTCTAGGACTTGAGGTGTAAGTGGGCATAGATTCCCTGCAGCCGTTTTACACCCCCTGACTATCTAGTGCCTTAACTTTACTTTTTTCCCCTGTCTTTTTCAAGTCCATCCATTTGCCAGTATTTTATTCCCAAAGTGCTTTCAGAGCTCCATGATGAATGTTAGATGTTGCAATTACTGGCTCACTGGGCAGAGAGTGGTTCTATAGGAAGGTAATTGGCTATTTTTCCTGGCATGAATAATATTCACATTAATAGCCTCCCTCTCCATGGCTCTGAGAGCCGTTCTACTGTGTGCTTTTCTTCCCTGCAATGGGAACAGACACACTTTATGGCCCAGGCCAGGCTGGGTCAATAATAAAGGGAAAGGGAGACAAAATTCCTGCTCCATGTAGAGCAGCAGGAAAGATCTCAGCTATCTTACACCCAACACAGAACTGCCATGGGTTCCAACATGCAACAGCTTTTCTCTTCTAACCATTCATGACAAGTCCCAGGGGGACATCTGGGATGATGCCAATGTCTGAGTGCAGCCAGTCCACTTGAAAGGCAACCACACTGCAAGCCTGGGGCAAGGTGGACACACACGAGGGACTTTCTTCACAAAGAAACTGGCCAAGAGTTCCAGCAGAAAGAAATACCTTGTTCGTCCCCCAGAAGGGAAGATCAAAGGGCTCACCCAAAGCAACAGGAGCAGCCAGGGACCAGGCCAGCGGGACCCAGCATAGACACTTCTGTGTTCCCTTTTCCATGCTTCTCTCCAAAACAGCACCTTCAGGCAGAGGTTAAGTCCTCCCCTCTTCCCCCTCTCTAATTACACAATTTACTCCCTTTCTACTGTAATCAGCTCCCATTTACACAGCCCTGAGAGATCACAGGATAATCACCATGGGGAATAATCCTGTCATTTCCCTTGCTGTCTCTGCAGGATACTGAATCCCTCCAGTACAAGCAAGGAGAGGGGAGGATGCCAAACACTTTCCTCAGGGACTCTAGAATTCGGCAAAAACACAGTCCAAAAATATGTATTGTTGATATTGTTTGTCCACATCAAACAGAGCCTGTCTCCCAGTCACTACCATGGCACGAGCTCGTGGCACTCCCTGGGTGTCCACCAGCACCACATCTCCCTGGGACCGCTGTTGCACTCAAACCCTGTGGATGCTGTGGCGCTCCACTGACCTCCCTGAGCTGTGGGATTCCCCTTCTTTTATACCCTCCTATTTTTCTTTCCTTTTTGAGGCTCCTTCCTTTTCAGTGGAACACAGGCCTTCCCCTGTTCCCCACGCAAACTTGTAAGAAATATTTTGGAAGAATTGGGGCTTAGCCAGCTCTTCACAGGCAGGAATAAGGGCAGGTCCTATGCAAGAGAACTTGTGACTTTTGTAGCAGGCAGAAAACAGCATGAGAGAGAGATAATGTAAGAAAATATCTCCTAATGGAAGGACACCTCAGACCTTGTATAACAGCTCCAGCCACTCTTCAATGGAAAGCAGAGCCGAAAATTCATAATTATGACCAGCAGGGCAGAGCTACAGCTTCAACAAAATTCAGCAGTACCACCTGGATCTTCTCAGGTGAATCTCTGAAGGGACCAGGACTGCAGCATGAGGATCCCTCTGCACCAGCACAGCATGACCATATTCACCTGAGAAAGTAATTAAATATCCTTCCAGTTAATTCCTTTGCAAACCACGAGAGGGAAACTGAGTATGATCATACCAAGTTACTGCCAGCTGGAGTTGTGATCCCATCTCATTACCACCAGAGACAGCTCATCTGCCCTTCCAACAGAGCCACTTACTGAGAGGGGGAACACTGAGTGCTTTGAAAAGAGCAACTTAAGGGAGAAAAACCCTTTTCCTTTCTGGAGGCCAGGTGCCGTTCTACACGCAGCCAGGTCACAGGCTGGAAGGAGACAGGAGATTGGCAGCAAGGATCCCAGCAGTGCTGCTGCTCCTGGCACGTTTGCATGATTATCACCCAACAGAAGACAGTCACGAGCCCGGAGTGATGTGAGTCAGGCGGCTGATCCACATCCCACCCCCGGCCGTCTGGATGCTGAGCTGGCGCAGCTTCCAGCTCCTACAGCTGTGCCTGGCGGGGAAGGGCTGAGGGGGCTGACCCACATCCCACCCGTCACTGCCTCCATCACCCACCGCAGCCTGAGCACACCCAGGGCACACCTCTGTGTCCCTCGGCCCCGTGTCCCCCTGGCTGAGTCACCCTCGGGGCCCTTCACCTTCAAACATGGCATACCAGATTTCACTGTTTCTTTTGGTTCATTTTTAAGTGCTGTCCCTTTGGCTCCAGTGGTACCTAATCCTTATTACTGTTAGAAGAGAAAAAAATAAATCTTTGCTAATCGTGTTTATTTACCAAAAAAAAAAAAAAAAAAAAAAAAAAAAAGGAATT
>VZTJ01001153.1:532684-555061 GCA_013397795.1 Orthonyx spaldingii | reverse complement strand
TTATAAAATGGTTTTTATAAAAAAAAAAAAAAAAAAAAAAAAAAAAAAAGAGAGAGAAAGAAAAGAGACATACAAAATCCTATTTCCTTAAAGCAGCAAAGGCAAAAGGAGCAGGGGAAAAAAAATCTTCACAGCCGCTGCTCCAGTGAGCTCTGAGCCCCAGATTTCTTACTTATGGATTTGCTGCACTCTCTCCAAATACCTCCTTGTCCCTGTGCTGGAAAATCAACCTCGAGGACAGAGACCTCCACACTGTGCAGAGTCAGAGACCATGGCTTGAGAGTGATGAGGTGGAGAAGGGACCAGTGGCACAGAGACAGGAGGAGGATGTGGGATCAGTGGGATACCAGGAAGAGGGATGGCCTCCAGGTAGTGCAACAACTTCCTCCAGAGACAGAACCGGGGACTTTCTCCTTCTATGTTGTTGCTGCATCCAGCATTAATCACAGTGTCTGGCACTAATTTGACATTAATCAGCTGATTCCTCTTCAGGCTTATGGCACTGACTGGAAAGTACCTGTAAACAGAGGCTCACCCACCAAGAGATATCCCCCCACTCTGAGGAAAATCAGCAGCAGCTTGAGTGCTTCAGGCATTTTCCCACTTGTCAGGACTGCTTTGAGGAGCCAGCCCTTCATTCAAGAGGAAGGCACTCCCCACAGGGTATTTTCCCCTGCACCACCTTTGCGTCTAATTTAATTTTTTTTTTGCCAAAATGTTTTTAAACATGCATAAGTCTGACTCAGCAACCCAAAATATTTCATTTGATGCAAAGCAAAATGTTCTGTTTTGTTTACAAGCTAATTAGCCAGTCTTATCTCGCTCACCTTTATAAGCACTTGCAAGCCAACAACACAACCTGTGAATATGAAAAAGCCTGGATTTAGGAAATATCAGAGTCAAGCAATATTGGCACTTCCAAAAACACATCCCTCATTTCTTATGGGGAGGATGGGAGACTGAAATGGCTTCCCAAATTCAGCTTGATTTTGCAAATTGATTTAGCCCTGCTGAAGGTCCATTTTTGCAAGAAATTTACAATCAGCTGCAATTTTCCTTGCCAAGCTCAGACACTTACAGAGCACTCAGAGAGCTGCAGAGGAAATGCAAGGGCAGATCTCAGCCTTATAGACCATGGACAGCCCCTGATCCTGCAGGGTCCTCAGCAGGTAAAAAGGGATGTGTCACCTCTAACCATGTGGGACTGCTCTCCCTAACCCCTTTGTCTTTGCTTAGAGATGTCCTCCCTCTGGCACGAGGCAAAATATTATTCTCTCTGCCCCTGATTAAATCTCAATATAAAAATAAAAAAAATCTGGCTTCTATAAGTAATGGCTCAGGACAGAGGAAACATCATTTCATTGGGGCAATTAGAGCAGTCTAATTAAACCCAAGTCTTCCGATCAGGCTCTGCTGATTAAGTGGGTTACAGGCACTCTGGATTATATTAACGAAATGAATCAGTTAATTATATGACAATCAATAAGAAGCAAAAAGTAGGACAAGCAATTTGCCTTTAAATGACCATCTAAATTCATCAACATGATACATGTTTGTAAGTGCTAAGGGAAGGGGCAGACATGACAGAGCTCTTAGGCACTAAGATAATAATTTCTGATAGCTGCAATTCCTGAAAAGCAAAAAACTTACAGCATCTCCCTGAAAAAAACAATTGCTTTTTTATAATAGCTTGCAAAACAAACAGGGCAGCAGTGAATAAAGCTACTGGGAAAAAAACCCCCACACTTTCAAACTTAGAGCTTTAATAAATGGAAAGTCTTAGTTTAGAGTTGTGAGCTCAAATGGTCAGCACTGCTTTGAACCAGAGACATTGTGGTGTTGAATGATTATCTGACTTAGAGCTCCCATCCAAATTGAAAACCTTGGTGAAGAGGGAGCTGGAAAATGACATTGTTAAAGAGGCAATTTTTGCCCTGAAAAGCTCACAGCCTGAATGGAAAGACTTAAAAAAATAAAGGGGAAAAACTATTTCGTGAAAAATACAGAACTATCTGTTGTTCTCATTTTGCTGGGTTCAGAACAGGCAGAATGTGAGGGGTTTTTTTCAGCATTTGTAATGAGGGCTTTTAATCATTTGGGGTTTTTTAAAAAACAACAGAAAGCATTATCAAGATGGCTATTGAGAAGTTCTCTCTGAAAGCAGGGTTTTCAGTCAAGCTAAAAAGCAATAACATTTTCAGGAAAAAAAAAAATCAGTGAAAATGTCATAAAAAATGAAATGTCTGACAAGCACAACAATCTTTCTAGCCTTGAAAAAAGGGATCGGGTATTTTATTTTTGACTTTCCGCTTTATGATTTCAGCTGGATGGGTAATGCAGAATCAGGAAGGTGACTTTCCCTTCTACTGGAGATGGAGACCTCAGGACCAGAAAGATGAGTTTTACCCCAAACCATGCCTGCAATCACAGACTCATTTAGGTAAGGAGGGACCTCCGGCAGTCTCTGGTCCAAGTTCATGTTCCAACTTCCAAGGACCAGCTTCAAAGATTAAATCCGTTTGCTCTGAACATTTTCTGGTTGAGCTTTGGGGATCCCTGAGGATGGGCACCCCAACCCCTTTTCCCACTCACACTGACTCAAGTTTTCAGCCTTCTGGTTCAGTGCCCCGGTGAAAAAGTGTCCTAAAGCCTCTCACTGCCCTGGGATTGTCATGGAAGGAGATCTGGGATGTGCAGTGGCATCTACGGTCATGGGGGAAGCAGCCTTTGAAAGGAAGAAATGTGGGCCAGAACTTTGTGAAACCTTCAGGCTCTGTCCAGAGCAGGGACATGAGTGAGTGTGGGTGTTCCCCCAAAGCAGCCATGCTGGACACACTGAGCCCCACCACAGCACAGACTTCAGGATGTACTCTAAAGCTGTGACACCTTGTTTGTCATCCTTGTTTTCTCCTCCTCTACAAGAATGTTTATGAGTCTCTGCAGCACAAAAACAAAAAGGAAGAACCTCAGTGCCACAGCCTGGACTGCCAGGCAAGGAATGGACTTGCCATTTGTGGGCAATCACTTGCCATCTTGTACAGGATGTGGATCAAGCTACTGGGGGACTTCCAGCTCAAAAAAAAAAAACCCACTATAAAAAAAGCTGAAACTGCCAGGAAGCAGAGGAAAGCGGATTGCAGTGAGATGGCTCTGCTGTCCCAGCATCAGGTTTTACTGACAGTAAGAGCTCTGGGCTCCTGGAATTGCTTTCCCAAATTCTCTCCAGCTGGCTGCTGAGTTAGAGCCTGTGGAGAGTGAAGGCAAATACCTTTCATCTTTTTTAAGCTTTATTTTTGAAGGAAGCTGAATTATGCTGCTGTTCCTTTTTATTTTTTTTTTTTTTTTCCCCTAATAACTTTTAAATCCTTTGGCTGCTTGCACCAAATTTTTCACAGGGGAACCAGACATGCAGTTCTGACAGGTCTGGAGTAAACAGGCAGCTGGGGAGAAGAGAGAGAAACTTTGCTAATGCACAATGCCTCTCGACAGCGACACCAGAGCATGAAACATCTCATTTACAGGACACCATGGACTCCGAGCAGAACTCAGCCTCCAGGAGTAACTCCATGGGAAACAGTTTGTGCTTGGTTCAGCCCGTTTGTCTCCCAAGTAACTTGTCCTGCTTTTACAGCAGAGTTTTGCAGTTTGCTCTGAGCAATGCTTGGGCACAAGCAGCAATAATTTCTAGCATGGATGGAGGTTGTGCTCAGGGCTCCTTTAGTCCTGAGCTGCTGGAGCCACCACATGTGCAGCTGTTAAAGAGCTCTGCTGCATCCTGGACTGTATCATCAGGCATAAAGCATCAGATGCCACACAGCATCCTTTCCCTCAGCACTGCAATTCCATGCCCAGTTTTGGGTACCCAGTCTCGGTGTGTTAGGAGGTGAGGAGAGTGACCAGCATTATCAAAGCCCCTGAAAATAGGAAGTGCAGAGGGAGACTGAAAAGGCTGTAATTGTTTTAGTCTCAGGGAAGGGGAATGTGACATCAGTCTGCAAATTCATAAGAAATTCTTGTGAACTAGGCCATCTTCTCTGTGATAACAGCAAGTATGAAAGGAAGTGGTAGGCTCTAGTTGCAGTTCAAGAGGATATGTATGGGTCAGAAATTAAGGAAAACCTTGTCTGGACAGGGGTTGCCTTCCACCTCTGCAGTTTTTAAGAGCAGGCAGTACACCCTTCAGCTGGGTTTATGCTTTGGGTGGAAGTGACCGCTAGACCTCTCTCCTGAGTTAATTTCTAGTTTTTCATAAGAAACCACCATCTCTGAGGAGACCACCAGCAGCTTAATGCTCTGCTTGGCATAGATGGGCAGGATACAAACCTTGGAAGAGAGGATGTCGTTTTTTCAGCTTGCCTGGTGTGCTCAGTGCTGCACAAAGCCCAAGGACAACTCCTGCTCCATTGCTCTGGACAATAAGGATGCTGCAAATTCCAGGTTATCATTCACGCCTAAATGTCCTATTCGTATTCAGGAAAACCTTAGGACTTTCCTCCATGCCACAACTAAACTAGAGTGAACCGACATTTTAAAAGCTCCACTGAATCCGTATTCGGTAAGAACAATGTGATCGTTGCCAATTTAAACTCAGTCAAACCACTGTCTCACTATATAGTGATCTGGATCTGGACTTTGGCATTTCTACCCAGGACACTTGACTGTCTGCAGTAAATCAACCCTTGCAGCTTGAGTTGCAGAATGTCACTCACACAGGGGGCACCTTTCACACAGGCCCCAAATCCCTCTGCTTGTCAGAGCAAAGAAGCCACTGCACACGTCCAGGATATATGTGCAGTGCATAGGGACGCTCATGCTGGACACTGCTGATGCCCTGTGAAGATTAGGAAGAAGGCTTTTCCCCTTCAAAGGCCACTTACTAACTTGTTCTTCTTGGAGGGTCTCTTTGAAGGCACAAGGGCTCTGATTGTGCCACACACAGTCTAATCAGCAAACCTGGCACATCTCTGTGCAGGAGAGGAAATAAAAATCACCTTGATCACTACTTGCCTTTTACCTTAACCAAGCCTGCCTTGATCTCACAAAACCCAGGGTGCTTGGAGTACAGAGGCACAAGTTCAAAGAGACAGCAAGAAGTTAATCTGAAAGCAAAAGGTGCTCTTCAGGCAGGTGGGAAGAAGTAATTAGAAAGCACAGCTATTCCAAAGCTTCAATAAGTGACATCAAGGCAGCCATTATACACTCACTAAAGCACGAGGGTCCTTCAGTCTTGTCAGTCAAGGAAAAAAAATGCAGGAGACTTGGGCCAGACTGCAAAGGCAGGAGCTCTAGGGCTCCTCATCACCCTGCTCTGCTCAAGGCAGACTCTGCAGGAAACAAGCAGCTTCAGGAGACCCACATCTCTCAAGACTTTTTTTTTGTTTAGTTGTGCTTCTCCTATCCCCTCCACCATCAGTATTTACTCTGCTCCATGAGCTCTGTGGAGCTCCATGAGGTTCAGCTTTCCATAGGTGATGTCCCATTTTGGTGTTACCCATCAAAATGAACTGGTTTTTTACTTCATTATTTTAGTTATTATTTCATTCACCTTCAGAAACTGTAGCCTGTCCCACTCTGAAGCCTGGTGGCAAATCAAAGGGCACTTACACTTCTGAGTCTCCCAGGCCCAGGCAAATGTAGCCCTGGATTCAGGATCCTGTTGCTTCAAAACTGCAGTTGCAGAGGGAGATTCCTTCCTTCATAGTTCTTCCGTTCTGTAAGACACAGCTGATCACTGCACAGCTTTTGTCTGGGTAGGCTGTGAGCTCTTGGGGACTGTCCAAGGACACTGCAGGCGAGCAGCCTCTCTGTCAGACAACAGAAGATGACCTGCATGAGCTGAACACAGGCAGGTTGGCAGAGAGAGATTGCATCTTTTATCAGAAAAATTGATTCACAAAAGCCGAGAGGAGCAGTTTTCTCTCTGTGAGCAACATCAATACGCACATATGGATCCAGAGTTAGTGTTTTTCCCACAGCATCTCACCACCCCGTTCCAACATCCCTTTCCGTCCCTGACTGACATTCAGACGGCTGCTTCCCAACTCAAGCTTTTCACACCCAGCAGCTAGGCCTGAATCCCACACAGCAGTGATGCAGACCCAAACCCTCTGCTCCACACCAGATGTGTGCCAGCTGCAGCAGAGCAGCACCAGCTGCAATCCTCTGCTCAGCTGCCTCTGGCTGAAGGCGCAGGCGGAGGTTGTGGTACCCAGCTGCTGCCAAAGGGAAGCGGTGCCAGTGGGCAGCACAGCACATCCCTTCTGCAGGCCAGCAGCTCCTCCCTCCTTCTCCCCCAGGCCCAGGAGGCACCAGCCACATTCATTATACAGCACGATGCTGCTTCTGATCCTCGAGGGCTCAGGGAATCGCCTGGACTCTGAGTCCTGCTGGACTTGGGAAGGTGCCCGTGTGACTCTGTGATTCCTCCCTCTGCTGTCAGCTCTGCTCACAGGCAGATCCCTCTAAGCCCCCCAAGCCGCTGTGGAGCTGGGGCTGCCGGCAGCAGTAGGAGCCCTTTCCTGTGCTGTAAGCACTGATCCCTCCTAAAACCTGAAGCGATCGCATTAATCAGTTTGCTTCGAAGTAGGCCATGCGAAATGTGTTTGAGCCTGGCTGATAAAATGGGGAGAGGAAGACGTGCAAGGAGATTAGAAAGGAATCGTGCTTAATTTGGGAACATCTCCGAAGATTTATTCCAAAGCATGAAAGCCATGGAGAACGCTCCCGCCCAGAGATTAAAGATGCTGTGACTCACATCTCTGAGGCCTGACAATAGCTTATTCAGGAGAGCTGCCTGTAGCCACGAGACAGAGGATACAGTTTTCCCAAGGCATTTCAATTTTCAAGGAAGAAAAAAAAAGATTAGACTTCGTTAATTTCACCAAATAACATGAGATGCCATCAGCCCCACCTCTCCTAAATGGGCTGTAGATCTCCAAGTTTTTGTCAGCCTGAGGAAAGCCAGAGCCACCAGAGCTGGAGACAACTTCCACCTTCTGGTATTTCCCATTGCATTTGACCTCTAAACAAAAGCAGAGAGAAGAAGCCAGTGCAAGACCCTTGCTGCTCAGGGGGGGAACACAGCAACCATTGCTTGCCAATGTCTCCTTCTTCCATGGAAATGAAATCCAGAGGCCAAAGGTGTTCGGCTGTTTTTTCGTGTTCTACCTGCTGCACATCCAACTGTGTGTGCATCACACAACTCCTGAGCAGGTGCCCCCATTCTGTGGGGTGAGCACTGGCTGAGTGGATGGTGCTAGGACCTCGGCATCTCTTTCTCCACAAGCTCATGATGGTTCCACTGTCCATGCCAACTCCAGGTGAGCCTTCGAAGGAAAGAAGGTGGCACCTGCAAGAGGGTGTGTGTAGGAATTAGTCTTGTGTTTTCTGCTTTGCTTCTCTCATTAAGTGCAGAAGGGAAGGGGATGGTGAGTTTGGGAGAGGGGGGTGGCAGGTATAGGGAAGAGTGGCAGAGCAGCTGTGGCTGATGCACAAGAGGTTCCCCTGCATCACTGTGCAACAGATCATCTTCGGCACAGCATTACAGGTGGTCCTCTCTGAGCAGCTGCCACTGCTGCTCCTTGTTCTGTTCTCCAAGATAGCTGGAGCAGGGACAAGCCCAGTCCCATTAGAGACTCTGCAGCCTTTGTTTTTATCTTCCTGCTGATGGGGAAGGACAGCCAGAGTCTCCTGACCCTAAAAGGCTGTGTACCAGCTCTAGGCATGCAGGTAATTGTACTTATCTCCCATACATCATCCTGGGAACAGCAGCCTCTGTTGCCAGACCTAATGCCCTTTATGCCATTTCTTTCATGCAACCAGCCTGAAATTGATTTTGAAACAGAAGCAAGAGGCTGTATCAGTTTTCCCCTTGGAGGTGTGACAGCTTGCCTGCTTTCTGCCAGGTTAGGTTAATTCTGTTCTCTGCTCTATGTGTGTGTGTTCCCCTGGCTCTGTTCACTGAGACAGGTAAGAAAGATCCCATCTTTCCCAAGTCGGGCTGGTGGGAAGAGGAGATGAGTGATAACGTGACACGGCAGAATGGCAGCCACCCCCACACTTCACGCTGTGTTCCTGTGTCCATCTCCTGCATTTTGTTTGACAGGGGAAGGGTTCAAGGCAGAGATCTGAGGCACATCCATTCTCTACAGCTTAGCCAGACCTTTCCAAGTCATGAAATGCATCTGCCAAGCTGTGGAAGAAAACTGAGCTTAAAGGCTAATGCACAAGGCTGTCTCACCTGTGGCAAAAGGATGCCATCAAAAGGCATCGCCAGATTTCTAAGCAGTGCAAGGTCATAGGATTGCTTCTCAATGTCTTTTTTGTGAGATTCCTGCTTTAGAACTTGTCTCTCTAACTCAAACCTGTAGCACCAAGAACATGCAAAGAGGTGACAGCCATGCCCACAGGTGCCCCTCTTGTTCTGTAGCTGTGCAGCAACATTACGATCTTCTGACTGATGGAGATGGAGTTGCAGAAGAAACCCAGAATCAGAAAGTGTGGAATGGTTTGGTGGGGTTTTTTTTCACACAGCCTTCAGTTTAAATATTAACAAAGCAATCAAGATTTCCCCCATTCTTAAGCAAAAATCTTCTAGCACCATCTGTTCTGGAAGACTCCTGTTAACAGCACAGTGTAACTGAGGAAACGTAGCTGCTAGATCTGGTCCGGTGGCACTCTGAGACACTGCCAGCTGGTGTGGACCTGGTGTGAAGATATTCCTCACAACCCAGCCAGAATCCAGGCAGGACTGGAGGAGCCTTCACAAGGTTAGTCCATCCTCCTAAAAAAGTCTGAACATACATTTTTTCAACTTCACCTTTAAAATCTCCTCAGAATGACAGAGTTACAGAACGGTTGAGGCTGACAGGGACTGAAGGTCAGCTGATCTGCATGGCTCAAGCAGGGCCACCTGGACCTGTTTGCCCAGGACCATGTCCAGTCAACTTTTGAGTATCTCCAAGGACGGAGACTCTACAGCCTCTCTGGGCAACCTGTACCAGTGCTGAACCACCAGAGTGTGCTGGTGCTGCCCGGGGCAGTTCCTCAGGTGCAGGACTTTTCACTCTTCACGAGGTTCCTGTCAGCCCATTTCTCCAGCATGTCAAGGTCCCTCAGGATGGCAGCACGACCCTCGGGTGTATCAGCCACTCCTCCTACTTCTGTATCATCAGCAAACTGCTGAGGATGCACTCTTGCCCCATCGTCCAGACTATTAATAAAGATGTTGAACAGAATCGGGTCCAGTACTAACCTCTGGGGCACATTGTCACCTGCTGTACTCCAACTAGACCTCTTGCTGATGATCAGCATCCTCTGGAATGACCCTTCAGAGAGTTTTCAATGCACTTCACTCTCTGCTCAACACGGAGGTCTTGCTTTTGTCTGCAAATCTGTTGTCATGCTTCACTATTCTTTCTCCTGGGATACTTTTTCCTTCCTCGATGCCTTTTGAAGCTGACTTTCAAACAGTCCCTGCTTGCATCTGGCTAAGCCTTGGTGCCACATACAGGGGCAGGTGGGAGAGAAGCTGCTCTTCACAATGTGCTGTGACACTGGAGTGGCCCTGGTTTGTAGCTCACCCAGCAATGTTTCATGTCTGTGCATCTGAGCCTCTTGTTTTCAGATGACTCCGGGGCTGGTTTTATTAGTGGTTGATTGAGTGGTCTCAGCATGGCTCTTGTGGAATACCCACATTTTCCGCTCACCATGGAGCAGATGGAAATGTTCTCAGTGAGACACTCATGCATGTGCATTATCTACAGAGGAAATATCCACGTCTCGGGTCTTATTGCTGCTGCCAACAATGCCCCCTGTCAGCTTCTGGGGAAATTTGACTGATATTTATTTGGGCACTATCAGAACGGAGCACTGGCAGAAAATTCCCCAAGTCATGTAAAAATGCCATTGATTCTCCTGGTAGAAAATCTTCAAATGCTGTAAATACCCTATTGAAATTGCTTTTTTTGTCGCTGTATGTTGAAATCTTGACAAAAAGCCTGGGGGAAAAAAGTTCCTTATGAATGTTTTGACCACCTTTTCAAAAAGGGTGTGATTAATAAACACAATGGACGCTTTTTTTTTCCACTTGAGCAGCTCTTTATACCTGCTGGAGTCTTCTGGGTGAACAAGATTAAGGTATGAAAGACTTCAAGAGGCAAAACCACCAACAGATCTGGAAAAGACAGAGCATTAAAAAGCAATATGAGACACCTTCATTTAGGGATATTCTGGAACTGACATTAAGCCATTTTTGTGCTGCCCAGGGGTTATATGGCTAAAAAAGGACATACAAAGCAGTCCTATGATTGGAGTTGCAGTTTTGGCACCCTCATGTTAGGAGGAACAAGGGAGCAAGGAAACAAGTGGAACTGTGCTCTCAGCAGCTGGAAATGGATGCTGTGGTTGATGCACCTGCACAGCACAAACACATTTAGATTTATGTGTATTCCTGAGTGAATTATGACCCTGAATGTTCCTGTTTGTCTGCAATACAACAGACCGTCTTTCCTCTCCCACCTACCATTCTTAATTATTGTTGCTTTGGGCTTTTTAATGTTAAAAGAAGTCATGTTTTCCATGAGTCATGTCCATTCTCTAACCATTATCCTGGATTAAGACTGCCCCTCCACTGACCACAAATACCCTACAGTCAAAACTCCAATGTTCTCAACAGGTATAAATGTTTCATATTAGTAGAAGCTGAATTTTTCTCATCTCCCACATTTAGACACAGGATTCTGTAAATCCTATTCTGAATCCTGTGAAATGCTGAGTGGCAAAACAGTGAAGCACCAGGCTCAGGCCGTGCTTGCATTGATTAGCTGAGCCCCGACTGATGTGTGGATGTTTTATGCTTTGTTCACTAATGTACCTTCAGCAGCACTAATAAAATTTCCTTTGAACAAGCGGGAACAGGTGATCACACAATTATGTGTGTCTTGTCTGTCTGGGTGATTCAGCCTCATGTTGTTGTCATAGCAGCATGTCCCCATCGTGGGCTCGCACATCGAGGTAGGTCTGGTTTCAAATTCCAAATAATAAACAAAGCCTGGTGCCCCGATTTGATAGGAGAGAATTTGTTGTGTTGTTGGAATTGTGACTGTGGGAGGAAAAATGGAGCTGATTGTCAACACCCTTAGGAGACCCCTGTAAGGAGTTCCAAGGATGCAAACTCAGCCCCAGCTGGGACCCGGCATCAGTGCATGTGAAGGACTTAAGTGAGTATCACACACACGTCTTGAGAGCCAGCAGGTCCTTGGGGGTCACAGGGAGAGCACCTCTGCTAGGCAAGTCTCTTGTCACTGCTTTTGAAGGGGCAGCTCTCCTTGCAGCTGATCCCTGCAAGTTGTCCAAAGTGACAACACGGAGGCAGGTTCTCAGTGAGGGTGGATCACCATCTGACTAATTCAACCTGCTCCATACGGAGAGGGCCTGAACCACTGCAAGCCCACTTAAGGTTGATTTCAACCAGTTGTGGTTTGGGGCATGTGTTAAAACAGCACAAAAAGCCAACACACTTGCCCATTGAATGGGTGAGGAAGAGGAGAGTAGAGATCCTGAAAGAACCCTACCTAGGACCAGTCTGAGCACCACTAATTTTCTTTTTTTTCTTTTTTCCTCTGGCAGAGTGCAATGTGATCCAAGTGTCTCAGGAAATTTTCAATCATACTGAGAGAGAGGAAACTACAAAATGGGATGGGATTGCACTGCGATGCTGTGACCCGTGTGCACCCAGAGCTCTGCCTCAAATTGGAAGAAAAGTGCCAATTAATCTGCCACTGAGGAAGGCATAGGCAACAAAACCATTTCATGTCTGCTCATTTCCCCCCATGACATGTAGTCCACTCCACCTTGCTAATTGGAGAAAGCTTGCTAACAGCAATCTGATGTGGGTTTAATTAAATATCTTTTGAATGCCTCTGTGAGGTGGGAGAAGCTGGTGGAGTCATTCCAAGTCTGACACACTTAGGAAGGGCTTCAAATCTGGGGCTCGTTGCTTCATCAATGAAAAAATGCAGAGGCTGTGGGAGCACTGGAGGATCTCTAATAAAAACAGTGCTAGGAACTAAAGGCTGACAACATCTGGCTGCAAAAAGCAGCATCTTCCATATCCTGCAGTTCTTATAATACTGCAGAGAAGATGCTTGGTCATCCTGCGGCAAAGGAAGGGCACTGAGGCAGGGAGACACCTCTGCAAGGGACACGTGCAGGGTGAGGATGCTGCTGTTGTGTCTGAGGAGAAGGGCTGCAGGCCCATAAAGGGGGTGAAGCACTGAAGGGTGGAGGAGAAGAGAGGAAGAAGACGTGCTCTGGGAAGGGGACAGCTGGAGAGAGGAGCAGTGAGCACCAGATATGTTGGGGCACAGCTCTGTCCCAAGCCCACAAGAAACACTTTGGCACATCTGTTCAGTGGGTGTTGAGTGCTGCAGGGCAAGAGAAGGATTCCTGCCTGGGAATCACCATTTGTACCCTAAATAGGAGAATTCATTTGATGGAGGGTGAGTTTGGGCATGTGTAGATAAGGGAGGAGCATGCCATGGGTATCAGGTAGGCTGTGGGCAGGTAGATGCCCTTGTAGAAAAGCCAGACCCTAAGCCAAAGCCTCAGCTATGCCACAACTTCTCCCATTTCTTTAAAAAAAACCATATTCCAGCTCCCCATCCTAGGAGGAGGCTGGGAGTGCTGTGTACAGGCTGAGTGCTGCCCGAGAGAGCTTGCAAATAATCTGAGAGCAACAGAAAAAATTTCAACGAGACCTTGAAAGAGTCTATTTAGCTTATCAGAAAGGAGGTCAAGAGGTGATTTGATTACAGTGCCTAAGTGCCGTCAGCAGAAGAAAACACCAGTTTCCAAAGAGCTTTTTAATCTATCAGAGAAAGCCGGAACAAGAGCCAGTGGCTGAGAGATGAAGGCAGACAAATGCAAATAAGACACGGGGAGCATATCTTTAGCAGGGGGCAGATAAAGGGGAAGAGCAAACTCAAGGAGAATGGCCTCAGCATCTCTGGGTGCCCTCAAGTGGGAGCTGAATAACGTGCTCAAGCCAGAGAGAAGCCGGGTGGGTTCCAAGGTGGCATAAACGTGGTGCATGGGCACATGAATAAAGTGCTCTGGCACCTCTTTGTCTCCTAATTGCAAAAAAATCCAACTTCCTTGGTCTTGTCAGAAAAAATGTTTGAGCACAGGCCTCGGGCAAAGCGTGGTTCAGTCACCAAGAAGAATTCAACTCAGTGCTTATGGTTTCTAAGTCAAAACTGAATCCTGGGGGCTTGGGCTTCCAAAGGCTTGTTCCTCCTGCCATTGGACCGGCCACATGCTGTAAGAAATTCCAGCCTAGTGGAAGGAAAAGTTGTCGTGGGTAGGAATTAAGGCATTGCCAATGAAAAGCATAAAGCAAAAAAGATTACCAGAAGTCCATCTGATCCTGCACCTGTATCTGGCACTGGTAGGGAACTCTGGCAGGGGGTTGTTTAAAATAAAAAAACCCTCAAGTCTGGAGTGATTATTTCTTGGAATTTCTTCCTTCTTTCAAGCAATTTGTGACTGATGAACTCCTGAAGTGGATGTTGACACACAGCTATTAACAGGCCCTGGTGTTTCTCCCATGAAAACTTCAGGCTGTTTTTGGATCTATTACATTTTTGCCTGGAGCAATAACATTTATCACTTAATAACTCAATGTGCGAAAAGTATATTTTTTTTTGCTTGTCTCAAATCATCTGATTCTCACTGGTACCCTTTATTTTTTTGGTGTAAGGAGCATGATATATTCACTAATTGCCATTTCTCTGTGCTATTCAAGATTGCTGAGGCTTCTCTCCCACCATTTTGTATATACAAATAGTATGTGAGAAAATGCTATTATTTTGGATTGGCCTTATCTTGGATTGGCCAGGAAAGTTCTTATTTTTTAATTTTAATTTGACCTCTTTCTAACTCAAACATCTCTGGGCATCTCTGGAGAACAGACACTAAGCTCAAGGAAAAGAACTTCTAAGCACTAATTTCTGTGTTTCTCATCTGAATCCCTCCTGCTTGGTGATAAGAGAAGGTTTCTAAGTCTGGATTCTCCTGGGAAGTCTGGGCAGCTCCCTCTTTAGTGTTGCTGTGTTTTCGCCTTTTTTTCTCTGAACAGCTGTGTTCAATAAAAGAAAATTATTAACAAATAAACCAAGCAAATTCTTTCTGACCCAGGGGCTATTTGCTGGTGAAACCAGTATTTAAATACTTGCCACTTGAATGTGAAGGAATTTCCTGGGTTGTGCTGTCTGGCCCATAAGGCAGATTATTGAGCGTCCAGTTAAAGTTCTGGTGAAGTGTAGGAAATAATTTCCTGTCAGTAATGGATGTTTATCCATCAGTAAGTGAATCCTACTGTGACTGGACCCATCTTCTTTCTCCTTAACTCCATGAGCTGTTGTAGTGAGGGTCCATTTACAGGTGAGAAAAATGGGCCAAAGACAGGTCACACTGCCAAATGTTTGCCAAACCCTGCTGAAGGCAGTTATTTTGTCTGAAACAAACAAACAAAAAAAACCCAGCCAGACAAACAAACAAAAAAAACCAACCAAAAAAAAAACCCCAAAACCAAATTAAAAAAGCACTCTGATTCATTCCACATTCCTTCTTTATATGTCTATAGAAATAAAAAAAATCCAGTTTCAGACATCAGCTTTTTAAAAATTATTAATCTTTTCAATTTAATTAAACTTATAAAATAAAAGTTCACATAAAATTTAACTATCAAAAAAAGAAAATAAATATCAGAGTATCTAAAAGAAATATATTGCTTGACCCACGCTGAGGGTTAAGTAGTTTGGTAGTGTAACAAAAGTCAATGTTCAGCTTTCCAATCCAGCCCATGCTTGGAAAGTTTTTTTTCAACTCTTGAAAGGTATTTTAGTTGTGACAGCTGTTTGCTCTGTTTGTTTGGGTGGGAAACCTGAGTGATTAATCCTGCCTATTCGAGTCAATAGGGACATATGGGAATTCTCTTCACTGTTTGCAACAAAGCAGTGTGTGCCCAGTTTCCATCTGAAAATGAGACCAACAATTCCCAGCTGGACAAGCTAGGAGGTAATCTTGATTTGGAAGTGTTTGCAGTGTAAATACACAAACCACAGATCATTAGCCCTGTTTTACCAAGTCCATAATAAAGGCCAGAGCCTTCAAATCTGGAATTCGATAATTCCAGTAAGAGCTAGAGAGTCTGCACAAAACTTAGCTTTGATTTGCTGAATCTGATCCTTATTTTGAGTAGATCATCCTTCCTGCACGAGGGAAAAAACTTGCCCAAAACATCCCTTAACAGCATGAACTTTTTTCCTCAAGTACCTACTTAGGGATGAGGGAAACACACTGTTAAAAGTGGCTTTTCCAGTTGTGTTTAATCACTCTTATTCCTTGGAAGCCACGTGAGAATGTAAGCATGACAGCAGCCATCTGGAGATGATTCTGGTCCAGCCAGACTGTCCCTGCTGTCACTCACAGCTGTGCCACCCATCCCAGGAGTGTGGCAGGGATGACAAGGGGTCCTGAGCACATGCTGGAGTCATTCCTGTTGGGATGCACATCGGGCTGTTTGCTCAGCACCATCAGTGCTGCTTTTCCAGAAAGCAGGAGTGACAAAACCTGGCTTCATTCACAGTCATGGCAGCCCAGCCCCACGGCACTCATGCCATGGAGACCATCCCTGTGGGCAGTGGCAGGATGATTAAATAAACAACATGTTGTATTAAAGCCCCCCAAGGTACAGGTTTGTCCTGCTCTGGGTAAAGGAATGACCAGTCTTGAGTTCACTCCCTTTCCTCACCCCAGACAGTGAATTTCAAGGGTTCAAAAAGCACATGCATGGCTTCAAAACATAATAATCCACTTTGCTCAATTTTTTTTTTTCCTCTGAGCCTTTTGGCACCATCTACCCACATTTCTCAGTTTGGGATTTCATCCCATCGCTGTGAAGCTCTAAAAACCCAAGTAGAAAGGCAAGGTGGGATCCTCAGCTCACCCTGCGGCTCCTCAAGGCTTTACCCCAAGCACTGGTTTTTATGAGGCTCATGCTACAGCTCTCAAGGAAGACAAGGCCAGCAGCCACAACATGACAGCATCCAAATGCCATTCATCAAGCCAGCATGGTTTGCTTTCAGCTGCTTTTAATCTTTCCCAGTCTCTCTGAGGGAACAGCTTGGTTCCTCCTGTGAATTGGAGGGTTCAGTCTCCCTCAGCAGACCCCAGACACGGGCAGTTAACAGCGACAGGCTTTTCAGCAGCCACAAAATAAAGGGCTGGATTTTTTTTTTTTTTTTTTAATGGATGCTGTTAGTGTTCTGGGAAGAGCCTGGACTCATGCTCATTAAGTCAGCAGTTTCCAAAGTATTTCTAGAGAGGAAAAGAGCATAACTGGTTGAAATTCTTATTGTTGTAGCAAATGATCAATGCACTTACTCACAAGGCCTCGGTGGCTGTGATTAGTTCATGGCCAGAAATAACAGTGGAGGACCTGCTGCGATGCCATTACCTTATCTCTGCCTCGCTGGTTGATTCTCAGGTACAAGTGAAAACAACCCTTAATTACTTGGTTAAAAACCTGTCCACCACTGGGGAACAAATGAACTGATACAGCCACCTCTGCCACCACATTTCAGAGCTCCCAGAGATAACTGAATGGAAGGAAATGCACTTCAAAGTCTTCCAAGAGCCGGCACTGGGAGGAAATACCTGGATGTGCCCAGTGGAACAGCCAGTGACCAGGGAAGGGCCAGCTGCAGGGATGACCTGCACTGGGAGCACGCTTCCCGCTGCTGGAGGGCTGGCTGATTCCTCTGGTGCTTTCAGGAGCACCTTCACCATCCCATCCAGGTGCCTCTCACCTGTTTTACAGTCATCAGTGCTGTTGCCTTCTTTCAGAGAGAAGTTGATGCCTTCAGACCTGTAACGCACACAGCTTAAAAATGGCCAGCGAGCACCTCTCTGGTAGCAGCTAGGGACAGCTTTGTCCAGTCAAGGCTTGAAAACCTCTAAGGACTGAGGCTCACCAACCTTCCTGGGCCCCTGTGCCAGTGTCTGACCATCCCAAGGGTGAATTTCTCTCCTAACATCTACTTGGAATTTCATTGGCCACAACTTGCATCCATTGCTCTCTTCCTTTCACCTGGCATCTCCAAGAAGAGACTTGCTCCACCTTCTCACCCCAATCAGTGGCCCTGTTCTCAAAACTAATTTTCATCCTCTTTCCCTTGCTGGCTATGCCAGCAGCGGAAGAGACATCTCATATGGAGACGTGCCTGCACCGTGGTTCTTCAGGTGGATCAGGGCATCCTCTTAGAGTCCAGGCTTCCAGGGCTGTGTAAATGTGGAGCAGACATTGAGATGCCCTTGACAGGGGCAAGCAGAAGAGCTTGTTCCTGCTGCAGTAGGATGGATGTCATTGCTTCTGAGCTGCTCTCTGTAAGGACGCAGGCAAATAAAAATGCAAGAGAAAATCTGCCACTTTACATGGTGATGCTTTTAATTGCCTTGGCTAAATGGGAAATTAAACGCTGGAAACTTCAAGTCCTGTTTGATGTTTAGCATCCCTGCTCCAGGAGCACGGGCTCTCCGGGCACAGCTTTGGTACACCCAGGCAGCGTGAAATCACTCCCAAATTGCTCGACGTGTAAGGTAATTGGCCTCCATTGCCTCAAACACTCTGGCTGCAGGCTCGGGGAGCAGGCACTACCTCCCAAGAGGAACAAACTCAGAGATCACTCAGAGTGTGTACGTGGTTGAGAGCTCCTCGTCCGACTGCTGCAGGGACCATCTCCTGCGTCTCTGGAGGAGCTCAGTGCATGGCAGGGTTGGGGAAATCAGTCCCCAGAGACAGAGCAAGAGAGATGTGTCCTCTCATCAGCCCTGTGCTATGCATTTTCCATTTTCTCCTTGTTCTGCTGAATCAAGGCACGTTTGATTTCATATTAGGAGCATCCAGAAAGAGAAAAGATCCCAGGTTAAAGCATAGTTCTGCTCCAAGACCAAACAGTCCTGTCCCCTTTGTCCTTTGCACAGACACCTGACATGCTGGTGACCATCCTCGCTGCCTCTCCCAGTCCTGCCATGCCTTTGGAGTTGAGGACTTTGGTGTGGGGATGAAACCCAATCTTCAAGATTCAGGTTCATGGATTTGTACAGTGGCTCAGAGACATTCCCTGCTCTCTTTTGTCCTTTCCTAATAACTCCTTACAACGACAGGAGAGGTCACAAGAGTGCTTTGCAAACCTGTGCCACTCTCCAGGACCGTGGAGCAGGGCTGAGATCCAGTGCCAAGCTCGTGACCAAGCTTCAGAAGAAATCCCACCCTCACATTTCAGGACCTTCTTCCTACAGCTTCTGTAATCTCCAGAAGCCCAGACACCCCCCCACCAGGGAACATGCAGCAACTCCCAGCTTTCCACCCTCCTAAAAGCTGTTTCATTAGCAATATTCCTGGGCACGATCTGCTGCCAGATTGCAGGAAACCTTGGCAGGCTCATGGGATGTCAGGGCTTGGGAATCAGCACAACAGTTCCCTTCCACACACATCATCCCTACAGTCTGATGCTGCTGACCTCTCCTTTTCACTGTTCATGTATTTACTGAGATGGTAGGGCCAGAGGATCAGAAGACAACCTGCAAGAATCATGTACAGCTGTGAGCCTTTTGGCAGAAAAAGGGGCTGGTGGCCTTGAGAGGAGTTATTCTCCTCCAGCTGAAGGAAATAGAAAAGGTGGTATTAGCAAACTTGGTTCTTTTCTTTCTTTGTTTTTTTTTTTTTTTTTTTTTTTTTTTTTTTCTTTTTTCTTTTTTTTACCTTTTTTATTCCCACTCCAGACACAAAAGGCCAGACCAGTGTAAATAGTTGAAGCTACACTAAAACCTATTTATAGCTGCTGAAAATTTTCATGTCTTCAGATTATTGTTTTTAATGGTTGACCATTGGTCATTTGGGGAACAGGGGAAGGATCTTTGTATGAGTACACTGAAGAAAGCAAGAGGGGAAAACATCCTGAGAGATCACCTGGCCAAAACCAAGTTCCAAAACTTTTAGAGAAGGCATTTCCACCTCTTCCCCCAGGAGATAAGAGGTATCAGTATCACCATGCTGGTGGGAAAATACAGGTTAATAGGGAAGAATAAAACCCTGCTGCCACGGGAGGGGGACAGCCACTGCCAGCCCGGTGGAGGTATCAGGAGCAGAGATGCTCCTCTGGACACTGCACACTCGATGTGTAAATTGCTTTTACCGCCCAGCAGGAGGGACAGGAGGGAGGCAGTAGGGTTTGCCCAGTTTTTCTCCTCCAGGAGGGATAGACCCAGCTGATTTCAGCACTGATAAAGATCACCTCATTATCTCCGACAAAGACCACACAATTACAGAGTGTCTCTGATGGGAGTGGTGATAAACACCAGCATGAGCTCACCTCCTCCCTTCACTCGTTTGTTTGGGAGGTTTCTTAATATGCCGAGAGGCAGTGAAACCACAGCTAATCCACCCCCCAGAAGGATCTTGGCCAGGAAAGAGGAGCTGTCATCACCACCACATCCTTCCAGCCAGGCACTAGAGATCAACAGCTGTGATATTGCAGGGAAACTCCCAACAGCGGCTCCTGGCATCAGCGTCTCCTCCCTGCAGTCCTGGTCCTTGCCTGACCCCCGTAACCAAACTGTCCCAGTCCCTCCCTGTCAGCCGAGTGCCAGCAGCAACCTCAAGGCCTGGCAGGTCTTGGAAGGGCTCCAGTGACATCAGTGCTTGGTGCTGTCCTCTCCACCCACTCTGCTCTCTCTTCCCAACCTGAATCCTTTCAAGAACAGGTTGGTGGATCTTCTCTAAGCCCCCAGGATTTACACAGCTGATCCAGCACACAGCTGGCAGGGGGCACATCCATCACACGTTTCCAAAAGCCCACGGAGCTTTTCTTCTCCCTGCTTTCTTCCTCCTCTTCCTTTTATTTTTTATATTCTCTGGTGAACACAGAATATTTCAAAGAGATCTCTGCCAGCACTGAAGCTTTGAAGCCAGCTGCAGAAGCAACCTCAGGTGACATGGAGAAGGAGCAGGGCACAGCTGGGTGTCTTCCCAGGAGAACTGAATCAAAGCCAAAAGAAATGACAGCACAAGCTGATCCAACTCAGTCTGCCTGGGCTTTCTCCCTCCCTCTGTTACTGAGCCCAGCCCAATAGTCCTTCCAGGTTTAAAATTAGCAAAACCTTTGCTAAGCTTCAGATTAAGTTCCTGGGTCACCAGCAGAGACGGCCTGTAGCAAAGCCCTGGATTTTATCTTTAATTATCGGCAGGAATATTATATTCTTGCAGAAACTGAGCTGAGAAAAAGCCAGCATCTGTGATCCCTGCTGCAGAGCTGAGCATCTGCTCGAGGGAGGGCTGGTAATCAGGAGGAGAGGGGTCAACAGAAGATGATCTTCTAAGTCTTCCTCTATAGACTGAATCTCTAATATGTTTACTTAGCCAGATGCAAATCTGTTTCGCAAACTCCTGGCACTGCTGAGTACAAGCACGCACAGAAAATTAACAAAGCTGGAGCATCAATTCCTCACCTATCACCAGTATGAGACTCCTGGTGACTACGTGGGAGGAAGGAAAATGTGCTCTTTCCAGTGTCCAGGGAAACAAAGCTGAGTTTCCAGCAGTGTTCTCCAATTCTTAACCAAGAAATCCAGTCCAGCACCGCACAGCTCCCCTCTCTCTCCTGGCTGCTCTCCTTCCCTGATTTGCTCCTGGGCTGCTCCTTCCCTGGGTCCGCAAGGGTTGAGTCTTGCCCTTGTCCACACCCAGCAGCAGTTTGGCCATGACCAGTGAGCCAAGGCAGGAGAGCCTCAAAACACACGAGTGGCATGAAGTGCAAAACTGTTGCAGGGCCAGCAGCTGGACTTGGATGATCCTTGTGCGATGATCCTTTCAACTCAGGATATTCTATGGTTATATGGTCTCCAAGTGTGCTCAGAAGCAGATGAAAGAGTACTGCAGCAGCCTGGGATACAGACCCCTCATCTGAGCATCCTGTGCCTGCTGGAGACAATCCTGCTTCCTCCTGCCTGCTTGGCTGGAGGTTATTTTGCTTGATGGGAACTAGAGAAGCATCCTAGTGACGACTCTGCTGGAGTAGAAACTTCTGATGTCCATGTTATTCCTTGCTGAGGCAGGGACAAAGTGTCGCTTGGAAAGTGGGGACACTGCATTTTTCTGTTCACATATGTCTGATCTAAGCTGGAGGAGCATGAGGAACTGGAGGCCAAACTATGAATTTTTACAGGGTTGTGGAGCCACCAGAAGTTCCCTGTAAAGCATCCTGGACTGGAAAGAGTGTGCTGGCTGGAGAGGAGGCATGGGCAGGAAAGGACAGGAAGGCAGCACAGCATGGGCTGAGCTACTCACAGCATGGATGGCCCTGGCTTGGGGCAGGTCAGTGTACCTGGAGCTGATCTTTTCACCGTTCCTTCTTCTCTCTACCCTTGACAAAACATGCTCAGGTATATGTGTGGTGTGCTAAGGTTCAAGGTCACCTTGTATTCAGCAGAGCACAATGAAATCTTAAAGGAACAGGGTGTAACAAGAGAGCTGGGTGGCTTTGAGCCTCTCAAGGAGCGAAAGGACTTGAAATAGATCACAGCTACCTGGAGCTTAGAAAGCCCTCTGTCCACTGCCTTCGCTGGCCGCTTCGTGAGACATCCTGCTCCCGTAGTGCAGAGGTCTGGGGATCCCCTCTGAGCTGACGGTGACAGCTGAGGAGGAATGAGGCTGGCTGAAGCAGAGCCTGTGTAATGCCATTCCAACCCAGCCAGCCAGGTCAATTAAAAAATAAAGACAAAGGCTCTTGGTGCGGGTCTGCCGTCTCTATCAAATTCATTATCTCCCCCCACCAACAGAAAAGAGGGCAACTGTTCACGTAAGACACAGCTAATAATATCTGAGTACAGGACATTGCTGCTAAATTATAGGGAGGGCTTGGGAAGGGAAATTAGTGTCATCTGCAAGCCCAATAATAGGGGCTGTGCAGCATGAATGCCGATGCGGGAGCGGGCTGGAGGACAGAGAGTGGCTTATGCAACCGTCCCCGTCCTCCCGCAGCGGCACAGCCGGGCTGGCAGCAGGCACCGCGTGGGGCTCAGGAGCAGGGCAGCACGGGGCAAGTGGGCTTGAAAGCCAAAGGCAGGTGAAAACAGAGGGCTCAGCAGATGCCTCTGTGTGAGGGTGAAGGCATCGGAAGCTGCTCTTAGGGAAGAAGGCTCAGCCCTTCCCTCCCAGCTGAGCTTTGGCACAAAAGACCCAGAGCAGAGTTTAGGGGCGTCACCGTATAGGGACCCCCCCCCCCCCCCCCCCCGGGGCACGAGCTGAAAGGGGGG
>VZTJ01001153.1:488506-532679 GCA_013397795.1 Orthonyx spaldingii | reverse complement strand
CCCCCCCCCTCCCAGGGCAGCAGCTAGAAGGGGTGGGAGGTCTGGTGGTTTCAACTGAAGGGGCACTTTCTGGGCAAATTTCTAGGAGCAATCAAACCCAGTGGGGAAACTGAGGCACGGAGAGGCTGCACGGTCTGTGCTGTGGCTTGAACCCCAAGGCAATTCTTGAGCATGTCTCAGTGATGTGAAATGTGGTGCTGCTCCCTGGGACAGCTGCATTCCTGCAGCAGGCAAAGCATTTCCCATTTCTGACTACAGACACATCTTGAGCAAAAATCATAGAATCATTGAATGGTTTGGTTTGGAAGGGACATTAAAAATCATCCAGTTCAAACTCTCCTGCCGTGGGCAGGGACACCTTCCACTCGACCAGGTTGCTCAGAGCCCCATCCAGCCCAGCCCTGAACACTTCCAGGATGGGGAATCCACAACTTCTCTGGGCAACCTGTTCCAGTGCCTCACCACCCTCACAGTAAAGAACTTCTTAATATCCAATCTAAACCTACTCTGTCAGTTTGAAACCATTCCTCCTTGTCCTGTCACTACAGGCCCTTGTAAATAGCCTCTCTCCATCTTCCTTGTGGGCTCCGTTCAGGTACTGGAAGGCCACAATTACGGAAGCCTTCCCTTCTCAAGGCTGAGCAATCCCAATTCTCTCAGCCTTTCCTCACAGCAGAGGTGCTCCATCCCTCTGATCGTCTTGGTGGCATCCTCTGGACTTGCTCCAACAGATCAATGCCCCTCTTGTGCTGGGACCCCAGAACCGGATGCAGGGCTCCAGGTGGGTCTCACCAGAGCAGAGCAGAGGGGCAGAATCCCCCCTCACCAGCTGCCCATGGTGCTTTGGATGCAGCCCAGGACACGTTTGACTTTCTGGGCTGGGAGTGCCCACGGCTGGCTCATGTCCAGCCTCTCACCCAGCAGCACCCCCAAGTCCTTGTCAGCAGGACTGTTCTTGTTCTGTCCGTCCCTCAGCCTGGACTGATACCAGGGGTTGCCCCAACCCACATGCAGCACCTTGCACTTGTTCTTGTTAAACCTCATGAGATTCCCATGGTCCCTGTGGATGGTATCCTGTCCTTCAGGTGTGTCACCCACGCCACTCAGGTTGGTGTTATCTGCAAATTCACTGAGGGGGCACTCACTCCCTTTATCTATGCCATTAATGAGGATATTAAACAATAGTGACCCCTGAGGGACACCACTTGTCACTGATGTCCATCATGACTCTGAGCCATTGACCAACACCCTCCGGATGCAACCGTCCAACCAATGCGTACAGAGAAGTGCTCTCTGACCAAATGCTCTCAGGCTGCTACCAAACCTAAAGGGTACCTAAACCAAAAAAAACCAAACAAAAGGAGATGGAGCTGTGTCCAACACCTGCGAAGACCAGCAGCCCCTTCCTGCCTGCTGAGCTATTTTTTGAATTCCTTGACCTTGGACCCCTCTCAGGGCCCCTCCTGTAGCTGATTAGGAAATGCTCCATTCCTGATGAACAGGTGATGCTGTGATTATACTAATCAGCTGCTCATTAGGGTTGCTTGGCTTCAGCTGACACAGCACCAGCCCCATGGTGTATGGCCAACTCTGTCATCTGGGGATGTCAAAGATCCTCAGCTCTGTTGTTGTCCCCACTTGGTTTTGCTCACAGATGGCTCCAGGACACAGCTGGGATCTGGCAAGCAAATCTCATCCCAGCAGATATGAGCCTCTTTCAGACTGAGGATTGATCACCACAGAGCTGTGCCTCTGACTCTCAGACAGGGAATTTTAGACACTGAGAGGCCTGACCCCTCAGGTGGAAGTAGCAGGGACCCTCAGTGCTGGAGCCACTCCTTTCCATGTCCCTATGGATGTGGCAGCAACAAGAGTCAGGCCCTGGACAGGCACAAGAGTCATCATTTGACCTCATCCCACCTCCTTCACAACTGTGACATGGGACAGAAATTCCCCTGGGCTACCTGCAGTCTCTGGAGACTTCCTGAAGAAGCTACTGCTCTTCCTTTTAGGTCTGTCATCCTGACAAGCTGTCCTCAAGGAGATCTCAACACCAAGACCTGAGCAGAGCAGAGTGCCAGAGACACACACATTTGTGGTCTGGCAAATCTCAGCCTCCTCCAACCCTCCCCACCAAAAGCTGGGGACACGGCTGTGCTCTTCCCCTTCTCTTTCTTCCTTTATTCCATCCTCTCAATCAGGCTCTGGCTCAGAAAGGTTTCATTGCACAACAGCTACACTGGCTTTAGAAAGATGCAATTAAGATGAAACCCACTTATTTAAAGCAGCTCCTCTTGCAGCACTGCTCTAATGTCACCTTTGATCACTGAAACCAACCCAGCTCACAGGCTGCCAGGGACATGTCCTTTCATTTCTCCCTTTCCTCCTCGCTCCATTCAGACAAAACTGGTTTCTTTCTTCCTGCCGGTGCTCTGAGCATTTTGCGGAGCAAAGGACGGTCATTTTTACATTGGCCAGCAGGAAAAAAAAGAATGAAATGCCCTGGCTGTGGGCCATAAAGGTTGGAAAGGTCACATAGATCATGCTGTATTTTGGGCTCAGACAGCTTGGCCCAGGCACAGCACTGCCCTGGGGCTGTACTGCAAATTAGGGTGGGCTTGGGATGGGCAGAGACCCCTCTACTAATGAATCTGAGAGGAAGTATCCTGAATTTATTGGGAAAGGCTGGACCATTTCCCCACTTATAACAGTCAGTTCAGCTCAAACCATCACTTAGGCATGGCTTAGCTTTAAACCCCTGGCAGATCCTGTTTTCACCTGCACACAGGAGCTGCTGGATCAGAACTCTGCTCAGCAGCCTTCATCCATACACATACACACATTTGATTGTCAGGCATTGAAACCCCAGATTTCCTTGTCATTCAATGCATCCATCAGGTTGCATTTTCTATTAGACTGGAGGTTTCCTGGTTGTCAGCATTTCCACCCACACAGGCAGGTCGCTTCTGAACTCCATCTCTCTGCCTCCAAACCTCACTGCGTCGCGTTTTCTTTGGAAATGGAGAGCAAATGCATGTGCATCCCTCTGTTCTCCTAGGGAGAAGGCAGAGCAATTTGCAGGGTTCCCTAGGTGGACAGGCTCCTTCATCTGAACTGTTACTTCAGTCTATTTTGTTTTGATCTGCAGGAGAAGTGCCCCTTCCTGCGGGCGGAGAGAAGAGGAAGAAGCTGCCCTGTTACAAAACACCAGTGATTTGTAATTCATCACCAGCCCAAGGCCAGGTGCACTCCCCACTGCCATCTCAGGGGGACATTTTTTTCTAATTCTTAGAAGTGGACACTGTCATGCCCAAAAGTCTCAGCCCCGGCATTACAGATTCCTTCTGATCTCTCCAAGTATCTCTGATTTAGCAGCTTCTGAGGATTTCTGAGCACAGAGCAGATTTCCACCCTACCAAGGTGACAGCCCATGGGCCACATTCTGTGTGTCTGTCAGTGCTGGAGTGACATTACAGTGACAGACCCCAGCCCCTGGCTCAGCTAAATCATTTGGTCACGCCTGACAAGGGGAAATTTGTCAGCTCTCAGCAAAAGATACAGTTTTAGAGGCATCCTACTCCATCAGACTGCTGGGGGGGCTGCACCCTCCATTCCTGCTTTGATCAGGAGCTGGGGGCAGCAGGGGTTAAATGCAGCCTCTCCCCCTCCTGATCTTTGATGCCAGCTGAGCTGAAGCTGGCTCCCAAGATCTTGGTGCTTCAAGAGAGAGGTGACAATGACGGCTCTGGAGAGGACAGCAAAGAACCAGCCCCGGTGCTCCTTCTGCTTCTGATTCAGTCCAGATGGGCCATCACTGACCTGCTGGGAGCCGAGTGCTCTTGCAGGCAGCTTGGACACAGATGGGGTACCAAGCATGGCAGGGCTCCCGCAGCACACGCTGCTCAGAGCAGCCAGGGAGGGGAAGCACAAAGCGCACAAAGCAAGTGGTTTCTTGGGAACACTGAGATCTCCACAGCACATCCCGCGCTGCCCACAGTCACGGAGCTTAAACAGCCACTGCCTGAGAGGCTGTCCCTGTGCCTGCCTCCTCCAGGTCTCTCCTCCTGCCCTCCCCTCCATGGAGACTGGCTTTTGTCACTTAAAGGTGTGATTAGGAAATGGAGGGCTTTTAAAAACACTGCTATTAAGAGCAATAAAAATAATAGAGCAGGAACATATGTCTCTCCACAGGCCCATCACCTTCTGCTCACTTGGATTGAAGTGTTTTACCATCAGAGCATGACAGCACGCTGATACCTCACCAGAGCAACAAAGCTGAAGGCTTTATTACTGTTATTAACCTGGTTTTCTGAAGAAAGGCAACAGAACACCACGTGTACCCAATCAGTGTGGCAGCCCACCTCCTTAATCGGTCAGCTAATTTCAACCCACAGGGCTCCAAAGGTGGAGGCTGCCAGAAGCCTCAGTCTGTGCACATGCCACCAGGACAGGCAGAGCCCCAGTGAACACCCAGCTCTGGGGACAGGTCAACCCCTCACCAGACACCAGAGAGCACCCTGGGAAAGCATGCAATCCCCACCTCATACATTTTAGACCCCAGGGAAACATAGAAAGACAGGGTGTGGGCCTTTTTAAGCGCTTGTTGCTTCCCTGGTCCAGGATGGAGCCAGCATCAAGCTACAGGGCCCAGGGGAGGCTGAGCCTGAGCTCTTTGTCCCCATTTGTCCTGTCACAGCACTGCCAGCAGGCAGTTCCCAAAGCCTTGGTTTGATAAAAGCACTGACACATCCCATGTCCCAGAGAGACTCCCAAGGGGTTTTCAGGCCCTTCAGGCTGGGCTGGCTGAACAGGAATAAATGGATACCCCAACTCAAGCTCAGCCACTGCACAGGGCTCCTCTTGAGGGACCCAGAGCTGGTTTGAGCAATGGACCATCTCTCCTCATGGCCATTCCTCCAATAACACAACAGCCCCACTGCTAACACCATGCTTCCCAGCCACTCCTGTTTGGGCACCGGCTCTCAAAAGTTTTCCACCTCATCTCTCGGTACTCTTTAAACAGTTGCCCCTAGGACTGTTGGTTTTCCATGGGCTGCTCAGGGAAGCACAGTGACTTTTCTCCAGGGAGGTCAGAGCTGCCCATGTCCTTCAAGAGCCATGGGGAAGAGCAGGGAGTATGAGTCTCCATGCAGAACCACAGGCAATGCTGCACGTCCAGGAGCACAACACCAAGGTTTCGTTGCCTGGGTGACATCCAAACCACCATCCATCACCCAGGCACTGACCCAGGCAAGCAGCCAGACTGGCAAGGACAGGGAGGGTTTCCCATGAAAAGCTGAAGTCAGTCCAAGCCATGGGCACAATTCAGCCAAGAATCCTCGCTTCTCATGCTCCCTGAGGAGCAGGGAGAGCTCTCCATCCATTACCTGGAGCTCACATGTTTTGGTTTGTCACTTCAGCCCACTCCCACACAGCTGTGACCAGGCTTCTGACTGTTTAGAAACACATGTGCGCAGGCTAAACAGCAGGTCTGGAGAAGTTTGGTTTTGCTCATATTTTCCTCCTTCATTACTGAGGCAAATAATCTGTTTTAGTAGGCGGAGGGGCACTGCTCTTGCTACTTTACATGCTGCTTGTTGAAAGCAAGGTTGTCCTGATGTGGGTTTGTGTGAGGCAGATTAAGGCCTCCAGAACTGCCCCTCCTCTTGTAAAATCTCAGCTGTTGCTGCCATGATTGAAGTTCTCCTGACCCCTCAGTGGTGACAGGAAGGAACAATTTCACCCTGCCCAGCAGTTTAATCCCTGACCCACACCAAATTGCTGAGTGTTGTGCTAAACACCGCTCAAGGGTGACCAACTTCCTTACGGTGAGAAACCCCAAGGGCCAAAATCAACTGTGGGGTGAAGCAGGTCTCAGCACCAGGCTGTTTGGATTGGGAATAAGAAACTATAAAGAAAAAAGGAGTGGGAACTGAAGATCAATCTATACCAAGGGCTTAAAAGTGAGCTGAACTTCTGGCCAGGGTTTAAGCTGCACAGCAGCACACCCTTGGAGTAAAGCAGCAAAATAAATGAAGTCACCGAAACAATCGCACTCCCTGCATCTTTAAGGTCAGGATTTTCACACCACTCTCTCTCCTGTGTTTTGGCTTTCAGAGTCTGTTCTTCACAGGTACAGAGAGTCACAAGTCTGTGAGGGGGGGAGAAAAAAACGCAGCAAAGCCAACAAATCAGGGAAGTGACTTTTACTGTTGTCATTTTCCCTGTCTCCCAGCAACAACCGCGTCTTCTCCACCTTGCTCCCCTTCCAGCACCTCACAGCTGGCAGAGACCTGACGAACAAACAAGGCTCCCTGCAGGGAGGGCTGCCTGGCAAGGGCTGATGCTTCAGTCTAGCATGAGGACGATCTTTTCACCTGCAGAGGTGACAGCTCTTGGTTTGTCTCACCATCAGCTCTCGGCCCCCATCTGCGAAGATTCCCAACCCCATTCCAGGGCTGAACAGATGGTGACAGTGTCTGGGCTGATGCCCAAGTGTCAACAAGACAGTTTCTTGTTTCCACGCAGACTTATCCCTGGGAAGGGAAGTGGGAAAAAGCATGTGATAACACACTGCCACCTCATCCTGTCTAAACAGTCACACTAACCCCAGGACAAGTTCTCTGGGTTTGTGTTATTAATGTTCCCTCTCTTAGGCTGAGGGAGGGCTTCCCAAGGGGTGCATTTTGCTCCGAGAGACCTTTCTGTGCCTGTCTCAGGAGGGGAATTAGCAATCAGAGCTTCCTCCAGAGCTTGTCTTTTTTCCAATTAATACATGAATAATCAGCATACTTCCATGCCAATTGTTTTGTGTTTCAACACCACAGATATTCTGTGTTTCTCTGCTACCCAACTCCTCTGCTCCTTTTAATGGAATTAAGTGCTAAACCACAAGTTCCACATCCTCAGAATCATTCATACAACTGGTGTTGTGACAGAGCTGGGCACAGGCAGAAGTACTCCTCAGAAGGATGTACCATTGGCACATTAACGTCAAGCACAGCCAGTGCTTGAGGACTTTCAGGGCAAAATTGTTGAGAAGAGGTTGTGGCTGAATACCTCCTTGAAGTGACTCTGAAAGGACCCCATCATCTCACCCACGTATGTGGTCAACCATGCCTGCCTGGGGACAGCAGAATTTGACACCTCTGTAGATGTTTTTTCCTGACATTTTCATCATCAAACACTTATTTCAGCTTCCAGATGGCTTGGAATGCCTGCATGCTGTGGAAAATTAGTTGCTCTGTACTGCCTCAGAAAACCCATTCTGGAAACATATCGTGGGTGTCCATCCATTGCTCACTGGTCCTAGTGGTGATGGGGTACCAGAAGGCTTTTCTTCAGAGCACTCGTGTGGAATTTATGCCACCCCTTCATCCCAGGCAGGAGATAGGAAAACATGCTCTCTATGCCATGAGATTTCCGCTAGAAAATTTCAGGACAAAAATCCACAGGCAAGGGTAGAAAAATGTCCCTGAGTAGTTAAAGTCCATAGGGCCATTGGGGCACTCGAGGATCTCAGGATGACCAAAGGCAAGATGAATGGGAAACTGTCTCCCTGAAGGCAGACCTGTCTGATCTGCTGCTCGTACTGCCCCAGCCTTGGGGCCTCTGTGTGCCACCACAGACAAATTAAAAGCAGTAACTGTGAGCAAGTGCATTCAGCACACACTGGGCAGGCAGTGTCTCAGCCAGGTTCAGGATCACTAGGGAGCAGGGGAGCACCAGCAAAGTCATATTCAAAGGAATTGTGATCCGTGCTGGATTTAACCAGGGGAGAAACAAGGATTTATGGTCCACCACACATATAGGACCATATATAAGTTCATTAACCCTATTTCCATTCCAATGGCACATTGTGCCTGGATTCCCAGTCTCTCAGAGAAAGCAGGCTGGGCCCTGCTCATACCACATGTGAGCCATCCCTATTAAACTCAAGGGAATCTTTTCTTTACTGTCCAGGGATGCTGGATCAAGGCTTCCTTACGCACAGGGCTCCCAGGAGGAGGCCAAGTGCTGTGAGCCATGAAGGTCCTCCAGTAGCCCAGAGCCACAGCCACTTACAGGCACCACAGGTCTCCTCCTGACCCTTTTCCTCTGAGCACAGAACAGCAGCAGAGTTATTAAAGCACCAGCTGGGCTGGCAAAAATAAATCTCTCCAATATGCCTGCAAAACCAGAGTGGCACAAGATGACTCTTGACTTCCTCTTGGGTGCCCCTCTGGGCCCTGGGGCACCTGCCATCCTCCCACCACAGGTGTTTGTGGGCATATCCTCAAGCTGCATTTACAAAGGGATTTCAGGCTCCTTTAGGATAAGATGTTGCTATAGAAACAGCAGAAAGGAGACTGAGCTCGCTGGGAGAAGGCCTGGACTCTGTTGGCTTGAACAACAGGAAAGCCCATGAGGGGAATACAATTGTCTGGAGATTGAGCAGGCAGCACAGTCTGTTTTAATGAACACATCCTCCTTTTGGGGAAAGTAGGAAACAGTTTCTACAGCCCTCTAGAAGACCAGAAAGTTTCCAGTGCAAGAAGGTGGTGCCCGACTCAGGGAACACCAAGAGACATTTTCCAGCCTTGAAGTGGGATCTTGAGCTCAAACACCCTGCCAGAAAACCCCTACCCAGCTGGAGCTTGAGCTCATACCTCACCACTGCTGTCATCACTGGGTGGTGTCTCTGGGCGGCAGATAGGGGCATTTCTGGTCACAGAAAATGCAGAGGACCAGAGTCAAGGTGCAGCTGGATAATTGAAACCTCTTACAACAGATGAGCTCTGAACAAACCTGCAACAGAATCATTAAAAAGGTGAGCAACTCTGAACCAGGTGAGAGCCATTTCAAAACGCAAGCTACAAACCAAGAAAATGGTGAGTCAGCCCCAGAGTCACATCCTCCAAAAGGAGGAATCTGACCATGGAAGTCAAGCTAAGATATTTGGCTGAAGGTTGATGCCTGCCCCTTTTCTTGTTTCCTCCTGCAGCCTCAGACAGGAGGGGGAACAGAAAACTACATACCACACACACACACAGAAAAGAAACCAAACCCAACCCACACCACCTGGAACAAAAACCTTCCAAAGAAAAACCTCTGTGCAAAGCTCAGCCAGGGCTCATCAGCAAAGGGCCAGGATTAACTGCTGAAGTAGCAGGGCGTTTCCTTTTCCAAAGGCAGAGCTACCACACAGCCCTGAGAAAACCTCTTCACAATCAGCCTGTGTTGAAACAAACCCAATCAGTGAGACACCGAGAATGAGTGTCCTTCCATGGATCCCTGCGGGGAGCTGATCTGATTACACAGTGAGCCGGGGAGGGACCAGAAAGCGCCCAGTGGGGGGTTGTGGAGAGGAAAATCAGAGCAAAGTCTCAGACCTGAGAGCCTGTGAGCAATAAACTCCACTGGGTGCAAATAAGAGACACTGGGGGAGAGTCTGCCTTGAAAAAGCTGCAGCTGCACAGCTGCACCAGCCTGTACTGAAGTGGTCAGCTGGGAACAGGAGAGCACAGAGCCGGATTTCCACCCTGGCCTGAGTGGCCTGAACAGCTGAGAACCCAAGGGAGGAAAGCTCCAGCCCTGTTAAAGCCTGGTGACTAGGAAGAGAACCTTTCTGCACCTGCAAGCCACACCAGAAAGGCTGCAGAGCTGAGATGCACTTCCCACCCCCCGGGTGGCTGGAGCCTGGCGTGGGCACAGGGTGGAGGTGGCACTTCCTCACCCTCATGAGAAGGGTAAGGCAAAGAGATGTTGCCTGAGGACTCTGTCCCCAGGCAGGCTGTGGGGCCATGCCGCTTCCTGGCGGGTGACAGGGCTCAGATGTAGGGTCAGCAGTCCATGCCTCATGAGAATCTCTAATGTCACCCCAAGGAGATGCTTTTAGAATGAATTTGACCCCACGATGCACAGAAACCAACATGCCATCAGCTGCCCCTAATATAAACACCCCATCACTCCTTGTATGCTGTCATTTGTCATTTGCCACTCCCCAGGACTGTTTCGCAGAATTTCCCTTCCCCAACAGCTGGCTCATCCAAACCCTGCTAAAAGTCTTATTTCCCCTGCCCCAAGAAAGAGGCAGAACTTGTGCCCCCAAATTAAAAACCTGCTGGCAGTGGGGCCTGAACTCAAACAAAACTTCCAGGAGATGCCTAGGTCTCTTCAGAAGTTTTTGGACCCACTGCCTAGAGCTAAGCTCCTGTGTGGGACTGGTGCTTTGGATCAAGTCCTCTCTTTCCCCGTGTCAGACACTGCGAACAGCAGAAAGGGCCTGGAACTGGTGACCCTGAGCCCCCTGACTGTTCGGTGGCACCACACAGCACATGGTCCCTCCTGTCATGCTGCGAGCTGGGAGATATGAAGAACCTTATGAGACAGGCACCAGAGGGAAGATGTGCAAAATCATCTGCAAACCAGATGCAAATCTAATAATATTGCCAGCTCCCCAAAGGGAATGAGGAAGTGAAGCAACCTGGAACAGCTGTCAAAATAATACACTCCCCAGCATGGATAGGAATGGGTTTCTCACTAGGTGCCAGAGTCACTGGTTTAACCTTTCTGCTCACCCCTGTCTTCTCACTTTAAAGTAAAATGCTTATTTAACACCAAGAAAGGAAAAAAAAAAAAAAAAAAAAAAAGAGGAGCAGAAAACAGAGTCAGAGCATCCCCTGGAAGTGGGGATGAAAGGACACTGGAGGACAGAAATAGACCTGAGAGAAAGGCAGGTGCTCTGGGGAGGAATGTGTGCTCTGCTCAGGGTCAGAACACCCTCCCCTTGGCCAGATCCTATTACAGGCAGCAGGATTTGGATACAGACAGAGAAATACAGAGATGCAGTGGTGGTAACTGAACAAACCCTGCTGGAATCAGGCAGGAGCTTTTCCCCCTGTTACTTCTGGGGTCTTAGACAAGGTCCCAGCCAACAGACCCTTAAGTGGAACAAGAGACCCTGTAACACACTGAAAAACTTTGGTCTGTCTACACCACACTCGTCTATCCACTGATGCATCCAACCCTTCATTCATCTTTCAACTCCTTTATTCCTACCCACATCTCTCTGATTTACACACCCATGCATTCAGAGCAGCACTGGAGCTGTTTGGCACAGTAACATCAAAACTCAGGAAAAGTTCCTTTCTGAGCCAGGAGGACCCATCCAGCCCCCAGACATTCAGGGAACAAGGCGTTCCAATTTCCCAAGTCCTGCATTTGGAAAAAACAACTTTCCCAGAGAAGAAATCAATGTCAGGGCCCTCGGAGAAGGTGAGATGTCTGTAGCCTTCCCTAGGATCATCCATCTGCAGGCCATGGGAGCATGATCCTGTTGTAATTAAGAATATTTTTCAATGCTAATGGCACCAGCAGGACACAGATGGAAGAAGCTCTGTTATACTGACACCAGTCCACTAGGAGAATCTCTTGGCTGGGACCAGCTCGGTTTGTTTTTCATATAGGGGACAGTTTGGGAAGTTTTATTTGAGGAAAAAGATAATTCAGGCTTGTATCAGGAGGAAGATAAAAACACACTTGTTTCTTCAGCTCCCAAAGGAGAATAACCAGCTTTGGATGTCAAGGTCAAGGTTCTGCTCTCAGGTGAGGGGCAGGACAGCACCCATTTAACTGGCAAAAGGGGCTTAACCAGAGCTATATCAGGTAATGGGATAGAAGTAACCAAAAAAAGAGGAGGTGGAAGGACACTTAATCCCTTCAGTAAATAGTCACGCTAACGTCTATATTTGTGCATTTCCTGACCACAATTCAGTTGGAAACAAAAGCAGGCTGGGTGGCAGAGAGCACCAAGAGCCTGGAGGCCCCTGAGGGAAAGCGAGCTGGGAGCAGAGGTGGAGGGAGCCCCAGCACCTGAACAGGAGAAGCAGAGCAGGTGCTGATATCAGGTCCATTGACAACCCAGTTAAGGCAAAGTGATAAATCAGGCCCAGAGAGATGAATGAAAATAAATCTAAAGTAGCAAGGGGTGTTTCCAGATTTTTTTTTCTTCTCTTATTGCCTGCCAGAAATAAGAGCAAGGGAAGAATTCACTTCTTATCATACCTTCTCAGAGGTGCTGAGTAGGGTAATGAAATAGAAAATCTGTTTCCAAGGTACATTCAGCCCTGAAATGTGAATGTATTTCCCTGGATGGTTGGAAAGGGAAAAATAAATAAATTGTAACTGCGGTCTCCCAAAGTCATGGCAGAAATTGAGGTGTACATTAAAAAAAAATTTTTTTTAAAAAGAGCAGGGATATATTTCTGGAAGAATATATCAATAGATCTGGTCATGCTGATATTTGCCAGGCAAATTCAGCCCAGGGCATGCCATGGCAATGACTAACCAGAGACTCTTTGTGGCTTAGCCACTGTTTGAAACAAAACACTGGATTTTGGGATTCAGGGCAACACTTTCTCTCAGCTGCATTAAAAGCCAATGTTCAGATGCTCCCAGTGGGCCATATCTTAGACAGGCTGTATAGACAAAACACACTGCTTCTCTGCTGAGCTGGAGCATGGTACAAGCAGCAAACATGTCTGGGAGCATCCAGGGAACTTTACCTTCACAGTCCTCTTGCCTCACACCTCACAGCTGAGGCTGTGGATTAGGGAAGCAGGTACAGACCCTGGGAACAGCACCTTGCACTGCACTGAGAGGACAGTTCAGAACTGGAGCTTGGGGTGCAAGATCCCCAAAGCCATCCAAGAGCTGCAGACTGGAACAAAGCTCCCAAAGGGGCACCTGAAGATAAGGAAGGTATTACTGAGCCCACGTGTGAGTGAGTTAATCCCAGTTATTTTGCTGGCTATGTAGAAAAGGTCCCAGTAGCAAGAAACCAAGATCTACATGAGCAGATCTTCACACTCTGAAAATCCCCTCCTGCTACCCCTGTCCCCAAAGCGGGCAGGGAGGCTGTGCACCCCAGCTCACAAATACTGCCCAAACATCCTCACCCTCCTTACACAAACCTAGCTAAAATATATAATTATTTGGGCCCCATCCAGCCCATTTCCTGCCAATCTCTTCATAAGAAGAGATCAAACAGCCTCTTTGAACCTCAGTAGACTGCAGGGACACTGTGCTGCCCTGTCCCCCTTGGATAGGTCTTCACCTTTTGGTGCTTCTCTCCCCTTTCATGCCATATTGCAGGTTACTCTCCTGATGAAACATACTGAAAAGCCCATCTGTCAGCCTGCAGGACAGGCAGCCCCTGACAGATGTGTTGCCAGTGTCCACACTTCCATCACTTTCCTGTCTGCCACCGCCTCTTGGATATTAAAAATCACCTGGAGCGATGATTCCTCATTGCTCTGTGCTCCCTCCTCCAGTCTGTCACCGTGTAAGACACTTGACAGGTGATTATTCGGGCACTGAAGCCAGGGAAGCCAGGCTGAAGGAAATTAGTGTCTCCTTAAATAAACACGCCGGCCGGTTTGGAGAGGGTTTCTCTCTGGACAAACAGGCTATTTTGGGATCGCACCACTAAGCTGCATTATAGCTTTGTGGACAGGCTGGCTCGGAGCAGCTGCCCTGCTGGCCTTTTGCACCCCTCGTTCCTCCCCTGAGGCACTGCTTAGCCTAAGCCATGACCCATGTCCATGGTTTTTCCGTGCCTCTTGGTCAGACTGGGCTCTTCTCCCTGCACAGTCACTGACTCGGTGTCCCTCTTCCAGGAACCACCACTGTCCCCTCCATTATATAAGATGAACAATAAGCAGCTTAATTTCCTTGGACATGCACTGTGTTGTTCTGATTAAGGCAATGCACTTTTTGGCTTCAAGAACTGATTTGTGCAGTGTTAGTCTCTGGTGGTCTGCCAACCCAGCTGGAGACATCTCTGCTCCCTGGCTTAGGTTGAGTTTACACCTGAGCAGAAGATCGCTTGATCAAAAGCAGTGTGGAACCACCCCTGTGGCTGGGGAGTGCATCACCATCTTCACAATGGCCATGAGGAGCCATGCAAAAGTCATGTCTCCCTTCAGGTCTTTGCTTGATGGCCCCTCCAAACCAGGTTTCAGTAGGAGAAAATACTGATCACACATACTTCATATGCATGTAGCTCCTCCACATTCCTGGCTGTCCTTGCTCTGGGGTAAGGCACCCTCTTCATCACCATCCATCAGAAAACCAGTGGGATGAAAGTGAAAAGATTACTTACAAGACTGTCCACAGGCTGACTGGATACAAATTATTGTCCCCTTTTGCATTCATTTTCCATCCATACTTTTATTTGGTAGTTGGAGAACTAGCCTACACTTTTCACTAGCTGCACCTCCCACTTCCTTAGGCTCCCATTTGCTGGGAGTACCTGGCATAACTTGAAGCATTTCCTCTCATTCTGTCACTTATTACCTGGAAAGAGAGATCAACACCCATCTCACCCTCTTCCAGGAAGAAAATGAGGATATTTTGCATGGTGTGAGTGTTAGAGCCAGGGGTTGATTTTCTTGCTTACTGACATCACGCCATAAATTTTCGTGAGACCAAACTTCCCAGGAACTGTTGGGAGATAATCTCTGTCCTTCAGCATGAGCATAAAGCAAAGCCTGGGCATGGTCAGAGCCCTGCAAGCCCCCTTTGAGCAACATCGGCTGTTTAATCCCTGCCCACCATGGCTCCTCTGCCAGGTGAGCACCCTCCACGTCAAAGCTTAGTCTGTCATGGCCCAGCTCCACTACACATGTACAGAACACCTTCAACAAGGCCCTGAGTAATTTTGTACTTTCCCTCATTTTTGTATCTGGAGTATTTGTCTCCCTGCAGGTACAGTCTCACGAGCAGTTCAAAGGGAATTTGCTCTGGCTACAGGAGCTGCTCTGTGAATGAAGTCAGGATGGATTTCTACTATACTTGAGCTGCCACTTCTGCAAAAAATATATCAAAAATTACATGCAAGTGAGTTTCTGAGGTGAAAACCCTTTCCACAGAGACACTGTGGTGTGGCACCAGAGTTCAGATCAAATGTGATCTACTTTCCAGTGGAGAAGATGGCTCTTTTGCTCATATTGCTGATCACACTGGGCTCCTCTGGGTTCAGATATCACAGAATTCTGCTCACTCCCATGACCCAAAAGGCTGCAAATGTTTGCATTGTTTGTAAATGAAAGCAGACATTAGCTCTACAGCTGAAGCTTCTTGAACAACTGAGCCGAACATTTCCACAGCAGTCACAGTCAACAAGTTGCTTTTCACTCACCATCTGCCTGCTGTCAACCAAGGCAGAATGGAAACAAAGCCCACCCCCATTCATCACCTTAATAAAACCCATCACTTAACATCATCCCTGACGCAAAGATCTCCTCATCCCCAGAGCTGATGCACTGCTCTCCACGCGAGCTGAGGGAGCAATGCTAGCAGCAGCAGCAGTGGGAGGTTTTGAAGTTGAATGTGAGCTGGGCATCCAGGCATGAAGCACAGCAGCAAGTCCCCTGAGCTCACTCTGTGTCACATCACTCCCCAATACTCTCAACCTGCTTGAACCTGACGAGTTGGTTCCACTGTTTTCTGTGCTGTTGGTTGTTTTCTCATGAGCATTTCCCTGCTTGATGAAAATATTTTGCTCCTTTCCAAATGACTGGGGTTTCTGGAAATGAACATCTGTGCCCCAGACAGAAGAACTAATAGCCAGGATTAAGGAACAGGGAGGGGGGAAAAAACCAAGTTCATTCACAGTTTGATACTCTGACCTGTTTCTCCTCCACTGTTTGCCTGTCATCCTCCTCCTGGCTTCCTGAGTTAGATAAACTTTGCCCTGCTGCTGCTATGTAGTCAAAAAAAAGTCTTTATTCCCTCTGTCAGATTTGCCTTCTTGAAAACTGGTAGAAATCACCCAGGAAAGCAGAGGGAAGGGGAATAATCAGCCCTGTTTCCAGGCCAGGGAAATCAAGGCTCAGAAAACAGAAAGTGAGTTTCCAGAGGTCACGGGGAATGTCAGTGGCAGAGAGGGAAGGGACCATGGGACTGTGTCCTTCTAACACCTTGGCTGTATCTCACAGCCTCTAGAGACTGAGCAAAACATATTTCTCTGGCCCTCTTACAAAGCATTTGCCAGCCAGCAGCTCACTTCTCAGGGAGGGAGTCCGAGAGATGGACCCACAGCAGCACTGGGAGCTGGGTGACAGCAGGACTGCTTTGCTATCCCAAGGTGTAGCCAGTCCCTGGGGACAGGTTTCCCCTCAGCACACAGCCCTCCCTCTCCCCCGTCATTCCTGCTGTGATCTTCACCGTTTCCATTCATCTTCCTTCTCCCTCTTCATCCCCAGATAATCCCATTACTTAAGCCGATGTCAAGCTTCTGCTAAGCACTGTCACCTCTGCCCTTGGCTGGGCTACAAAGCTGCCCCAGCATGGACACTCTCAAGAGGATGCTCGTACTGGCCTGGGCATTGCTGGAGTCAGTCATTTGTCTTGGAAGCTTCCCTCTGGGGCCATGGGGGTTTGAAAACATGACCTTGAGTGGTCAGCTCACAGAGAGATCCCAAAAATTAGAAAGAAATTCTCTGCAAACAACCAATGGAATATAAAGCTCTGCTTCAAGGAGAAAACCCTCTGGGGTCAGGGCAGTTTGGTCTCAGGTGAAGAGCAGATTCATGATGATCACTGGTTTTTAACGGGACAGGGGTCCTGTGCCAGGTTGGTGGCTGTGAGCTCCTGATCACAAGCTGCAGGCTCGCCTGCTGCCCACAGCCCCTCCCCAGCCGGCTGCACACCCCCAGCCCAGAGCCAGTTCCCTGAGCAGACCTGGAAGAAAAAGAGGCACTACATAAAAGGCAAAATGGGCTACAGGGGGAGAACATTAAAATGAAACATTTAGAGCTGCCTCTTTCTGTTGTGTCTTCCCCCACACTGTCAGCCTGGCCTTTCCTTGCTCGGCGCTGTGGGGGTGACTGGCTCTGATCAATTGCCCTTTATTTCCATATTAAGTGTAGCAGTTGGGGGATGAATATCTCCCTCTGCCATGCAGCCCCGTGCATAATTTTTGTTAAAAGGTTGTTAATTTGCCCTTTTTATTATTATTATTATTGTTTCCTCCTTCCAAAGTCTTTGTTTCTACATGCCATTTGGAGAACCATAGGAAAGAATTTAAGAGTTATGAAATGCCAAATTATGCTAAATAGATTCTGGATGACCTTAGCAGAAAGCTGGCACATTGACAGACCTGCTATACCACCCATTGTGTCCAATATCAAGTCAAAGTCCTATCTGAATCTCCTCCGTGAGTGCTACATGGAATCCCACCAGCTCAAGGAATGGTCCCAGCTGATATTCCCCAGTGAACATCCAAGTGCACTGCTAAGATCAGCTGCTCAAAGAACCAGAAACCTCCCTGCAGCAGTTACCCAGCTCTCCTGACACTCCAGCACAGGATATCTGCACCAGACGCTGCTCTACAGACCTGACCTTTATCCGTTGGGTGTCTGTCCACATGCTGGGGCTGGTGGGCTTTCCCTCCAGAGTATCAGGCAGCTTCCCTCCCTGGAAAGAGCTGCATTTTGTACCCCCCCATGGCAGAGGAGTGCCGGACAGCACAGAGCTCATGCAACGTCTTCTAGGGAAGGTCCCTCCACTGCCGTCTCCCTGGCTGATTGGAAGACTCAGGGTGAGCTGTGGAAAACAAATATCTGCCCCACAGCATGTCTGAGAGCTCTCCCTCATCAAGGAAGGCTCAGCATTCAGACGAGCTGTGTGTTTACATCTGCCACGCTCGCCCCGAGAGCCGCACTGCTCACACTTGGATGAGTGCGACAAAAGGGCATCTGGTCCCGCTGCACGGGGACTCTGCACCCCCTCACGTGTGAGCCTGGCAGGGAACTGGACAGGCACCTCCGGGGGGAAGGGTAAGACAGGCTTTTATCCCATTTTCCCCCAGAGGAAACAGCAACAGCAACCTTAGAAATCCAGGTCAGGGACCTTTCAGGGGAAAACACGGCTTCTTCCACATGCCTGCCTGCTACACTGGGAGATGTCACCTGCCAACAGAGCAGCTGAAAGAGATGTGTGCTCAGGCTTCCTTCAGGTCACCTCTGAGTGTCTTTGCTTGCAAGACAACAGCCAGCTGAGAGCTGCTGTTCTTACTTAGCTGGAAGAGAGGGAGCTTTAGTGAGCCCAGCAACAGGCAAAGATGCAAAGACACGAGGCTTTCTTCCACGTACTAGTACTAACAGCAGGCTGGGAAAAGGGTTTAATTTGCAAAGCTTCTGGAGATTTCTTTCTTTCCTCTCCTGCTCCAGCTGAAGATCAAAATCCCAAGGTCCTGTGAAACTAAAGAAAAATAAAGCCACCTGGTTTGGGCCAATTAAAATGTTTTGTTTCAGTGGCTTCTGAACATGCTGTTAATAATCAGCTTAAATTGCAGAACAAGGGTGCTTCAAACTAGAAACTTGGTTGTCAAAGAGGAACTTTTAACTAAAAATCTTGGTTGTCAAAGAGGAACTTTTCAAGAATTTGAGGGCTCTTTTTTAAACTGAGACATTTGTCAGAACTGTTCTTTTTTTACGGCTCCCCCAAAAAAGTTGACACTTCAATAGATCTGCTACCTTTTTGACACAAACAGAGACGAGGAGAGAGAAAGGCAAGCTGGTTGGAAACCAAGGTCATAACCAAGGTCACTCACTAAATCACCATCACATCAAAGGTTTGAAACTATAGGATAAGTTCTGGTTTCCTCACTGGCATTTGCTATTGCCTTTCATGACACCAGGATTTCACTAATGGCTTGAAAGCTCCAGCCCATTTCTCATCCTCAGGCATTACATGGAAACCACATTACCTCCTTAGGAGATTAATGGGACCATCTTGCACAGGAACTGGTGGTTCCCTCATCATCCACACTGCTGATCCAGCATGCTTTATACCCACTCTGCCTGGGCAGCTTGGACACAACTGAAGTGATAAATAACCACCTCTGCTTTGTGTGCAAGGAGAGAGACCCCCTCAGCACTGGTTCTATTGCTCAGGCAGAGCAGAAAACAATGTTGCTCTTCACAGCATTGGCTTGGAACCCCAAGAACCACGCCAACAAGTGATGCTTGGTCACCTGAGTTATTGCCAGTGGCTTCAGACATTGTCAGATTTCCAAGCAAGCAGCAGGTCCATGTTCGCTTAGGAACAGGAGAGGGGCTCGAGGGCAGCAGGGGCAGAAAGCAACCTGCGTCTCTGAGGACTCCACAAAGGTGGTGATGACGAGAACACAGCCAGGAAATAGTTCCCAGTGTGTTGTAACAAGCACACTTCCACACAAGAGTTAGTAAAGGGAAAAAAAAGAGAAAGTTGGCTCCATGGAGCCATCTCAGCCACTTCCCCATGCCAATATTGGGAAAAGAGCCTCAAAAAGATGTGGGAAGGAGGAAAGGATATAGTAAAACAACAAAAAGGAAGTTCTAGAATTCCTAGAAAGCATCCAGGCAAAATTCTGCAAAGTGGCATAGAATTCCTGGAAAGAAAAAAAAAAAATCCTAGAAAATAGATTTTTTTCTTTTTACAAAGGATCCTAGAAGAAACTGAGAAAGTGTTTGCAAAGTTCCTGATAAGCACTCTAGGACATTTCTAGAAAACAACATGAGAAATGGCTCAAAAACAACATGGACATCCTGGAAAAGCAAAGGGGAGATTTCTAGCAAGCAATGTGGAAATTTCTAGGAAGAAACTTAGGAAGTGCTGGAAAGTAACATGAGAATTGCTAGAAATCATATGGAGATATTGCTTGGAAGGAAACCAAAAAATTCCTTGGATGCATCCTGATAAAATTCAAAAGAAATCAAAGGAAAACTTCCAGGAAAAGGAAGATTATTGGAATTTCCAGAAAGCAGTGAAGAGATTTCTGGAAAGTAACTCCTGTGGTAAAATTTCTAGAAAACATCAAGAAGGTTTCTAGAAATCAAATGTGAAGTTCCTGGAAAGTGTCTGGGGACAATCCTAGAAGGCTTAGGGGGAAATTCCTGGAAAACAACCTGAGAAATTTCCAGAAAGCAACATGGAGCTTCCTAGAAAGAACTCTGGAAAATTCAGAGAAAACTTACGATGTGCTCCCCAAAAGCACTGCAGGACATTCAGGAAAAACAAAGCAGAAATTCCTAGAAGGAAAAAATTGCTTTCAAAATTGCTAGAAATCAATGGGGCATTCCTGGAAAATGTGCTGGGACATTCCTAGAAAGCACTGTGGAAATTCCTGAAAAGAAATAAGGAAAATTCCTGGAAATAACTGAAGATAATGTCAAGGAAGGAAATGGAGATTCCTACAAAGCATTGGGAATGTTGCTAAGAAGCACTGCCAATGCTGGTTTTGAAGGGAAAGAGCAGATGAGGGTGGCAGCAGACCCGGAGAGAAGGTCAGGGGAGATTGAGAAAGGCATGATATCACCAAGATCCCGAAAGTGCCGAAGGTGAAAGGCAGAGGAGCAGCACTCAACCTCAGGAAGGTCCAGCTCAGTGCTGGGAGGGCAGGAGACCAGGAATGTCACCTCAGAGACCAAGGCTCACACACAAGATCACATTAAGTTTGCCCACGTGGTCCTGATCCACATGCATCTAGTCTGTTCCTAGAAATCTCCAGTGATGAATAAACTCCCTTTTCCATTTGAGGCCTCTCTATATTTACCTTCTCATATTTCTGGAAGGGCTTTCTTTGGTGTACAGCCTCAGTCTCTGAACCTCCTCTTTCCCTGTCCCCTCAGGCACTGAGAATGATACATTCCTGGGGCCACAGGATAACTCGAGTGGAAAGAGAGCTTAGAAGGTCTTTAGAAGGTCCAACTTCCTGCCCAAAGCAAGGTCAGCTCTGAGGTGAGACCAGGTTGTTCAGGGCTGTGTCTGCTTGGAGCTTAAAATCATCCAAAGGCTGAGACTGCACAGCCCTTCTGGGCACCTGTCCCACTGCTGGACTGCCCTCACATGAAAAGTTTGTGTTGTATAAGGAGGATGTATATATAACTTAAGGGAGATGTAAATGTAACCAGCCTGAACCTCTCTGGTTCCACAGGATATCCATTGCTGCTCGTCCTCCTGCTGTGTTCCACTGCAAAGAGCCCGACTTTGACTTCCCCATCAATTCCTTGCAAAAGCTTCCTGAGCACATCCACGGCTGCCCACGCTGCCCAGACAGCACTCCCTTCCTCTCTGGCAGATGATGGGCCCATCTGCCCAACTCCCTGAAGACCAACTTTGTTTTTTTCCCATGGCTTCTTCAGAAGCTGTTTTTCAGATCATTTCTGCTCAGGAAGAAGAAGAGATCACAGAGGAGTTGGTGACATCACTTCTATCATGTTCCTCTCCCCAGCTGACTCAGCTGTCTGGGAGAGAGCCTAGCAATTATCTCCAGTAGGCCCCTGCACATCTGATTGACTTGCCTTTGCTTTCATGCCTGGCACTTCAAACATCAGGGACAGCAAGGCAGGGGGAGAATTTTCCTAATGGAATGAAACAAGGGCTCCAAAAATTATAGCCTCATCTGGAAAGAAGAGCATGTCTCAGCTTCCCCACTGCACTCAGCCTCCAGGTTATCACCCACACGCCCAGGCTCAACAGCACTGACAGTAATCATTTGTAAACAATTAATTGTGGAAGTGGAAGAGATAACACCCACATCACTCACTGAAAGGCAGCATGGAATATGACCTCAGAAGGTGAAATCCACTCTTAGAGATTCCTGTTAGGTGTGGAGAGGGATGTGACACATCCTAGGAAGCCTGAGCTCCTATGTCTGGCACTGACTCCAGGCAACTTTAACTGGTTCATGCCTCAGTTTCTCCACTGTTTCGTCTGGGAATGGCTCTCACTGTGCAGAAGGAGAGTATCCAGCACAACAGCCCCTAGATCTGTAGCTACCCAAATAAAACAGGCCTGGCTCTGGTCACTGGCCAGTGGCCACGGTACCGCCCACTTCCAACGATCAAGCCAAAAGCTCTCCTCAGAGCCAGGTGACTTCATCCATATTTTCACACGGGAATGGGTCCTGGCCTGCCTGTCCCTGTAGCTGGGGCGAGTCACTGGCCAGAGGATGTTAATTGGGAGCGTGCTAATGATGAAAGAAGGCAGACCACTGTGGGCCAGTGTCCTGGCTCTCTCACGCCCAGGGCAGATGTGGCCACCATGGCCCCTCTGGGACAATCTCTACACCCTGGCAGTAAAAGGAGATTCCTTTCTGTGCCCGCTGTTCAGCTGCAGCTCAGGTTGCAGGTGTCCAACTTGGGCTCAGGAAGAGCTGAGTTGAAAGCATCTCTGAGGGAAATGGTTTCAGCATCTCTGTGTTCAGCCTCTGCCACACCACCTGGGCATCTCTGTGGGGTGGTGGCTGCTCTCCAAGGGAATTCCTGCTCTAGCAGAGTGCGGGCACTGCCTATGAGATGACAGCTGCTGCTGGGGCAGAGCCACACACCCACATGCTGCCTGAATAATGAAAACAAAAATGCCTCGCTCCCACTGGATGCTGTTTTATTGCCTGACTGGTGGTTGCTGCCATGTGAGTCACTTCCAGGGGAGGCCACAAGGCACTTCTGTTGCAAAAAGAAGAAATGATGCAGAACCCGAGCTGCTGTGCACTTGGGAAAGCAAATCAATATATGATCAGCAGATCAATCACTGTCTTGGGCAAGGAAATTCTAGCTGGAAAGACTCTCCTGCTTTTTCTGGGTCATCAGTAGACCCCCCTATTCTAAAGCAGGGCCTCCATCTAACAACAGTGCTGTACTTGATTAATGCTGATTAGCCCTGCTTTGCTTGGTACGTTGATTAAAAAGCAAGGTTCATTTCCCAGGTTTCCTTCCCAATCACATTCCCTAATTTCTTTTGGCACTGCCACAACCTCTTAATTCTTCAGTCCTTCAAGGAGCTCATGAGACAAGGACAATGCTGAGGCACTACCAGACAAAGGTCAGATGTGGATTATATCCAAAGGGAAGCTCTCTCCTGTGGTTTGTTACTCTATGTAGTGGACAGGCCAGTGGCATTGTCAGCTTAAAATGTTGCTCATGACAACCCTAAAGGCAGATGAAAATCCATCACCACTCAGGATGTTCCTACATAGTGGCCTCCTCAGACACATCTGCTTGATTCCCAGCAACTGTAGAAGCAAAGGGCCCCGTATTGCCTTTTCTTCAAATTATCAGCTAAATTGCTGTAGAAATGGCTTAATAGTTTAGCCCAGCGGCCTGCCCTGCTTGTTCAGTGGCTGCAGCAGATGCAAAGAAATCCAGGGAAACAGGGCACGTACAAAGTGGTCTTGGGCCACTCTTCCCAACTTTGGTGGTCTGTGGTTCAAGGGTCTTCATCAGTTCGAAGCCATATGGGGTTAAACCCCATAACTCAGTTATAGGGTTTAACATCCACCAATGCTTTGTTAAATCCCGTGTGGACTGGTGTGGCAGCAGGGTGGGCAATGCATTCACACTCCATGGGAATGTGAACAGGACTTACTTCTGTCTCTATCAAATCTACTGCTTGCCTGCTTTCAGAAACACCTAGTTATGAGGAAGGGGCAGCAATCCTTCCCTCACAGCTCCCTACTGTCCGTGATGTGAGAGGTCTCTGTCATTGTCCCTTTAGGCACCTCTTGTTCTAGCCAGGGAGTCCTCCCTTCACACAGAACCAATTTTGCAGCTTATTGGAAGTTCTTTCAACAAAACAACCAGGGCTCAAGAAAACAAACATCCCATTACTGCCTCTTTCACAGTAAGAAAGTGGAAATTCAGAGTATCTTTAAAACACAGCCAAGTAAATAACGATTTGGAACAGAGAGCAGTGAGTTAATCTGACATCTGAATATTCACTGCTATTAAGATGAAGACTTGCCTCCTTCAGCTCTTATGTAAATAGAACTCATCTGCGATGCAGATTTTATTAATTAACTGGCAAATCGAGAAAACCCCAATAGGCTGTAATTGAACTTCATGTTGATGATAGATGAGGAGACACTTACAGGCCATCCGCTGTGTCTGCACAGTCACTCCTGGAACTGCTGCCATCCCTACCCATCCTCACAGCAGAGGGGCTGCCCCATCCTGAGCAAAATCAAGAATATCTGAGGGGCAAATGCCTGGAGCTGATGGGATGCCCGGAGCTGATGAGATACCTGGCACATTTTCTTCCTGAAGCACCCTCTGGCTCATCACATTGCTTTTGTTCATATTTTCTGCAGCTCCCAGATGCTCTCAGGAGGCAGGCACTAGCTGCTGAAGCTCTAACAGAAGTGAGGATGCTCAGAGCTTTGAGGGAACATAATTACCCCTAACACAAAGAGGGGACATTTGTTAATGCTGTGGAGAGCTGGGCTGCTCAGATGTCCCCAGGGGTCCTGGGTAACCTGGGAAATGTAAGATTTCCCTATACCTGGGGATGGTATACCCCGGTGATGATATGCTCTATAGAAACACACCCCAAACCAAGACCTTAGGTGAAGCACAGGCCTGTCAGATTCATCTGTGTCCCAGTGGTGACTCCCTGCTGGGTAACATGGGTAGTGGCAGAGCAGCCTGTGTGTGGAAAAGGCAGCCCCAAAGCCCTGCAGGAGCACCACGCTGCCCTTTTCCATCGAGGCAGCACACGGCAGAGCCCAGCGGGAAGGAGATTAAGGCATTATTGATGTAGGGGGAGAAGGGATGAATGAAACAACCCCCTGCACAGGTGCTTTGCAGTTCTTGGAGGGGAACTAATTTTGCTTTTCTTTTGCTGGAGAAACAGCGAGGCAGCAGCAAGGAGCCCACCCTCGGAGCTGCTGAAGCCTGGGCTCTTCTCAGCGCGGGAAGAGGAAGTGGCATTTGAAGCACTGAGATGTGAGAAGAGTTTCATTATTGCTCTGGATGGCCCCTTCATTAGAGGAAAACACAGTATTTAATGAAGGGGAGAGAAAACAGGAGCTCCCTGCCGCGTCCAGAAAGCCATCTCTTTTCAGCTTTGCTTCTTTCCCTTTATTTACGGGAATGAGGGAGGCTGGACCTATCCATCCCCGTAGCAGCCCATCCCTGGGTCTCATGAGGGATGCTCCAAGGCCTCCACAAATGAAGATCTCCCTGCACAGACCCACAAGCACAGTCCCTGCTGGACTGCCCAGCTTTGGGATAACTCCCTGTGCGCACACCCACACCCTCCAGGAGCTCTACACCAGAAATTCAGTGCCATCAAGGAGAAACTGAGGCACAGGGGATGTGTTACACACACCTATGAAGACCATGCTTGATTAAAAGGCACAGGGAATGCTCTCCCCATGGCTTCCTTGCAAAGTGCCTTCAGATTACCAGGGAAGGACTTGGTTTCTCATGACTGGCTTAACAAACCCAACATGGGAGTCATACATCAAGCTAATTCTTCCCAGCTGGCACCAATTATTTGCCAAGGTAGTTTTGATCTCTCAATTACACCCCATGAAGTTTTCAGCATGGAAAAGCAGAATATCTTTTCTTTCTCTTCCTCCTCTCCTAATAATTGGGGTTTTTTATAGCAACATGTCAACAGACTTCAGGAGTAGAACCGGCTCGCATTCCCTTTGCTGGGACAACTCTAGCTCTGCTAGGAATTGAGATAAAAGGAAGCTTGCTTTCATCCCAGCATAAGCAGGCAAGAAGTGGAGCATGAACAGAGGGAAGACAAGCAGAGAAGCGAGCACTGTGATTTTATTCTGAGTCTCTGCACCTAAAGCTGTCCTTAATCACCGCTCATGACTCATAGCCCATTCTTTCACTGGGAGCTCCAGACAGGGTAATTTGGTTTCAGAGGCTCAGAGGCACATTGGCTGCAAGGGACCTCTGGATGTCTCCCATTCAGCCACTCAGAATTTGCTCTCAGAATTTGCTTGGGTTCCCCCATGACCTGTCCTGTTCCCAAAGTGATGAGTTTTGAATACATCCTGAGGTGACAAAGCTTCCTGCAGCAGAGAACATGTTGGAGGAAGAACAGTAGCTTCAACAGTTGCCTGCTCTCTTGGCTGCTCTGGAAAACTCCCCAGTCCCCTTCACCAAGTCAGGTGTGGCAGGAGATGGACTCTGGGACCTGTGTGGCTCAGGGTTCTTGGAAGACAGCAGGAGGAGGGGATCCACAGGATCTCAGGAGACTGAGAAAAACAAAAGGACCGGGGACAGAGCTTGAAGACAGCAGGGAGGTTCAGGATAAGGTCAGGAGCTGGAGAGGGACTCTGTGTGTGAAGGTTGGATAACCACAGACTCGGACCATCAAACCCAGCTATCATCTGACATTAATCATATTTTCCTGCTTGATTCTGAGCTGCAGCTGGAAGCTGGAAGCTGGACTGAGGTTTGTCTGGAGCCAGGATCAGAATCTGCCTGCTCTGCCTACTTCAGAGACAAATTCCTTCATCCTGAGCCTTCCTGCATTAATTACAGAGACCACAGCCTCTTTTCAGTACCATCACCAGGACAATCTAGTGATTTCCAAGCAAAGGAGCGAGTTTCCTGTAAATTACATTTCCGGCAAGCATCTCTGCTAATTAAAGATTATGAATTTACCATTGCGTCAATTAAAATCCATTCACAGCTAATACCTTCCTCTTTTCCAACATCATTTATTTATTGAGGGTGGGGAAGGAAGGAACCGTGCTCGGAGTCTCCAGAAGTTCTCTGGATTGGGAACAGACTTGGCTCTGCCTCGTTACATGGAATAGGTCCCTGGAGAATGCAGACTGATTGCAATCTAATTTATGGCATTCATCAACATATGAATTAATGCTGGGGTCTCAGATATGAGATCTCTCTATTTGCCCCTCCTTCCTTGCACAGGCTCAGCAGCTCAGTTCCACGGCCATGCTTCCTTCCCTCCCAGTACTGCTACTTTCCTGCGTTAAACAAACAGCCTTGGTTTTGGTTAGGAAAGCTTGTTTATCATGAACAAACTGGGCATCTCACCTAAATTTCTGGGAACTGAAGTCGACTGAAACCAAGGAGAATCTAATCCCTGTTTTGAATGAGTTTGGGATCTGGTGCTCAGCTGCCGTGCGCCTCAGCTTCCCCATCTGTGACACAGGGATGCTGTTCCCAGCTTCCCTCTGAAAGCCACAGGGAGAATAAAAATACTCTGGTGCTTTGGAGCCCTGCAGAGAAGTTTGCAGAAGGCTTTTGTGTGTTTTACTATTGCTTCTCCATACTGTTCTTGGCTTTGACCTTGGACTGAGCTGAACCAAAGAATAATCAAACAAAGCACATTTCAGGTGCATGTTGGACACTTGTTAAAGAAAGCTGAAACCAGCAAAGTCTTCTGGTAGCATCCATTAACCCGTGCGGTGACTGGAAGCCCTGGAGGTCCTGGCAGGGTTATAAATCATGCAAGTGGTGGATGAAGGGCCGCTTGTCTGCTCTCTGCCGAGAGGCTGGCACAGACAAAACACGACAGCAAAACAAATCTGAGGACAGAAAGTTGGTGTGCAGGATGCCTCGGGGCAGGGAAGACAGATCAGGGAATAGGAGGAGATGTGCAGAGGAGCAGAGTGCGTTCAGCTGTTGAAAGGGGAGGCTTCTGCTTGGTTGGCATGAGCAAGCAGTAGTTGCACAGGGTAACTGAGAGCAGGCATAGTTTAGGATGGGAACTATAGGATGTGTGTCTGCTGGGGTCAGGTTTCCTCTCCTTGGGGCACAACTCCACAGACAGAACTAGTTTTGAGACAGAAATATCAGCATTTGGGCTCTCTCACTGCTCAGATCCCAAGGTCACCTTCAGCAGAGTTCAATTCTGGAGAAAAGGTCTGTGTGCAATGCCATTGAAGTTCAGCATCACCATGAACAGAGAGGCTGTTCCATCACTCACCTGCTCTTCCTGAATTGTCTGAATGTGCCTGGACGTAGTGGATGTGGCGTAGGTTTTTGCTCTTCTCTCTGATGAAAGAAATAATGTTAAGATCATTTTTACACTAATCTATAGATCCCTCGGTCTATCAAAAGCATCAGAGAGTGCTCCAGGGAGGAAGGAAATATGAAGCTCCCTGGGCTTGATGAGACAGAGAAGATGTGGATTCCAATAGCAGTAAAGAAGACTCAAGCTGGATTCACCAGGAAAAGCCATAACTCAACACTGAAGGACAGGAACTGACTGCGAAGCTCCTCCCTCATGGGAGACCTCCTTCATCTGGGGAACAGCAGGTTCAGCCAGAAGAACACACAATGCAACCAACATTTTAAAAACCAAGAGCTTTGGCGAGCTGTGGATAATTTGATGTTGCATTAGTAAACATTTAATACCTTCATAGCAGTAAAGTGCAGAAGTCGAAGGATTCTGTCTCTGTGTAATTAACAGCCTATGCCAAAAAAATCCTGCCCTGCTCATTAGGAATGTCACCTTCACTCTTAATTTCAGACCTCTCCTGGGGCTTCAGCTTCAAGTGAACATTTCCCTGGCTAAATTACTCTTTGGTAGCAGTAGGCAAGCAGATTGTTAAAAAAAACCAACATGCAGCACTTCCATCACAAAATAAAAAGATGGAAGGGATGCAATCCCACCTCTGGTTGCACAAGGGTTAGGAGTGGTTTCCGTACTTGTCGAAAACACTTTTTTCTTTTCTTGGTTCTGCTCCTGAGTTTATCCTATCCCAAAGTAATCAAGCGTTTTGCTGCCACTGCCAATCACAGCTGCCTGCTGCTGACAAGAGAAGCACTGCCGCTAGAGCTGGAGCACCACGGGATGCTCGAGGCAATGTCCCTGCTGGGATGCAGCAGAGCTCAGTCCAGGCTGGAGCTGTTTCATGCTCCTGTCACTCAGTCCAGGGCTCCTACAGTTCACCAGGACTTGGCTGACCTTGCCATACCTGAACGGGGAAAAGGGATGCTCTCACACATTGCCAGCCTTCAGTCCAGGAGGGCTGTGCCCACTTCTCTTTCCAGCACTCACAGCACCTGGAAGTTCCCCTCTGGGATCCACCATCTGCACACATTGCTTTGGAACACAGGAAAAGGAGTGTTATCCACTCCCATTCAGGACACAGGCAAATGTTAGAGTCCCCCTCTGCCATCAGTTCCTTTAATGGGAGCGCGCCTGGTGTGGCAGGGATGGCCAGGATGTGGCCCCAGGGGCCGCGTTCCTACCTGTGAGGTTGGGATCAGTCTGCAGACACAGTTACAGCCTGGGCAGGCAACAACACACGGCTCAGGCATGCGATGAATGCACTGTGAGACACTGAATGAGTGCCTGGGAAATAGCAGGTGAGAGTTCTGAAAGGTGGTGGGGAAAGGGCACGGCAGGAGCACAATCTGCAATGCAGAAGAGAGCACTGCATCACCTCTCGTGTGAGGTGGCAGATTAATCAGGAGTCACAGAGAGCATTTGTAACCTGCCTGGCAACCCAGCAGCATTTCTCAGCCCTACCCAGCTCTCCCTCCACACCTGAAACACCAGCACAACTTTGCAGGTCCCTCCTTAGAAACGGGTCCTGCTCTGGCAGGAGAAAACGCTGGAGCAGGGACTTTGTGAGGGACGGGCAGCAGAGCCCCTCCTGGGTGTGTGTAGGGAGTGAGGACTGGCATCTGGGGAGGTCTCTTCTCCTGCACCTCTGCCTGCAACGAGGGGGATATTTCAGGGAAGGAGGTAAGATTTCCTATTTGCCTTGCACAGTTCCTTAATTTCTTCCTTTCCTCTACCATTGTTGACACTTAAAGTTTCCTCATGAAGCCCAGATACCAGCAGGTGGACAGGCACCTCAGTCCTGCCCTTTCAAGCTCTCTGAAAACTCCAATGGGTCTTCATCCATACACTTTTTGCTCTATTTTCCTTGAAAGAAACAGCAGGTGAGGGGATTTTTTTTTTTTTTTGGATCTACATATCCAGCTTAGATGGCAGAGAAGACAGAAAATGTAGACTGCCAGCTTGTCCCTCCAGATCCCTTTGAGAGGCTTTGGGAGGTGTTGGAGGCACACAGCCTGGCTCATCTTCTCATTGGATTTCAGGATAGCAAAGCTGTGGGTGGAAAGAGACATGGAAAAACAGTACTTTCCCACCTGTTGGGATGAGGCCTTCCTGGTCTGCTTTGTGTCAGGTTTACCCACAGATAACCCCTACAGATGCTTTTCAGCTATTTTTACCTATTTCCTGGCCAAGCAGCACTTTCTAGAGATGCAAACAAAACATGTAATTCATTCTTCCCACCTCACCTCCGCTGCAACTACTCCTGTTGCCCCGAGTTTGTTTATTTGGGAAATGTTCGCCTTTCTTTCATGAAGCAAGCTTTTCATGCTGGATAATTTTGTGCTTGCCTTCAGCCTCTCAAGTCCTTTGAATAAGCCACGCTGTCCATGAGATGGTGCCACACGCAGAGTTAAAACCCTACTTTGCTTACCAGAGACAGCAGATAGGGAACTGTCTTCCTAGGCACTGCACTAAATATGGCATATATATTATGCCCATTATTATTATAATCTGGACTTCTTCAGCTTTGGGAACATGAATAATACAGCATCAGAACAAAAAAAGTTTTTAAAAAGGTGTTTTTATATATAGATAGATAAAGATAGCTCGCTCTGATTCATCTGCTAAAAATTGCTGCTGTTCCTTGTTTGTTTGTTTTGTTCAAGCAGAAATCACTGGGCAAGATGAATGCCAGGAACGGGAATACAGGATAAGCCTATATTTTACAACTTCTTGTCATGCAGGAAGGTTGCTGTCAAAACTTTGGTACAGGTCTGGAATTTGCTTAGGAATGAAGTCGCTGCTCTGGGGTGCAATGCAGCAGCCAAGCACAGCCAGGCATGGAGGCAGGGAAGAGCATCTGGCCCATCCAGGAGTGAATGAAGGTCAGCTTGCCTCATCCCAGGGAGGGCTGCAGGGACTGGAACAGGAGCTGTGCAGTCCCCACGAGCCAGCATCTGGATAGGAATGTGGATGTCACCCTGCACAGGTAAAATTTGAGTGGTTTGAAGAACTCCTGTGCTGGCTGTTTTACCATGTGCCGTATGAGGGTGTAAATCGTTGTGCCTGTTCTTCTGACCAGGTGCAGTGGTTTCTCTGGTGGGGATCGGGGTTTGGAGTCGGCAGCCAGCACAGAAAAGAGACACAAAAAGCCCCTTCAGGCTGTAAAAATGACCCTTGGGCAGACAAATGTCTCGCTCAGAACCACAGATGGAGGTATTGCTGCTGGAGCTGCAGCTCCTGACTATGTTTTCGGCCAACTTCTGCATAGCTCTGAGCCAGGGAGAGACACAAAGCCTTCCCAAGCCATGGCACCGTGCACAGCAATAAACTCCAACTCTGCTGTCCCCACCTACAGCTCTGTTCGCACCTGACAGGTGTTGCCACATCCACAGCCTGTGGCCTCCTTGTCCCTCACGTGTCACAAAGAAGGACACACAGCCCTCAGTGGAGCTGGAGCAGCATCAGATCTCCAGATGTGGTGTAGAACCTGGGCTTCCCCTTCTGAAGAGATCCTGGGATCTGGCCCCAGTCACAGACAGGAATCCAGACTGCTCTGGGCATTGCTAGTGCTGTGTCAGAGTGGTTTTCGGCTCTGCCTGGACACCACATTATCAAAGCCATGTCCCAGTAGTCAGCTGGATCCTGCCTTGGTGCAAATAAAACACCAGTGCTTTGACTGTAGCTTCATGGAGGGTAAGCCATAAAATAAAAATACTAAGGAAATAGCTGAAATAAACACTTGACATCCATCATGAGGGGCAAGATCTGTCTTGACCCACTAAAACATTATTTGTTCTTTTTCCCAGGGGCCAAAACACTGCTCTTCTCCATGAGATATATGTGTCATTGGATATGTGTGTATCCCTAAATTTAATTTGTCCAATTGCATTAGGACAAGCAGCTAATTCTGAAATTCATTTTGTTCCCATAATCAACCCCTTTGCCAAATGGCATTTGGGTGGAATTGTGGAGATGGTGATTTTTATTTAAAGTGATTTATTGAAATCATTAGCAATGTTCCCTAAGTGGAATCCATGGCAATCCTTTTAATCTTCCCCCCATCATAGTAAATGCAAACATTTTTTTTAATAACAGAGAGTTTGAAATATAAGGTTATTAAAATCCACACTTGTATATTTCTCCATGCTCTCTCCCTCTGTAATGGGCTGGAAACCATAATTGTGGATATAAAGGCTCCCTTTCAGACTGGAGATGCAGAGAGTGTATAATGAACAGTTAAGCATCTATTTAGTCACTTTGAATTGATAAGGGTGTTAATGAAAATGAAAGGAGCCAACTTTATTTCTGCTGCAGGGAAATACAGATGGTGGGGGGTATTTTTTTTGTATTGCCCTAAGCCCCTTTAATGTCTGCAGTGTCTGCAGCAGAACTCAGAGCTTCCCTCAGGTGCTTTTCCAGCCTCTTCCCAGAAGTGCTCTGGAAGGAGTACTTCCAGAGGAGGACCTCAGAAGGAGGTCTAGGAAACAGAATGGTTTTGCTCTGTGTCCCACTGGAGCGAGGTGTGGGCTGTTGTCACCAGCTGTCCCCAGGCACCCAGAGAGCTGCCCCTGTTGCCCTCAGCTCTGCAACCCCTTGGCCCCAAATCACTCAGCTCCATCCCCTCCTGGGAATAAAGGGGCACAGCACGGTGGGAGCCTGCCTGGGACTGCTGCAGCCAGAGCAAGGCACAGGGATGGGTCAGCCTGGACCAGATTCTCTCCTGTTCCCTCTGGTTGATGCACTGGTGCCATGGCAACTGCTAACACCAAACAGCTGTGGTGAAAGTACAGCTTCAGAGCAGCTTCGGTCCCCAACGACCAGTGGGCATGTCCTGGGGTTTGTCCTTTCCTCCTAAGAACCCCAGCCAAAGGAGGTGCCTCTGAGCAGGGCAAAGCCAGACTGCACTGTGCCACCCTGCACAGAGCCCAACACTCACTTCACATTGAAAAGTTCTTATAAAAAAATAATCTTGCTGTATTGTCCACCTGGGAAGGATAAAATCTGGTGTGGGAGGACTGAGAGTGTGACAGAGGAGCCATTTGCCCTTAGCTCCTGACTCCTGCCCTGGCCCTTAAAGCATCTCTGCAGCTTCATGCTCTGGAGACACAGCAGCAGCTCCAACTCCAGGCATCAACATTCTGGAGCAGGGGGACATCAGGACCTATCCCATCGCAGGATATGTGTCCATGCAGCTGCCCAGATATCCTTCTGTAACCAGTCACAGCTCTGTCACTTGTGAGAAGAAATTTTAGGATCCTGTTAAATGGTCCTGGGCATTAGAAGAGACTGTGACATGGTCCATGCACATTCTAGGGAGGGCAGAAGAGCTTTTTCCTCCACATTTTCTTTGCTCCTGTGCTGTACAATCTGTCCATCACCAACCCAAACCCTGGTGATATTACTGTACAGGAGAGATGTTGACATTTTATTCTATACTGTTCCAGCCCCCAGGCAGCTGGCAGGATTGCTGCTGGCTGGTAACACACACACACACACACACACACACACACGCACGCACAAAGTTAATCTTTTGCTTTTATTTATCAGAAGCTCCACTTGGCTGCTTTCAGGCCTAATGGGGTGATTTCCTTGCCCTCCTGACAGCTGTTTCTTACATGGAGAAACAGCACAAAAAAAAAAAAAAAAAAAAAGTGAAAAGGGAGCANNNAGGGAGAACAACAAAAAAAAAAAAAAAAAAAAAAGTGGAAAATGGAGCTGTGATTTATTTTCACACCCAAATACAGAAACACAATTTCCCCCTCTTTAAGATTTCCTCGTCCTCCTCTTTAAATATGTCCCACTGCCTCCGAACCAAGCCAGTGATTCCGGAGATCCCACCACCAAGGCAGATGAGATGTATTTGTATGGAACATGAACCAGTTTAAGACCATTATCAAGGTGCCCAAGGACAGGCTGGCTTTCACCAGTTGGCACAGCCAGCTTACCAGGGAGGGGAGATGCTGAGGGAGCTCAGCCTCAAACCCTCCGTGCTTTCTGCAAACCAGGCATCCCTCCGATGCCAAAACTTTGCTGGGCGGAGGGTGCCGGGGAGGGAGCGGGGCTGTGGGGAGCATCACTGCTCCGGGATGCTGGCGGTGGGATGGATGATGTCCTCCCCGCTCCCGGCAGCGCCCGCGATGTGATTTCTCCCTGCCGGTGGCACCGCTCCCAGACAAAGGCTGAGCTCAGCGCCCGCGGGCGGCTGGACCCGGGGTACCCACGCGAGCGCTCCGGCTGCTCCCCACCTTCCCCTCCGCCTCCCGGGAACATCCAGCAGCCGGATCAAAGCTCGTCTTTTGTCATCGCAAGGATTAACTCCGCGGGGAGCAGCGGCGGAGGCTGAGCCTACGCTCCCGCCACGCATCGCCTGCTTCACAGCACGCTCAGGAGTTGTGGAGCCGAGCTCCCGGCTGCTAATCCCCCTCGCTGCCGGAGCCGGGGAGGCTGGCAAGAGCCGGCAGGGCTGCGGGGCGAAGGGGCAGGAGGGAAGAGGACGGGGAGGAGTGTCCGCACACACACGTGTGCACCATCACCCCGCACACGGCACCGGGCACGGCACCGCATCGGCGGCTGCTTGCCGGGAGCTCCGCAGGGAGCCTAGCCCTGAATAAAACAAGCTGGAGCATCAGGAGAGAGGATCTGTCGGCTTGGGAAAGTCTTTAAGGTAAAAGCCGAGACCGGCCGCCCCTGGGCTGGCCTGGGGAGCGGGTGCTGGGCTCTCTGCCGGCGTGCTCCTCGTCTCTGACTTGGTTCTGTTTTTAAAGGAATCGATCGGGAGATGCCCGTCAAAGAAGTTGCTGAAAGCCAGGCTGGAATGGGCAGGAGCTGCGCGCCGCCGGCCCCGTCACACACCGGGAGCAGCTGAACTTTGTGGGGTCTGAACATTTTTCTCCTCTGCGAACGCTCTGGGCAGCGCTGACGGGAGAGGCAGGACGGCACCGCACACCTTGCGCCTGACCGAGCCTGGGGCAGAGCCGAGCGGGGATTTCTGTCTCTCCAAGGACCATCGCCCCTGAAAAAAAAAAAGCTGGAGAAGGGCAATTTATCTTTCTTTTCCAGATGACTGAAAATATCTACAGGATCCTGTCTCCCCAGTTTTCGTCAGTGAGTAGCATACGGGAGAGACGGCTGAGGAACAAAAATGATATCGGTCAAAATCGTTCCAGCACCTACTTTTTTCTAAGGAACTTCATGCCCTTAGGGGTTTTCTGCGGGCATTTTCGGGAGTGACACCGAGGTACCACAGATGCATCCCTACCGGATCATGTAAGAATTGGCAAATGAGAAACCTACCCCATGGAGACCTTCTCTGCCCGCTTTGCAGTACATGGTTTGGTGTAAGCACAGCAATTCTCACCTCTTTCTCTCCTTCTTAAGCCTCTTGAGCTTGGAGACCTCTTTCCTCGTTGCAATTATGATTATTTGCAACATCAGTGCCATCAAAGATTGGAGCACTTTCCTTTCCCAAATCCTCCCCAGCGTTAACAAGACTCTGAACTTGGTACAGCAAGTGGAAGCCACCACCAGCTCGGTGGTAAGTGTCCTCCAGGACCCCGAACAGGACAACTACCTGTCCAATAGCCAGTCCATGAACTCCAGCAACTTCACAGCTGGCCTGGACCACTTGTTCCAGTATTCATACTCGGACAATGACCAGCTCTACAAGGAGTACAAACCCCCTCCTCGAGACGCCATTCCTCTGCCCAAGGCTGTGCTCTACCTTCTCATGGCAGCCCTGGTGGTGGTGGCAGTGGCGTATGCCATCGTCGGCCATCTCATCAAGGACCTCATCTACGACTTTGTAGGTGAGTGTGGGCTTCACGTGTTGTGTGCTTGTGGCCAAAGAGCCTGGTGCCAAGCCTGGACATGCCGGCTTGCGTCTCTCCTTTGATTTGGGTGGGGTTTAGACCAAGCCCTGACCTTTTCACATTTAGAAGGGTGTTAGTTTATTTAGTGTGCTGGGTTCTCCAAACCGAGCTCTGTGTTGACCATCTTCCCACAGAAAATCCTTGGGTTTAGCCCCCTTCCTAAAGGAGCAGACCTTGTGCCTGTGTGTATAAATGTGTGTGCGTGAGTCTGTGTTGCCAAATGACTGTAAAATCCCTTGGCCAGTTTCAACTGAGCTTGGATTTAGAGGTCTCCAACAGGAAAAGTTTCATGGCAACGGATGCCTGAGCCCAGGATAACAACCCACTAGTGCATTGTGAAAGAAAAGCTGCCATATGAGCTTAACCCCTTATTAGATACCGGTGAATTCACAAACTCCTGGGAAACACAGCTAAGCAGTCTGGTTCCCTTGTTGCCTCAGAACAGCCATCACAGCCCTGCAACAAATTCACACAATGACAGCTCAAAGAGGGTGCATTTTTTTGAGGTTTGGCTTCCTGGCTCTTTGGTTTCACCCTGTTGCTGATGAACACTGTCCCTCACCATCGGGGCTGAGAGCACAAACACTCTGCTGGCTGCTGTGGTCAGGCAGCGGTGCAGGCAGAGGTGCTTGGCTGCTTATGGCAAGCCCTCAGTGATGCTCTTGCTCTTTGCCCCATAATTTGTCAGGCTGGTAGTGCTGGGGAGTGCAAATGTGCCCAATTTACTTCTGAATCCCTGGTACTTTTGGCTCCCACACCATGACAGTCAGTTCACCGTGTGCTTTTGGGGGTCAGAGCTTTGCTTCAGGGTGCTGGCGACAGTTTTCCAGCTTGGATTGGGAGCCAGAAGGGATCCCCAGAAGGGGGATCCTGGGTCCTGCAGATGTGCATACCCCCCAAAAGCTGTGGGGCACGATGCCCTGCACAGGGAAGTGGGGCTGAAATCCCTTTGCACACCTTGCTCTGAGCCTGCCCCCCAGTCAGAGTTGAAGACCTGCAGGCTCCATCTCTGCAGGGGGAGGGAGATCACACTCATCTGGAACAAAATCCACGTGTTCATTCATGATTCCACTTTATCTCCCTGCTCCTGGGACACAGGAGACACACACCAGCCAAGGCTCTGATCGGTGCCTGCGGGTGGGCAGCACCCCTGCCTTGCTGGTGGGAGCCAAGTCCTTTGGGCAGAGAGTCATGACTGGGCAAGGGCCAGCAGATTCAGGACACAGGGATTTAGAGAGGAGTTATTTGGGACAAGCAAGGTCAAACCTCCTGGCAGGGAGCAGTACTTGGGGTCTCACATGAGGCTGAGCCAGGAAAATGGCAGGGAGCTGCTGCTGAGGAGTCTTTCTTCACCCCAAATGGAAGGGAACTGATATATTGTCTAAAGTCTTAAATTTAACACTTAATCAGCATCTTTCTGGCTCTTGCTGTAACATCACCTGGCTCTGCCGCTCGTCTGATTTAGCACTGCCTTCCCCACAAAGGTAGGCAGTGGGGAGCTAAAAATGTACCCACTTGCTGCCCCAAGATGTGCAAAGGACCAGGGCGGGCCAGGTTAGAAACTCCCCGAGACAGGGGCTGGTCCAGTCTCAGTGCCCCCACAGAGCAGGCACCCCTGTCCCCATGCTGGGATCCCTGATGCAGGAGAGCACAGATGTGGATGCTCAAAGCCATCCCTTGGGTGGGTACTGCAAAGCAGGTCCAAAAACCACACAATTGCCATTCCCCTCCAGGCAGGGAGGGAGGCTGCAGCCACGGTCGGGGGCGCCTGTGCCCCTGATGTGCTGCTTCCAACTCGGTACCAAAGCTCCCTGGTCACCTTTAACTTTGGCATCTGCATGGGACGAGGTCAGCAGGGTGCCCCTTCCCTTGCCAAGCCCTTTGCAAAGGGACCTCCACAGCCTTTCACAGCACCACGGCCATCCCAGGGGCTGGACCAGCACAGGGACAGCACTGGGGTCTGCCCTCTTCCTGCCGCTTTGGAAGAAGCCTTTTCCCAGATTAACACCCCTTGCTGAGGGCACAGCATCCTCCCTGCCCCGGGTGAGGTAACATCTCTCAAAGTTAGGATCAGAAATCCAGATGTGAGCTTCTTCCACCTCCAGGCAGAGAGGAGAAGGCATTTCCCAAACTCCAGCAGCTCCCCTCAGTGCCGAAGGCTGCCTCCAGCTCATCCTAGTTAGCACTCCGGGCCCATCTTCCCACAGTTTGTACACTTAAAATGAGCCAGTCCTCGGAGGAGAGCAGACGAGACCGTGTTTGTTAACACTGCCAAGGAACAGCGTTTAAAGAGAAGGTTTCATTTGAATGAGTTTGCATAAAATTACTGTAGGGACAGGACAGAGAGACCAAGGGATAGTAAATAAGAAGCTGCTCTATTAGCTGCCTTAACACAATGCCTGGATTTATATACTCGGCAGCAGCTCCAGCCTCTGCTATCAGCGTTTCTGCACTAATCATGTTCAGAAATATACAGGGAGAGATGGAAATAAGATGCCAAAGGGCTGGAGCCTGTTTCAGGGAGATTAAAGTGTGAATAGTTAATCGCTGCTTTAAACAGTCACTCGGAGGCATCAGGGATGATTACGACTCCTCAATAACAGCTTGTCGGACACGGCTTGGGAGTCAAAGCATCACCCAGTCCCCTGCACTCACGGGAACAATGAGAAGCAGGTGCTGGGCTCAGTTTCGGATGGTGAAGGGCTTCTCGGGATGCTGCCAGGGTTCTTCCCTGCGAAATCTAAACGGGTGTTTGAGACACCGACACCTCTCTTGCAGATACTTCTTAAAAAATCATTTAGAGCTTGCCCAGACATCCCCAGGGGGAGATGAACACTGCTGTGATGCCCATCGGGCTGGGAAGGAATGGAAAATGGGAGGCTGCATTGGAGAAGGAGGAAGGATGCATTGTAGGAGAGAAGGAAGGCAGGCTGCCGGGATATGGATAAGAGGCCTCTGAAAGACCCCTCTTCAGCTCTTCCTAGAGAGACCGGGCCAAGGAGAGCCCCAAACACCGCGATTTCTCTCCAGTCCCTCCCCACTCGCTCTGAGCTGACCAAGTCTCGTGTTTGACTTTCCCAAAACTCATCAGATGGCTCCGCTTGGGGTTGGACGCGAGCCCCCGAGGAGGGTGGGAGGGAGGCTCCTGCGTGAGCACAGCTCAGACCCGACTACCAGTTAAGGCAAATTGGGTCGAAGCATTTGGAAAGCTGCTTAACTCGGAAGCGCTGGAGAGCTGCCAGAGCCGGCGCTGCGGCGAAGAGCTGGCTTGGCAAATGACAAGCCTGTCACCGACGTACGAGGCGCCTAATTACTGCAATCCTCGGGAATCAGCCCGCCCTCCCTCCTCCGTCCCCGGCAGTTCGCTGAATATCACTCTTATTTAAACACTGGAAAAAAAAAAAAAAAAAAAGGAGGAAAAATGGGAAAAAATAAAAAGTTTGACTGGAAACAAAGCTGTTGCCATGGAGACTGCACGCGTGTGGTCGCCGGGAAAGGGGAAAGCATCTCGCTCCTGCACGGGAACCACTCGGGAGGGGTCTGATGGTCTGCGTGGGAGCAATGCCTTGCAGAGAGACCTTGGCTGCTGTCACCCGGTTCAGCCAAGGTCTCCTCTGAGCTGCTGATCTCCAGAGGAGACCTGGGAGGAAACTTTTCCCTTGCGAATGTGCCCAAGGCCGATGTGACGCTGGGGCAAGGCAGGGCAGGTTCACTGACACTGGCAGGACTGTGCTGTTCGATGGTTTTGGGATCACTCAAAACCCTGCACCATCCTTGGATTTTCTTTGCCCTTTTGGCCCATCAGCCATATTTTTATTTTTCAGCCTTATCTCCAACCGCCACATTTCAGGCTTCTTTAGGAAATGGTCTCCTTGAACAAAGAAACTGTGCATGAATTGCTGAAAATAGCTGCTGGGTGATCCTGCAGGGACACGGGATCCACTTCTAATTGCTCCACACAGAACCGCAGGGCTCTGAGGATAATTCAGCCCACGGCAGGGATTGCAGACAGTGTCTTAGGCCCATCAGAGAGGACTTATACATCTTCTTTTCAAGCTCTGTTTTGAGGATAATTCCTTTACCTCCCAAAGCTGTGGGAAGAAACCACGTCAGGTTCCCTTCTGCTTTCCCGTCTTGGTGCTAACCCACCTCTGACAATAATCCCGTTTCCCTTCTGGTGCGTGGGGGTGCATCAGGAGTTCCTTAGCTGCTGTTTAGGGAAGCGGTGGCTGCTGTAGGATGGCTTTCACCGGGATAATTCCCACTCCCTCTCACAGGCTGGGGCTGTTGGCTGAACAAGCAGCCACAGTGGTCTGGCCCTACACAAAGGGCCCACTCCAGGACAGCTGCATTCACAGGCAAACCTCTGGAGCTCAAAGCCAGAGCAAGGGATGGCTTCCAGCACACACTGCCAGGCATCGAGCGAGGCCTCAGGTATGCACCATCCCACGGCAGCCTTCCCATTCCTGTGTGAGACAGGGATGGGCTGGGTCAGGTCCTTGGGGCCAGGGCTGTGTTTCTCCACCGCCCTGCAAGCACCGGTCTGCCTTAAGCTGAGACCAAGCACAGCTCCTCACTCTCTGGTCACCTTCACTCTGCCTCGGGGAGATATGGACAGCAAATATCCACCCCCAGGAGTGTGCCTGCCTCACCCCTACCACACCTGAGTCACCACCTCTCACAGACCCATTCTCTGATGGATGGGACTGGGATCAAATGCAGGCTTGGTCCAGGGTTGCTCTGGTGCAGAGAAGCTGTTTTTAAGAGACTATCATAATTAATTGAATGCCTTTTCCATGTCACCCCTTTCCCCACCAGATGCTTCATGCTGGTGACAGCTCTGTGGAGGAACAGTGTCCTTACATGTCCATCAGCAAAGCAGAGTGCTCGTGCTGTTTGGGGTGCAGGACAATTTTGGCTCAGCCAGCACAGCAGAGCTGACAAATTTTTGCAAAACAGGGAAGGGAGAACAAACCCCAACATCAAATTCATTTAGAAATACGTGAATCTGAGAGGGAAAGGGGGATTTCTAACAAATTACTGTTGCAGGGGGCAGACGTAGATTTTTCCATCAGAACAAACCTGGGAGTTATCTGCTGATTTTGCTAATGAATAAGTAAAGTCTGTCCTGCAAATGAAACAGATACAATGTCCAGCTGCAACTGCTGCATCATGTCAAAGATATGAGGGATACCCTTGAACTCATGTCCATTGGGAATGCTCCGGCCAGAGCTGGCCCTGCCTTGCTGCAGAGCACAATGTGATTGCTGGGTCAGGACTTGTTTCAAAGGAAGAAGTGCCTCTGCTCCTGCTGATGGGAAAAGAGCTTTTTTAGCAGCTGCTTTCACACCCAGCTCCATTTAAAGCCAAACTAGAGCACGAGTTTGATTGTTCATCGAACATGTTGCTCCTTCCTTTGCTTGTTTCCATCTCTACAGGGACTGTGAATGTCTCACTCACCAGGCTGCATTTAAATTTCAGCCCTTTCTCCCACCCCCTTCTGCTCTTCTGCTTGGGATGTCTCTTTTCCAGCAGCTGAAGTGCCTCGTGGACATCCCACCCTGCTACCAATGAATGCAGGGGACCTGACCACCCCACTGGGATGACACTGGGCATAGGGCAACCCTGTGCCCCTCTGTACACGGACAACAGGAGGCTGCTCCCTGCTGCCTGCACTGTCAGGGGTTTGTGAGCAAGGACCATTCCTCATGCTGCTGGTACAAGAAGAGCACGCTGTGACACCTGGGCAACCCCAGTGTTCTTGTGTCCCCAGAAATACCCCATTCCCAGGGGTCCTGCTGCCAGGGGTGCTGTCGAAGACTCGGACAGAGCCAGGGAGGTGCAGGGGCTTTTTGTGCCACATCGCTCTGCTACTTGGGGATAATAATAATGATAACAATAACAGAGTTGCCATTCCACAGCTTCTGATTTGCCCAGTCTGCTCTATCTCCTCTCTCCAGCTGCTTTGGATCAATCTCTCCGTATCGATCTCACCCCACCTCAGTACTTCCCACCTCTCCATTGGCCCTGCACACCCCAGCAGGCACACTGAGCCTCAGCAGCCCCTGACAAGCGGGAAGAGGTGTCTCTGGGTTAGATGCTGCTCCCCCAGCCTGGCTCAGAAAGTCACTTTGTCCCTCTCTTTAATCCAAGACATTCACGTTCATGCCCGTGTGCATGCCCCAGATTTTGCAGCATGTGTTATGAGCTCCTTCCAGTGGCTGGGTAGGGGCAGGCAATGTTTTTTCTTGTCTCCAGAGTGTGACTGTCCTGGATGTGGACGTGCCACTGCCACAGGAGCACAGTGTGTGATTCCTGGTTGCCCCAGCTCTGCCCTCGGCTGTCCCAGCTCCATTGGGTGTCCTGCTTCAGCTCAACTTTGCTTGCCTTCTGGCTGGAGATGGTGCAAACCCATATGTGGACTTTGATTCAAAAAAAGATTTTGTTTTCCTCTCGGTGGCCCCTATCTTTTGTGGCTCATGCATCCCCCCTGCCAGCTGTAAGGGATGGAGAGAGAAATAGCTGACGTGGTGCTGAGGGCTGCAGCTCCCTTCAGCCGGCCACCACCACCCCTGGGCTCCCAGCCCTTGGCCACTCCCATTACCCGATCACACCTCCCTGCAGGGTGCATTATCCGAGGTTTCCAGCCTGTGCTTGCACGTGACGTGAGCTTGTGCCTCCCATCCCTGCAAAGTTCCTTCCGCATCAGAGCTAGGTTTAATCCCATTGACGCCAAAGATGTGCAGGTCTCCTCTCTCTTCTCCCTTATCCCTCCCCAGACATGCTATGGGTGAACCCAGGAGACCCTGGTTTCTCACCCACAAACTGACAGGAGTGAGAGGGAGAAAGTGGGGAGGATTGTGCATGGCCGGGACAGAGCTGGTGGTGGCTGGCAGGGGACATGGGTGTGCTGACATTTTTATAGTTGTTTCTCCAGGGTGCTGCTGGCAGGAGATCCTCCGCCAGCTCCACGGGGCCTCGCTCCCCTCTTCCACACATGGCAACACGCTGAAGTTACAGGCCATAAATGGCCACAAATAACATGTAATTGTGTAATTACTTCACTCCTTACTTACCCAGTCAAATCATAAAGGCATCGCAGTAAATACCCTCTAATGACAGCCTAATTACATCTTCCTGCAGATTACTGGGTAATTAGATCCAGCAGGCTCCAGAAATAATTCCCAGGGAAGCAGTGGTTCGGATTAGCACGCACAATCCAGCCTGCTCCTACCCGGGAATCCGACTGCGGCAGCCTCACACGAGCCACCTTCCCCGGCACCCCGGCCAGCCACATCCCCTTCGGTGACAATGCACTGGGACACTTTTCCCATGCAAATGGCTTTTGCTGGTGCCCTTGGCGCTCTCCCAAAACACCCATCCCCTGCATTTCTGCCTTTACCACAGCGCCTCATCCAGCTCTTGCTTCTTCTTCTGCCTGCTAATGTCACCAGGGGTTCGTCACCTGGTCACCAAATGCCACTTACCCCTACTCACAGGCATGCAACGCTCTCTGCTTCCTGTTGCACACAGTAATCCCCATCCAGTGACTCCTGGGATATTTGAGGACCCAGCACCCCTTTTTCTACAGGTTATTCCCCTTCTTCCTTGCTGCTCCCACTGGAGTTTTATGACTGACGTCAAGGAAAGCAAGCTGAGAACTTTAATAGTATTTGTAGGAGGCAATCTCGTTACTGCCCTCAGATTCTCCTCACATCAAGCAGCTGCATGGGGGCTGGAGGAGCCTGCAAGGTCTTGGGGGCAAGAGGTTCTGTCTGGGGTGGAAGAAGGCGGTGGAGTGTTTGGCCTTTAGCCTAAACCCAGTAAAACCAAGCCAAATCAAAGCTATAAAGGAAAAAAGACCTAAATGAGCCTTCTGGACTTGGCTGATTTCCTTGGGGAAAGGTTGTGGTGGGAAACCCAGTCTCTGGTGGGGGTTGTGGGTTGTGCAAGTGAAAGCTAAATGTCCTGGTTGGGACTCGGGGCAGATGCAGGGCTCCCCAAAAACCTGTGGACCACATCTTTGCTGAGTTTCCCAATCACTCCTGCCAGCACTGCGGACACTGAGGCAATTGTGGTGGTTCTTCTCCTGCCTTTCCCATTGGACAGCCAGCAAACCCTGCTAGCACAGTGGTGAAGGTGAAGAAAATAGGAAAATCAAGGAAAAACTGTCACTCTCTGGACATGTTGCCTGTGCCCAGTGTGGTGGGAGCTCTGTCATCCTTGGAGACAGCCCCCTCCTCCAGCCATCCCATGTTGGCAGTGGGGCACAACCCCCTCCACTCCCTGTCCAGTTCCCCTGGCAGGGTGGTCATCCTGCCCTGGCTCCACAGCATGAGCATCGTTCTGAAAGTCATGTTCCCCACTCTTGGGGATGCTGTGGCCAAATGGCTTCAGGCTGGAGAAAAAATTCAAATATTGCATTGCAAAAACAACAAAACTTCTGGCTTTTCTTAAAAGAAAAAAAAAAAAAAAAAAAAAAAAAAAAA